>CM022709.1:32311061-32712237 GCA_012295165.1 Asparagus setaceus | reverse complement strand
TGCGCTCTACCAACTGAGCTAGACGGGCTTTGCAGTCAGTAGGCTGCAAGTTATTGTATTAAAATCAATATTGTATTGTTCAATAGAAATAGCCTCTCATTGATAACATTACTTGCCAAATAAATAACCAACGAAGAACACAAAATTTTCAAGCTTTCAGATTAGCATTATAAGATAGAAAGTAGAAGCCCAATGTATGAGCAAGTCAGTTCGCAATCATTTTCTGCAATAGATATTTATAAATAAGAACCACAAAATCAATTTCATAACTTTCGGGAGTTTCGAGAACTGTTTTCCAAAATGAAACTGCTAGTAGTAAACCAGCACTGATATCCATTGCTTAAACTGATCTTTGAATCATGAAATGTACCATCTTTTTTATACATGACGGCCTTTCAGTGAAATTACTCCAGTTACATATTCCGATAGATTACAAAATCTCATAAAACAAATTGGAGATGAACTGAAAAGAGAGCATTATTGCTTACACTTTGTAGAATAATGTACAATAATTGGCTTCATGTAACACCGAAAAGCACCAAATTACAATTTATGAACTACTTATAAACCTCTTAAATGGGTACAACAAAAGATAAGTTAACCGGACAAAATTAATATACATCCTACTGTGCTGGACTTCTGCCATATGCTCAGAGCAACATGAGGCGGAATTTTGAGCAATCTTGCTGCCTAAATATGCAAAATGGAGATAGCCAAGCTTAGCCGAAGGATCCAGTTCTCGACATGAAGAGAGGTTGGATATACCGACGCGCATAAAAAAAATGCTTGGCAAGGCACTCCATGTTCCAATATAAGGGGCTGTTTGGTTGACAGGAATAGAACTGTAGAAGCAAATGTTGCAGTTAAATTTCTACTTCCAATGCTTTGTTAGCAACAAAGTAAGTTGGGAATGTAATTGTATATCCACATCGTACAAATTTGGTTGTAGCAAACGCTACAAGTCCTTGCATTAATTAAAAGAACTAAAAAGATGTTATGTATCAATTTCCAGGATTCCAACTCAGAAAATATAGAATAGTTTATAATTGCGGACAAACAAGCACTTGGTTTGCAATGAAATTACATTTCTTGCAACTAAAGATGCAAATCCAGCAGTTTTTGCGAATAACCAAACAATGGACTTAAATTTGAAAATACATTTTCTACAAAAAAAATGCCGACATTTAAACAACGCATTTGAGATTAATTTCTAGCCAAAAGTGCCATATTGTAAGGCTTGTGGATTAGACTTATCATCTAAAATATACTAATCTGAATACAGAATTGCTTTGTTTAACCCTTTGCCCCGCCTTAGCTCAACATGGCCATATACCTATTTATGCAACATTTGTTTCATTTAAAATTGTGGTATACCAAACAACCGCTAGAACAAGTATCTTAGTAACCTACAAGTAATATCGCGACCAGGACGAAAGTGCATGATAGGATGAGTAATTAAACATTTCCTAAGACAGGTGGGCAAAGATACACTGCAAAAGATCATCATATTATTCAGTTACCTGAAACAATAGTAGTTCATGCAGATCTAGTGGTTTCTCCTTCTAGTTCTCTTTGAACCAATTTTAGAGTCTCCATTACCTTCGAAGATGGGGGAAAACATTGAATTAGTAAATAAGTTCAATATGCAAGCCAAGTATATTTCCAACATGCAAGAAAGAGCTATATCAAATCAAGAGTATGGTGACCATTAAAATTTATCGGAAATCTTGTTATTGATGTCCCTCTAATCATACAACCTGAACATGCAAATGTACCCTGCTTTCTCGACACAAATTGATAGCCTATACAAAACTCTCCGGCAGCTCAATGCAAGTCATCAAAATTCAAGCATTTATTTGAATATGCCTAGTCAGTAATGTTCCCAACTAGAGCAGTTATACCAATGAAACGTCAAGTTCCCATCAAAGGAATTGCATGTCAAGTGTCAGTTCCTCGTATAATAGTCAACAACCCATAATACGTTGTAAAAATTCAACCATAAATTTTATTTACAGGCTTGGTGGGCTCAATTTTTGTTAAATCGTCTTCTCCAAGGTTATAGTTGAGAAAAATAAGGTCTTAAAAGAGAGCTCCTGGTTACAAAATGAACTAATTCATCAGTACGTGTTATTTAACATCATACAGAATATCTGCATTCTAAATTGAGACCTTAAAAAAAGTATTGATTACAAAATTTTTAAAAAACAGTGTTATGGAGTCAGAAGGTTCGCGAGCAATCGGTTCAGTGCCGAAGATAATTCAGCAAATGCATATTGAGGCACTGGTCATGCCAATACTGACATATTGTAGGTTTAGAGAATTGAACTTGAACTAAATATATGCCATCAATTGTTATACAAGAGATGAGCTTATGTTTCTAACTTTTTTAAGAACAGGATACTGAATAGCATTTGTTGAATACTTGAATTCACTCATGGATACTTGAATTCACCCAAACACAGCAAAGCATCTGAATCCAGAGCCTTTGAATATTAGGCCAAATCGTGTTAAAATTTCCGCCACTAGTTTTAAATGATGTTTTTGTTCACAGCCATGATTTTATGCCTTAAAGGATGAACAAGTATTTATGTTGAATCTGTAGGATTATCAAGTCTTTTTGTTCAGGACTTACTAACAAACTCTTAATAAACGACCGATATAATTATATGGTGATGGAAGCAAATGCCATTTTTCAATAGTTATTTAGAAATGCCTTAATTGTTTATAACTTAACAAAGCACATAACTGAAAAATAAAAATACAATTATCTACCAACTATGTAGGTAACATTGGAGCATAACAAATAAAACCTATCATGAAAAAACTCTTACACCAGGATAATGTTGCAGTACTGGAGAGTAATGATCAAGTGCTATGTATATCTTTCCAAGAAGACTCAAAAGCGCATCCACCTCATCACCAAGGAGATCAACCTGAGTTTCAATAATGACAAAACATTATATCAGGCATAGAAAAGCAGAACTATTACTAACAGTTTTCACGTATCTTCGTGAGTATGACAATGATGCTCAGTTACTCTCCATTGTTTTAAAAGAGAGTTAAGACAACAGAAAGTTTAGCATGTACCTTGCATTCAAAAAAAATCCTTTAAATAACATGTGCCTGGAAACTTTTACCCATGAATACCACCTCACAACCTCTCATCTTAATTTCTTTTAAATGTTTGTGTGACAGAAGGTTAAAGAAAGAAGAAAAAAGAACTTCGCGGATAAACTTCAAAAGGAAGAAGAATCATAAAGGCAACATAAGTACCAACATGGGTTTCTCTTCCATAAAAATATATTGGAAGTTGCATTCATCTTCGAGGGTCGATATAAACCAAACATCCAACCGAAATAACATCTAGTGAATTTCTCTCTGGAATCTTTAACTAACTTACAGTACACTATTGCAAGGAAACCGCAAGCAACAAATATGTGAATCTATGTGAAAAAGGCTTCGTCTACAAAGCATTAAGATAAACATCACTAGCCTAGCATGATAGCTACAGGTGAATTTATTAACTCTAGAAAATTTAAGCAGTTGAGTTTCTGTGGAACTTACAAGTTACAGTACATTTTCTGCATTAATTGATTTTAATTACAAAGAATGATCTGCAGCCCCCACACTATTTGATGAGCTGTTGTGGGTTTATGTTCATGGAACTAAAGTAACTATTTATTATCTGTCATAATTAGGTAAGCTACTTTTTCGTTTCTGCATTCTTTATGGAAAAGAAGTTAAGGATTTCAATGTTTCACCGGAGCAAATTGGATAATGCAAATTGCAACAATTAAACATAGATTAAGTTTAGCATGCTAGAGATGTCACAAGGAGCACAGTATTGTAAGCTCTATACTGAATAAAAAAGGAAATATACAGTAAAAACATTCAAAAGTAAGAACTTGGGAAAGTACATTATTCATAACAAATACACTTAACAAGCATACATTATTTAAGTGAACTTAACATGAGAAGCAAGAACTTGGGCAAGTACCTCTGCCTCAGCCTTTTGAAGATTTGAAGACTTTATTTCAAGCATTTGTTTATACAACAATGCTTTTGTAGACATCATGTTGGCCTGTTGCATGATTGGGACCCATCGTCTACTCAAAATCTTTAACCTGTGAAAAGAACAAAACGCACTTTCAGGATTTCCAATTGGCAACATTTGCATTTAGCAATATATAAATCGCAATCAAATAACTCAACACATTTCTAGTATAAACCTATTGACAAGTGGCTGCACTCCATTCCCTTGTGCGAAGTAACAAAACGCTTGTAAAAACTCACTTCTCAAACTGATAACATAGACAGCATATGTTATACACAAAGCAATCATCAGTGCTTGAACAGAAAAAAGGTATCAATTTATAGGCCGGGTTCAACATCACATTGTGCATCAATATATATGAAATGATTGTCACAGATCAATTCCTGTTGGGAGGAAAATTAAAAGAAAAGGCACTGGTTAAGCAAGAGCATATAACCAAGTACATGTAGGACCATTGTTTTAAAAAGTGGTCTGGGCGCCGGCCTAGGTGGTCGCTTAAACCTAAGCAGTACCTAGACCGCTCGTCTAAGTCTTGGGAGCGCCTAGGGGAGAACGGGCTACTTACGCGAACTATACGGTGTTAGAAAGAAGTATACTGCTTGCTTAAGCATAGTAATGATTGAAGAGAGTTAGCCAGGTTAAAATATACCGGACATTAAAACTCTATTTCCAAGTCTATCTCAAGTAAAATAGCGAGGATATGATTTGAATTTTCAAAAACCATCCTTCCTCTCTCGATGTTAGGTCTGGCGCCTAGAAATGCCTAGTGCTTTCTTAAACATTGTGTAGGACTGCAGATACCAGTTCAAAATCCTGTAGGCTAAACAATCACTCCTAACCATAAATTTTTTCATACTGTTCTCTTTTTCTAGGGTATATAGGGCACTTCTTCCTACAGAAAATTGGAAGACAAATCCATATATCCAACCTAATACGATGCTATGTAGTACGCATACAAATTCATACACCTTCATCTTGTAAGTCACTTGCAAATACATTCACTTTATTGTAATCGCAATTCAAATACAAGCATGCATGCAATGCAAATGCATTAACTTTATCATAATCCCAATTCAAATATATAAATGCATGTACGCGCATGTGTGTGCATGTGTTTGTGTCCTTGCCAGAGCATCCGACGTGTACAGAAATTTCTGCATATAGCTGTGTCCTCATTAACATGTATAATTGTGTTGTCCTATTGGACTTTTGAGAATGGATCACGTATCCACAAATGAAGTTAATTTTCATTTGTAGGTTTCTTAAATATACTAAATGTTTAAACCTCAATCATAGCACCAGGGTTAATGCAACATATGCATAGGGAAGTTAAACGCCTAACTTTTAAAATCTTCATAAATATGGCTATATGTAACTACAGAAATAAACTATGTCAGAAATGAGATAAGCAAGGGCGCGTATTAAATATATGTTTTACCGCATAGATGAATAAATTCGCTTGTGGTTGAGAATCTTGGGTAATCGGTAAGTATCTCATATGGTCCAAATAATTATAACCAATAAAGCAACCACATGCAGAACTTCTTAAAATGAAACTTAAATTTCAGGTTTTATTCTTCAAAAACAATCACATCCAGATACACTAGTACAACCCTAAGCTGTCAACATTCGGTGATTCACCCATGCTTTCTGCTCAGATGAAGAGTGGAATACACAATGGGAACTTTTAGCCAGAAATTCTCGACAGTACTAGAAGGACTCGAGACAGAAGTTAAGCTTGCTTATTTGTTTGCCTGCAGGAACATGAAAGCTTGTCCCTATACATACTAAGATTAAATTAGGCATCCACTTATTGGCCAAAAAATCTATTTCTTCAATTCTAGAAACATATTCCATGGATCACATTGACCAGCTATTTGACAGAAGTTATCTGGTCAATGCTAGTGAGTTTGTGTAGAACACAAGCATGTGGCAAGCCAGAATGAGAAAATAATTACAAGCATCCCTTTTAATGGAAGAAACTGACTCCACATATGCATAAAACTCATTTCATGTCAAAGTAACTTACCATAAATTTGTCAGAACAAAACTGATAAGAAAAAATCATGAAAAGGAACAGATAAATACATACCTAGCTTCATTTCTTTCAATATTCGTTGCCATTTTGTTCTCAAAATCGATAGATGCTTTTGATAATTCCATCAGCGATGAGACAATGGAGTCCATGTGCTTTGCTTGCTGTTTCTCCTTAGTGATGGATGATAATAATTTATTTTCTCCGTCTTCGATGAGGCCATGAAGCACAATTTTTTCTTTTTCTGCTTCTTCCAAAGCAGTAGACGTGGTTAATAAATTTTCATTCAATTTTTTAATCTCCATTTCACTTTCATGGATTTGTCTCAAAGCTTCCTCTAATCTTCTCTTCATTGAATCAGCTTCCACCTTCCTATCTGAAATCAATACTTCTTGCTTGATTATCTGTTCTTTAAGCAAATCAATTTCCTGGTTAAGAAGATCAAACTGTTGCTTTTGTTGCATCAATGTGGAACACCTAGTTGAGGCATCATGTTCCTTTTCTTTCATCAATGTAGACAAGGATGCTATGGTCTCCTTCAACTTCTTCTTCTCCTCAATTTCTTCACTGATTGCTCTTTCCTTCTCACAAAGCAATGCTTCAAGAGAGGACTTTTCAGTGAAATGATTTGATATAATAGAGTTAATTTTAGAAAGTCCATCAGCAATGAATCCTCTAACAATGGTAGAGTAAGTATCCTGCACAAGTCTGGCCTCAATTTCTGCATCTTCTAGAGCACATTTGTTTTCACTAACTAATTCTTTTAAAATAATGCCATGCAGCTCATCTCGGATGCTAGCTTCTATTTGCACATCCTTTAGGTCACCTTTAAGTCTATTTAATTGCTGCAATAACTTAGCTTCCGCTGAGGAATGAAGAGACATTTGATTCGATGCATCTGAGACCTGCGATGAAAGATTCTTAACCTCTTTTCCTTTTTCTGAAAGTAAACCTCTCAAACGCTCATTTTCAGAAAGCAAGGTATCAATGTTTCCCTTTAAACTGCATAACTCGTCGTGATCATTTTGAATGATAGACAACTTCTCTTTCTCCAAAAGAATACCATCCAACTTCAAGATAACTTCTGGAATTTTCTTCTTCAAAAGTTCAAACTCTTTATCCTTCTTAAAAAGTGAAGAACCCTTTTCCCTGAGGAATTCTCGTTTGAGCTTGAATAGCTCTTCTGTCTTTTCCTGGAGAGCTGAGTCATGCTGTCTCCTCATCTTGATCATTTCAGTTTTATAATAAGATGCCAGTTCATCCTTGCTCATCTGCTTCAGTTGCAAGGGGTCAGCAACCTCCATCATGGGTTTCTCACAATCTTCAGGCTTCATCAAGGATTTACCATTTTCCTCAGCTTGTGCTGCATAGGGCAAATGGTGATTCCCTGATAATCTCCTAGAGAGATGATCCTTTCTTTTAGAAGTATTCCACTCATCAAAACTATCCAAACTGTTATGTGAGAGAAGTGGACCAGAATCCGAGCTTGATAAGGATCTACATATAGTATCGAGATCCTCACGCATGCTAGAAAGCTCATCTACGCTTTGCTGCCGATTTTTATTCAACATGTTAATAAGACCTTTCTGTTCATGCAGCTTTTTTTCGAGCTCATCCTGAATGGTACTTACACTACTCTGAATTAGAATTCTGCTGACTTCCCTTTCAAACTCATGTTCTTGTTGTTGCTCAAACATGGAAGCCTTCACCGAGTGAAACATTTCATTTACTTCTTTAAACAATGTTTCTACTATCATTCCCAAAGAATCAACTCTTTCACTTGTTTCTATCATTTTCTCATTACTCCTTGTTTGAGGAAGAATACTGCACAACCCCAAATCTGTAGAGGAATTTACTCGACCAGTAGAACTGGAGACTATAACACTATGAATATCCTCCTTAAGCTTCTGAATCTGCTCTTTGGCTACAAGTCTTAATCTACCCAAATCTGCTACCAAGCTCCACTTTACAGTTTCATCAAAATTATTATGAAACTGCAGTTCTTTGTTCAGTCGTGATATTTCTGCTTCTTTCAGGGCAATTCTCTCTTCTGTCTCTTCAACTACAGCATTTACCATCCCCTTAATTACAGAATCACTCACCATCCTTGACACGGTCAGACGGTCGTTCAGCTCATCCCAATAGTTATCCAAATCATCAAGCAAAAATTTTCATAGAACACTGATTCATTACCGATAGCATCACTTTCCTTATAACTGCTGCTTGATAGCACATCGTTATTATTCGGAAGATCATGCTTTTTATCTAACACCTCAGAACTCCCCATACCTACCTGTAGAATGCAGTAAAAATCAGTACATGCTTAATTTCTAATTTCCATGGAAAATCTCATGAAACAAACTGTATAAGAGGGCATAGTGAAGAAAACATTTAAAGATTGTTGCCCAACCAAGTCCAAGTAGAGGTTATATAAAAAAAGGTAAAATATTCAGCACCATTGGCATATTTGCAGGACCAAAATCCATGAGACTGTCATGAAAAGCAAAAGAAGAATGAAAAAGAAGATTTAGTAAACTTAAAGACATGATCAGTAGACAAAGACAAGTAATTGCATCTACCGTTTCAGGACAAAAAACTAGCTGTTCTTTGGAAACATAAGTAAGTTTCTGATGTTTCTATGCAATATGTATGCACTTTCGGATGATAATTCCTTGAAATATATGAAGCCTAGTGGAAAAATAGTAGGCTTCAAGGGAGCTAAGGAAAAGGATAAAGTTTTTCACTCTGAAATATAACAAATGCTATTCATTCGGGATGCTAAAACCAGGAAACTTTCATTCAAATGGAATCAGCTCGAGCAAAATTTTATGTCCAAATCTCAACTTTTGTGCTCATAATTCAAACAAAGCCAACAATTAACAATTCTACAATTAATTCGAGCAGGAGAATCCAACATTTCTATAGAAGACTATCTTTAAATGAAATGCTTCTAATTAAGAAGCCTACTGCATATACATCAAGCTTCAATGGAACTTTGGAGCACTCCCTTTCAACATAACTAAATTTATCACTTAATGAAATGTGAAAGCAATGATAGTCTCATCAAAGTAGAACTAATTAGGAACAAACGTTTATGCCAAAATGGCAACTTTTATGACTTTAAGACATCTGTTTCTAGTTTTAAGTGCTTGTAACTATGAAGTCTAGACAAAAATACCAAGTTTTGAGAGAATTAACGTAATTTTCAATTATAGAATGTCTAAAAAAAATTTTAAAAAAATTCATCAAAACAACCAGCTTGGAGCAAAACTCATATCACAATCACTACTTTTAGGACTTTTAATTCGAAATCCAACACAAGAAATCCAGAAACAAAGACATAAAAAATTCATTAAAATTTCAACCTTTCAACTAATAATTCAAACAAGGAGCCGAGATGTAACAAAACAATCAACTCAAATAAGAAGCCCAGGGCTTCCAGATAGTTAAGAAGGGAGTAAGCGCTAAAGATTGGAAAATTTTCGAAAATTTTCAAAATTATCATCAAAATTGAAACTTTATCAAAATTCATATTACTTTTCAGAAAAAATCAGAGAGCAGATAAAATAGTTACTGATTATGACCCAGAAAAATAAAGTCAAAGTCAACCATTCTTCTAATAATCAGAGCAAAATGCTCAAAGCAGTAAGCATTCGTAGCAAAAGAACCAAATTTCAAACAATTCAACGAAGAATTGGAGCAGCTCCTCCAAGAAAACACTCACAGATTCGAAATAAGCGGCCTTTTAATCGAAATCCCTTTCGAAAACCTCCCGTCAACTTGCAAACGTCTAGGGTTCACTCATCCCCCTCGGAGAAAGCAAAATTGCGAGCAGAATTCATGTCAAAATAGCAATTTTTAAGACTCGTCATCAGAAACCCAACCAAAAGAATCCAGAGAGCAAACAAACAAAGCAAAAAACCAGCTCCAATTCAACTGCTCCACGAACAATTCGAGCAGGTACTCCCAAATAAAACACTCACCTTTTCCCAAAACCCCCTTATCGAAATCTCCCGCCAATTTGTGGACGCCTAGGGTTCAATCGACCTCCTCCTTTCTCTGCCACTGTCGCTCGCTTCGATTGAAAGGGAAAGGAGAGATCTTTTCTTCTTTTTAATTTTTTTTCCTTACTTTTTTGTTTTTTCTCGCTTTTGAGGGTCGCAGGGATTTTTATTAGGGTTTTTGTAGAGAAAACGTTTGACTAACGAAATGAAGAGAAGTACAGGAGATTTTATTACTCAGTCTTTGTCTCTCTCGAGTGATGAGAGGGAGAGAGTATTTTCTTGAACACTGTGTTGTGTCAGAGCCGTGATTTGCTATTGCTAGATTTAGTAAATTGCTCCTCGATTTAGGGGTTGCTGTTTAGGAATTTGTTTTTTCTAAATTCAATTCTCCTTTTCTAATTTGTGAATTTCCTTTTTTTTTTTTTTTTTTTGGTGCGGATAGAAAAGCAATTGAGAAAAATGGGCGGAAAAATTTAAAATGCATTTAACATATTCTATTCTAACCGGAGAAGATCCGGATCTAATAATATATTGTCGGCTAGTTTAATTATTTTCATTCTAATAGACAATATCATCTTGAACATCTAATCAGCATTGGAGCCACATATAAGTCAGACATTTAGAGATGTTGGTGTTTATATAAGGTTTATGTATCTATTGACATCTATATTCACATATATTTCTCTATGCAATTTTTTATTTTTGATTTGTACCAAACTCAAAAGTATTCTATCAGAACGCCCTATAGTTAGGGGAGATCTGAACCATTCAGTTGGGCGATAGAGGGCAATTTGATTATTTCATTGCTCCCGTGTTGGGTTTAGATTCTCCGCACCACGAGGGAGGTTCTGATAGGATAACTACCCCATGCAAAACTCTCTTCTTTAAGCTTTAATAAACCTTTTAGGAGCTGTTTGGTTGCACTTACTTGAGAGGAAATGATGGAAAGTAGAGGAATTATGAAGTGCACATCAAATTTTCACAAATTATTTTGTTTGATTCATAAGGAAAAAGAATAACATGTCACTCAAAAAGATGATGTGTCACCCAGATATCAATTTCCTTCAAATTAGAGAAATTTTACAAGGAAGTCACTATAGTCTCAGGATGACGATTGACGACAATGTACATTTTCCTAACTTATGTCACAAATACCAACTTTATGGAAGAAGGGGGCAAAAAAAATCGATCAGCACTTTTAGTGGTGGTGTTCATGTTGATTAAATTATATGCATTCAATTCTAACACACCTGAAGTGATGATACCCAATTCTATTTCAAGTATTAAAAATTGTTTTGTATATTATGTTGATTAAATTATACCTTTATATCATTAGTGAAATAATGCTAATGATGCTAATGAGAAATCAAAAGAATAATTAATTGATTCAACCAACTACTGCGAAAAGGGGAAAAGGGCTATTTGCATATACTAGTACGTTTAAAATTTTCAAGCTTTAATTTTTAGGGTGTTTTTTTTACAAAATCTAAAATTTTAGGGGGCCGCTTTGAATTTAGAGATTATCGGTATAGGTTTAAAATTTTCAAGCTTTAAATTTTAAGGGGCCTCTTGCAATTTATAGATTTTTATTTTAGGTTTGAAATTTTCAAGCTTTTTACGTAAGTTTTAAAATTTTGAGCTTGTTTTGCTAAATTTGAAAAGTTTTGTGGTGTGCTTTTCAAAGTTAAAACTTTTATTAGTTTCGTTTGAAACTCTAATTTTTTTGGAAATTTATAATTTTATGGTTTTAAAGTATTTATAGTTTTAGAGTGTTTTCGTAAATTCTAAATCTTTGGGGTTGTTTGTTTCTCCTTGAATTTCATTGTAATGTTTTAGATATGAAATCTTCAATTTGTTTTTAAACTTAGTTTTGAGGGTGTTGGAGTAAATTTTAAAATTTTGAGGGTGTTTGTTGCAAATTTAAAAGTTTGGTGTTTTTACCGAATCTAAATTTTTAGGGGTTGCTTGTAATTTGTAGATTTTCGGTGTAGATTTGAAATTTTCAAGCTTTTTCTGTAAGTATAAAATTATTGAAATTATTTTGGGGATTTTTTATAAAATCTAAATGTTTTGGTTGAGGGTGTTGGTTGTAATTTTAAAAAGGTAAAGGCGTTTTCTATAAATCGATATATAGAGATAGAGATATAGAGATATATATAGTAAGCGTGCACGTGCATTGCATGTGTTTGCTTCATATGTGAGTGGAAACTCGGGGCAAAGTTGTCCAAGTAAAGTTACAAAAAGTACAATAGTTGTGGTAACTATTGATTTTAGGGGACTATTTGTAAATATTGATATTTTCTTATTAATTTTGATTTTTGAGGGTGTTTATTACAAATTTAAAAGTTTCTATTGATTTTTAGTGGGCTATTTATAATTCTAAGATTTTGAATGTACTTTTGAATTTTTGAGGGTGTTTATTACAAATTTAAAAGTTTTGGGTGTTTTTGTAAAATCTAAAATTTTAGGGTTTACTTGGAATTTATAGATTATCAGTGTAAGTTTAAAATTTTGAAGCTTTAAATTTTAGGGGCTTCTTGCAATTTATATATTTTCATTGTAGGTTTGAAATTTTAATGATTTTTCCGTAAGTTTTAAATTTTTGAGCTTGTTTTGCTAAATTTGAAAAGTTTTGTGGTGTGTTTTTGAAGTTAAAACTTTTATTGGTTTTCGTTTGAAACTGTTATTTTTTATAAATTTATAATTTTTATGTTTTTTACAAGTATTTATAGTTTTAGGATGTTTTCTGTAAATTCCAAATCTTCGGGGTTGTTTGCATCTTCTTGAATTTCATTGTAATGTTTCGGATATGAAATCTTCTGTTTATTTTTAAACTTAGTTTTGAGGGTGTTGGAATAAATTTTAAGTTTGTGAGGGTGTTTTTGTAAATTTAAAAGTTTTGGGTGTTTTTGTAAAATCTAAAATTTTAGGGGCTGCTTATAATTTATAAATTTTCAGTGTAGGTTTGATGCTTGTAATTTATAGATTTTCAGTGTAGGTTTGAAATTTTCAAGCTTTTTCGTAAGTTTTAAATTTTTGAGCTTGTTTTGCTAAATTTGAAAAGTTTTATAGTATTTTTTCAAAGTTAAAATTTTTCATTGGGATGTTGGTTTTAGTTTATTGGTTTCTGTTTGAAACTCTTATTTTTATAAATTTATAATTTTATGGTGTTTTTACAAGTATTTATAGTTTTAGAGTGTTTTCGTAAATTCTAAATGTTGGGGTTGTTTGTATCTTCTTGAATTTCATTGTAATGTTTGATTTGAAATCTTCAGTTTATTTTTAAACTTAGCTTTTAGGGTGTTGGGGTAAATTTTGAATTTTTGAGGGTGTTTGTTGCAAATTTGAAAAGTTTTGGGTGTTTTTTACAAAATCTAAAATTTTAGGGGCTGCTTGCAATTTATAGATTTTCAGTGTAGGTTTAAAATTTTAAGCTTTTTTGTAAGTATTAAAATTTTGAGCTTATTTTTATTAAATTTAAAAGTTTTGGGTGTTTTTGCAAAGTTAAAACTTTTTAAGGGATGTTTTTGTAAATTATAAATTTTTAGGGTTGTTTATATCTCCTTGAATTTATTTTAGATATGAAATCTCCTTGAATTTCATTGTAATGTTTGATTTGAAATCTTCAGTTTATTTTTAAACTTAGTTTTGAGGGTGTTTATTACAAATTTAAAAGTTTGGTGTTTTTGTAAATTATAAATTTTTAGGGGTTGCTTGTAATTTGTAGATTTTCGGTGTAGATTTGAAATTTTCAAGCTTTAAATTTTAGGGTTTACTTGGAATTTATAGATTATCAGTGTAAGTTTAAAATTTTGAGGGTGTTGGTTGTAATTTTAAAAAGGTAAAGGCGTTTTCTATAAATGTGTTAATTTAAAGGTGTTTTGTGGCGGTGAATAGTGAGATAGAGATAGAGATAGAGATATAGAGATATATATAGTAAGCGTGCACGTGCATTGCATGTGTTTGCTTCATATGTGAGTGGAAACTCGGGGCAAAGTTGTCCAAGTAAAGTTACATAAAAAGTACAATAGTTGTGGTAACTATTGATTTTAGGGACTATTTGTAAATATTGATATTTTCTTATTAATTTTGATTTTTGAGGGTGTTTATTACAAATTTAAAAGTTTCTATTGATTTTTAGTGGGCTATTTATAATTCTAAGATTTTGAATGTACTTTTGAATTTTTGAGGGTGTTTATTACAAATTTAAAAGTTTTGGGTGTTTTTGTAAAATCTAAAATTTTAGGGGTTTACTTGGAATTTATAGATTATCAGTGTAAGTTTAAAATTTTGAAGCTTTAAATTTTTAGGGGCTTCTTGCAATTTATATATTTTCATTGTAGGTTTGAAATTTTAATGATTTTTACGTAAGTTTTAAATTTTTGAGCTTGTTTTGCTAAATTTGAAAAGTTTTGTGGTGTGTTTTTGAAGTTAAAACTTTTATTGGTTTTCGTTTGAAACTGTTATTTTTTATAAATTTATAATTTTTATGTTTTTTACAAGTATTTATAGTTTTAGGATGTTTTCGTAAATTCCAAATCTTCGGGGTTGTTTGCATCTTCTTGAATTTCATTGTAATGTTTCGGATATGAAATCTTCTGTTTATTTTTAAACTTAGTTTTGAGGGTGTTGGAATAAATTTTAAGTTTGTGAGGGTGTTTTTGTAAATTTAAAAGTTTTGGGTGTTTTTTGCGAATATAAAATTTTAGGGGCTGCTTGCAATTTATATATTTTCATTGTAGGTTTGAAATTTTCAAGCTTTAAATTTTTAGGGGCTGCTTGCAATTTATATATTTTCATTGTAGGTTTGAAATTTTCAAGCTTTTTCTGTAAGTTTTAAATTTTTGAGCTTGTTTTGCTAAATTTGAAAAGTTTTATAGTATTTTTTCAAAGTTAAAATTTTTATTGGGATGTTGGTTTTAGTTTATTGGTTTCTGTTTGAAACTCTTATTTTTATAAATTTATAATTTTATGGTGTTTTTACAAGTATTTATAGTTTTAGGGTATTTTACGTAAATTCTAAATGTTGGGGTTGTTTGTATCTTCTTGAATTTCATTGTAATGTTTGATTTGAAATCTTCAGTTTATTTTTAAACTTAGCTTTTAGGGTGTTGGGGTAAATTTTGAATTTTTGAGGGTGTTTGTTGCAAATTTGAAAGTTTTGGGTGTTTTTTGAGAATCTAAAATTTTAGGGGCTGCTTGCAATTTATAGATTTTCAGTGTAGGTTTAAAATTTTAAGCTTTTTTGTAAGTATTAAAATTTTGAGCTTATTTTTATTAAATTTAAAAGTTTTGGGTGTTTTTGCAAAGTTAAAACTTTTTAAGGGGATGTTTTGTAAATTATAAATTTTTAGGGTTGTTTATATCTCCTTGAATTTATTTTAGATATGAAATCTCCTTGAATTTGATGTTGGTTGTAGTTTTAATAAGTTAATAAGTTAAAGGTGTTTTCTATAAATGTGTTAATTTAAAGGTGTTTTGTGAAAACTGGTGAATAGTGAGATAGAGATAGAGATATAGAGATATATATAGTAAGTAGGCACGTGCGTTGCATGTCTTTGCTTCATATGAAAACTGGTGAACAGTGAGATAGAGATAGAGATATAGAGATATATATAGTAAGTAGGCACGTGCGTTGCATGTGTTTGCGTCATATGTGAGTGAAAACTTAGGGGCAAAGTTGTTCTAGTAAAGTTACGCAAAAAAGTACAATAGTTGTGGTAACTATTAATTTTTAGGGGGCTATTTGTAAATATTCACATATATTTCTATAAATTTTGAATTTTTGATGGTGTTTGTTGCAAATTTAAAACTTTGGGTGTTTTTTGCGAATTTGAAATTTTAGGGGCTGCTTGCAATTTATAGATTTTCAGGTGTAAGTTTGAAAATTTCAAGCTTTTTCGTAACTATTAAATTTTTAGCTTGTTTTGTTAAATTTTAAAAGTTTTGGGTGTTTTTGCAAAGTTAAAGCTTTTAGGGGATGTTGATTTTCAGTTTATTGGTTTGTTTAAAACTCTTATTTTTTGTAAATTTATAATGTTTATGGTGTTTTTACAAGTATTTATAGTTTTGGGTGTTTTCTATAAATTCTAAATCTTTTGGGGTTATTTGTATCTTCTTAAATTTCATTGTAATGTTTCATATATGAAATCTTAAGTTTATTTTTAAACTTAGCTTTTAGGGTGTTGGGGTAAATTTAAAATTTTGAGGGTGCTTGTTGCAAATTTGAAAGTTTTGGGTGTTTTTGCAGAATCTAAAATTTTAGGGGCTGCTTGCAATTTATAGATTTTTAGTGTAAGTTTGAAATTTTCAAGCTTTTTCGTAACTATTAAATTTTTAGCTTGTTTTGTTAAATTTTAAAAGTTTTGGGTGTTTTTGCAAAGTTAAAGCTTTTAGGGGATGTTTTTATAAATTATAAATTTTTGGGGTTATTTATATCTCCTTGAATTTGTTTTAGATATGAAATCTCCTTGAATTTGATGTTGGTTGTAATTTTAAAAGTTAAAGGTGTTTTCCATAAATGTGTTAAGTTAAAGGTATTTTGTGAAAAGTGGTGAACAGTGAAATGTGAACAGTGATCTCAGAGGAAAATGAACAGTAAAGGTAAACAGTAACACCTCTAGGGCTTTTTAAGATATAGGATATATATAGCCCTTATTATGGGTATTTGCAAAATACCCTCCAAATCTCAGCATTTGGAAAACTACCTCTCAAATCATCAAATTTGAAAAAATTACCCTTAAAGCAATTAATCATCAATTTTAATAACCTAATTTGTAATCACAATAAAAAATAGGGAAAATTGCTTCTAGCCCCCAAAATCAAAATAAGTATCCTCTGTAGGCATCAAAAATTGCTGAAGAACCTCAAATATGACTAAATCATGAGAAGATCGAAGAACAACGTCGTCGAAATCTCAAGAAGTCAACACATGGGAGATTGTGTGTCTCGCTATTAGCGAGACACTTGTGTGTGCCTCGCACGAAGCGAGACACCTTGATGTCTCGCTATTAGCGAGACACTTGTGTGTGCCTCGCACGAAGCGAGACACCTTGATGTGTCTCGCTATTAGCGAGACACTTGTGTGTGCCTCGCACGAAGCGAGACACCTTGATGTGTCTCGCTATAGGCGAGCACTTACTTGTGTCTCGCTAACCGGCGAGACACCCGTAATACTTGGAACGAGCTCTTAAAGGGTCTAAATCAATGCCGATGGGGCCCACTTGACTTTATCAATGCAGAGACGTTCGAACCGTTAATAGGCGGTTACATCGAAGATACGCCCACTAGGCGTAATTCTAGGGCATTTAATCGCGCCTAAAAGCGGAAAACCGTTCTGGCGGTTGGAAGGGCGGCACGCCTCGTCGGTCGGCGAGCGATCCATCTCGCCGCCAGCCGAGGCGGCCGATACCTCGCCCGATGGCGAAGCGGCTTATGGCGTTTCGAGGCTGCCGCTAACTACAAAATTCCCGCACTTATGACACTTGTGTTTCGAAGAGGCGGGTTTCGAAGACTATAAATGCCCTCCTACGTCCACTTAGGGGGTCGGCCATCGAAAGGGAAAAGTCGAATCCAAGCTCCGGAGTTCAAGAACACGATCCACGCGGAGATTCCTCGAGTTTAAGCCTTGACTTATTCTTGAGAAGAGTAGATATCTTACCTTGCTAAGATATTTCTTTGAAGTTCTTGTTTCCTTTGCGGCACTAACTAAACCCCGCCGATTCGACGATCATTTCGGTGGTCCACGGATTACGTCCCGACGCAGGCAAAGTCCCACAAAAGGGAGATCTACACTTGTAGTGTCTTTTGTTCGAGTTTGTAAGAGAGTTATCTAAATTCTTTGTAACTGAGAATCAAAAGTGTAATTTTCTCTAGTTTTACAATGGAATCAACTTTCGACCCAAACATGATGGCGACCACAGTGGGAGCCAACGGTCTCAAGCCCGAGATCGTTGTGTCGCAGCCTTTGCAAAGAATCAGCCGACCTCATGGTTGATGGGCTAGACTACTTCTTCGATCAAGCCAAATTCGAAGAGTATCTCTCCTCTTCCACATCGAAGTCCTCCTCACCCCTCAAACATCGGAGGATATCATCTCTTAAGAGGGAGGTTCGTTCTTGTTCGCTGCTGCAGGCGCATTTCCTCTCAACAAGATCTCAACCGATCGGCGAAGAGCTTCGCCAAAGACGGCGTCAAAGAGGGCCGTCGGTTCGCCAAGGCTCGAGTCGACGGATGGAGTTCATTATCAGAACTCACGTAATCAAAGGCATCAACAAACTGCAATCTCTCAATCCGTCAGCACTCCTGCCAAGGAAGAATGGGTTCTCGTCAAAAGGGCCCGATTGACAAAGAAGGAGCGCTCAAAACGCCGCGGCACGCTTTGCTCGAGCATCGCGTTGTTCGCAAGGCGCAAGAGTCAAAAGCAACCCAAAGAACGGCTCAAAATCGCCAAGCATGGATCCCGAAGTCGACATCAAAATCGGCTCAAGAGTCTGTCTCGCCAACAGCAGCAGATTAAATCGCCAAGGCCACCGAGACAGTTGAAAGCCGCCAACAACAGGTAGTTAGTAAATCGCTCGCCACCGAGACAGCCTCGAATCGCCGCCAAAAGCGAGGCATCCTCCATGCATTGACAAAAGATGGGCTTTTCCGCCTTTCTTCCACTTCTCGGGATGAGGTATCAACCTTTAAGTCCGGAAATCGACAACCGGTGTTTAGTCGTCTTGGTCCACAACCAGGAAATAAAAGCAAGGTTCCAGTGAAGAAACACTTGGATTACCCAGTTCAGAAGAGTCTTGAACAAGCTGAAATATCCCAGGTCTCTAGAATTCCAATTGCATCTCGTTTGAGCATCCCACAAGGGGTCCACGAGTCTGCTGAGAAGAAGAAATTGAGGCAAGTGACTCGCAAAATCACGAGAGATAACCAGACCCTCGTGATTCATACAGAAGCAACTTCAGATGACGAAGCCAAGCGACGGAAGTTGTCTCTCAAGTCAAACGGCCGACGTCCCCAAAAGAAGACGTGTCCTCCAGTTAATGGCAACGTTATACTTGGGGGTGAAAGTACAACCAGTGACAAGCCACATCAACTGTGTCATCAGGCTGGGGGTAGTAACACACGAAAGAGAACGATTGATGAAATAAATTATTCTTGCTCGTGTGCACAACTAATCAAGACGTTGTTGTCAGGATGTGCCTGTTCCGAGTCAAACGCTCAACTACAAAGAGCTTCAGTATTTGAGAGGCTTTCCTTGCCAACAACGGAAGATTTGAAGCCGGAGTCAAGACGACTCAAGACAAAGAAGGGCGCGCTCAGCGCCGCACGCTTTGCTCGAGCACGCGTCTTTGTTGTTCGCAAGGCGCAAGAGTCAAAAGCAACCCAGCAAACGGCTCAAAATCGCCAAGCATGGATCCCGAAGTCGACATCAAAATCGGCTCAAGAGTCTGCCGCCAACGGTTTCGGTAGAGGCGATTAATAGCGCTACCGCGCCGGTAGATCTGGCTATGCCAACTAAGGCTTAATGGCTGATCTGGCGCCGGTGAGCGGCCGGCTACTCGCCAAGCGGCGGTCCTCCATGCATTGACAAAAGATGGGCTTTTCCGCCCCTTTCTTCCACTTCTCCGGATGAGGTATCAACCTTTAAGTCTGGAAATCCGACAACTTCAGTGTTTAGTCGTCTTGGTCCACAACCAGGAAATAAAAGCAAGGTTCCAGTGAAGAAACACTTGGATTACCCAGTTGAAGAGTCTTGAACAAGTGAAATATCCCGTGTCTCTAGAATTCCAATTGCATCTCGTTTGAGCATCCCACAAGGTCCACGAGTCTGGCGAGAAGAAGAAATTGAGGCAAGTGACTCGCAAAATCACGAGATAACCGGACCCTCGTGATTCATACGTACAACTTCAGATGACGAAGCCAAGCGACGGAAGTTGTCTCTCAAGTCAAACGGCCGACGTCCCCAAAAGAAGACGTGTCCTCCAGTTAATGGCAACGTTATACTTGGGGGTGAAAGTACAACCAGTGACAAGCCACATCAACGTGTCATCGTCAGGGTAGTAACACACGAAAGAGAACGATTGATGAAATAAATTGTTCTTGCTCGTGTGCACAACTAATCAAGACGTTGTTGTCAGGATGTGCCTGTTCCGAGTCAAACGCTCAACTACAAAGAGCTTCAGTATTTGAGAGGCTTTCCTTGCCAACAACGGAAGATTTGAAGCCGGAGTCAAGACGACCCCGAAGAAAAAGAAGATCTGCCATTCATCGGGATGAATTCCCCGAAGTCACCATTAATATGGTGAACAAAGGGAAAAGACCGGTAAATGATGAAGATCCAGACTTCACTCCTGGAGGAAAAGTTGGGTCTCAGATTTCTCAGAGAATGTCTCGGTTGCAATTGAGAGCTACGCGACGCATTGACTATAGAAGAATGCATGAAGGAGATTCATCCGAGGATGAAATTTCCGACGCCTGCTCAGCAATAGCTTCAGACGATACTGTTTCAAGTATGAGTCATCACCATAGGGAGGCTTTTACCATTACTCCCGATGTCCTGGCTCAAATGTTACAAGAAGCCTTAGCCAAGCAAAGAGAAGAGCTTAAGGCCGAAATGAGAACAGAGATGGAGCTAGCCATGCAACAGATGAGGGAGTTGCAAACCCATACGGCTGTACAGCCTGGATCTAGTCAACAGCCTGGGTCTAGTCAACAGCCTGGATCTAGTCAACAGCCTGGATCTAGTCAACAAGGTAGAGCTATCAATCATAATGCGCATAATGTCGAAGACAGTGATTCGGAGGTAGATGAACACATTTACGCTGATCAACCTCCAAAGAAAGCTGCATCTGCTGCTCAAGGTGGAAATGATCCAATTCTTCCTATTGGAAATAATCCAAAACAAGGGGAGGATGATGGCGAAAGGATGAAAGAGCTTGAAAATAAAATCAATGCTTTGATGTCCACACAGGAAGTCAAAAGGACTGGTATCCCGTGTCCGTATCCGAGAGAATGGGATTCAATCCCTTACCCGAAATTCAATTTGATCAACTTCACGCCATTTGACGGAGAGGGTCACCTTCACAACACGATTTACTTCAAATCACATTTGGGGTAATCTCGGAAACAAGCCTCGATGGTTCGGTCATTCGTCGGTACTCTTGGCGGGCTGCCGATTGGTATCGAAGACTCAAGGCCGGGAGTATTAACTGCTGGGAGGACATGGAAAGTTCTTTTCTCAGCAACTTCTTCGATGACGACACCGAAGTCTCGATTGGAACTCTTCTAGATGAGAAGCAGAAGGATGGGGAGACAATTGACACCTTCGTTAAGCGTTTTGCAATAAAGCTATGAATTGCGTGGATCCAATTACTGAAAAGTTTATATTGAAGACTTGCCACAATAATCTCTCCATTGATCTGTTGGAAGTCATGGGGGTCGTCCCACCAACTACATGGAAAGACCTAAAAATACGAGGAGAACAAGCCGAGCGTTTCCTCAGAAGGAAGAAAGCCGAAGAGGCGAAAAGATGGTGACCCCTCAGTAAATTTTTCCTCTCGTAATAGAGGAAAGGCATCTGTATTGTTGGTCAAGCGTCGCAACAACGGCCGCCAAAAGCTTCTAAATCGAATTCCACAGACATACTCTTTCAAGGGCGAAGAGGTTCCAATCATCTTCAAACACCTCCTTGATAACAACAAAATCAAGTTGCCTCAATTACAAATCAAGAGGAGGCTAACAAAACCGGACCCTAAATAAATGCGTACCACGGAGGATCCTCCATCCTACAAAGGATTGCTTAGCTCTCAAGGCCATCATCCAAGCCTTGGTTGAAGCCGCCTTAACGAAATAAGTGAATCAAATTTGACTCGGCTGTATATGAGTATAAGCTGCTCCCTCGGACTCAAGCGGTATCACAGTATAAAGCTGCTCCCTCGGACTCAAGCGGTATATGAGTATAAGCTGCTCCCTCGGACTCAAGCGGTATCTGAGTATAAAGCTGCTCCCTCGGACTCAAGCGGTATCACAGTATAAGCTGCTCCCTCGGACTCAAGCGGTATCTGAGTATAAAGCGCTCCCTCACGGACTCAAGCGGTATCTGAGTATAAAGCGCTCCCTCGGACTCAAGCGGTATCTGAGTATAAACTGCTCCCTTTCCTCCGATGAATATAAGAGGTTAAACTGCTCTTCCTTCTTACTCACTCCGACAGCCCAATTTTGCAAAGAAAGCTGGGGGTGGATAATCCATGAACGAGAGGTCCATTTCAAGATTGAGCGATCAAACCTTCCGACAGTTAGGATTGTTTCAAATAAATATCCTGGTCAAACCTTCCTACAGTTAGGACCACGACCAAAATTCCCTCTCGATTCTTTCCATGAACGAGAGGTCCATTTCAAGATTGAGCGATCAAACCTTCCTACGCTTAGGATTGTCTCAAAATTCCTATCCTGGTCAAACCTTCCTACGATTAGGACCACGGCCAAAATCCCCTCTCGATTCTTTCCATGAACGAGAGGTCCATTTCAAGATTGAGCGATCAAACCTTCCGACAGTTAGGATTGTCTCAAAAATTCCTATCCTGGTCAAACCTTCCTACAGTTAGGACCACAGTCAAAATCCCCTCTCGATTCTTTCCATGAACGAGAGGTCCACTTCCACATTGAGCAATCAAACCTTCCTACAGTTAGGATTGTCTCAAAACTCCTATCCCGATCAAACCTTCCTACAGTTAGGATCATTTTTAATTTTCACTCCCACTTGGTCAAACCTTCCTACGATTAGGACCACGGTCAAAATCCCTCTCGATTCCTTTTATGAATGAGAGGTCTACTCGATAGCAGGGGTTCGTTTTCGCCCCAAGAGAAGACACAACAGGGTTCGTTTTCGCCCCAAGAGAAGACACAACGGGTTCGTTTTCGCCCCAAGAGAAAACACAAATTCCACAAGCCTACGTATTCAATATCGTAGCATAGATGTCATTACCTAATGACACCTAAACTATGCCTTCATGCATAGGGATATTATCTCTGTCCCTTATCAGAGATAAGTCTGCATCTAACACATGCTGCCGGGTAATCAATTCCCGTGATAATTGACCGAGCCTACGTATTCAATATCGTAGCATAAAGTCTAAGAGAATTCACTCTTTTAGCACAACGTAACATGTAGAACGGACTCAGATAATCTACATGCTAGCCCAACTCAAACGGTAGTTGGTAAAGGCTCATCAAATCCGTTGATGGCTGAGGGTTTGCCAAAAATCCTATATCTATCATACAAGCAATAACTTGAGACAGCAGGTTCACTCTTCCTGCCGGGGTCAAGTACTTTTTCATACCGTGATTTTAATGCACTTTGTAACTCATTGCTAATGCAAATGTGCCATTACATCGCCTCCGGAAGCTCAAGCATGCTCAGACAGATTCTGTGGCGGTCCTTTTGAGCGAGACACTTCAGATTGCCCCGCTCGCTTTCTTCAAGTGGGACAATTCCAGATATTACATATAGAAGCTTTCCTGGAAATCTGATATTCAGAAAACCAGACGACGCTTTTTCTCTGAATGATTCTCAAGGCATTTCAATTATAACCCAAGTGGTGACTTTCAAGATGAAGATGATTAGTCCAAAATCGACTTCGACATTTCAATCAATCCAAATACAAATGCAACAGCTATTGATCCCAAAGTATGGTCAGCGACGCCGCGTAGCCAGGATTCAAGAAACTGAAGCAAAACATGAGCCTCTTCTACAAAGTTCAACGTTGAACAGAAGCAAGGCACATCTTATCCAAAGTATTCCAGACCCCTCGATAAAATACAGAGGAGTCTGAAAACTTTGGAGGGGGTATCTGTAGGCATCAAAAATTGCTGAAGAACCTCAAATATGACTAAATCATGAGAAGATCGAAGAACAACGTCGTCGAAATCTCAAGAAGTCAACACATGGGGAGATTGTGTGTCTGCTTCTGATCACGAGACACTTGTTTGTGTCTCGCCACGAAGCGAGACACCTTGATGTGTCTCGCTATTAGCGAGACACTTGTTTGTGTCTCGCCACGAAGCGAGACACCTTGATGTGTCTCGCTATTAGCGAGACACTTGTTTGTGTCTCGCCACGAAGCGAGACACCTTGATGTGTCTCGCTATAGGCGAGGCACTTACTTGTGTCTCGCTAACCGGCGAGACACCCGTAATACTTGGAACGAGCTCTTAAAGGGTCTAAATCAATGCCGATGGGGCCCACTTGACTTTATCAATGCGAGAGCGTTCGAACCGTTAATGGCGGTTACACATCAAGATACCACTAGGCGTAATTCTAGGGCATTTAATCATGCCTAAAAGCGGAAAACCGTTACGGCGGTTGGAAGGGCGGCCTTGCCTCGTCGGTCAGCGAGCGATCCATCTTACCGCCGCCAGCGAAGGCGGCCGTATCACCGCCCGGTGGCGAAGCTGCTTATGAGCGGCTCGGTAGCCGCGCTAACTACAAAATTCCCGCACTTATGACACTTGTGTTTCAAGAGGGCAGGTTTCGAAGACTATAAATGCCCTCCTACGTCCCACTTGGCGGGTCGGCCATCGAAAGGGAAAAGTCAGAAATCCAAGCTTTCGGAGTTCAAGAACACGATCCACGCGGAGATTCCTCGAGTTTAAGCCTTGACTTATTCTTGAGAAGAGTAGATATCTTACCTTGCTAAGATATTTGCTGAAGTTCTTGTTTCCTTTGCGAAGCACTAACTAAACCCGTCGATTCGACGATATTTCGGTGGTCCACGGATTATCGTCCCGACACGAGGCAAAGTCCCACGAAACAGGAGATCTACACTTGTAGTGTCTTTTGTTCGAGTTTGTAAGAGTTATCTAAATTCTTTGTAGCGAGAATCAAAAGTGTAATTTTCTCTAGTTTTACAATGGAATCAACTTTCGACCCAAACATCCTCCCCCATCCCAAGACTTTTTCAACACTCCCAAAACCCCTAAAAGCAAACTCACAATTCTTTTAGCCCCCAAAACACAAAACCCAATACTTTTAAACGTTTGGAGACCATAATACCCCACTCTCTCTCTCTCTCACTGTGATGAATAGAAATGGGTTTTGGGGGGAAATTCTAGTTCCCTCTAAAATCCAAGAACTTTCCCGCCGCTACCCCCTCCCCTCCACCGGCGGCGACCCGCCGGACTTCCTCCAGGGCTTCGACGTCCTTCACGCCGACCGTGACGGCGAGATCAACTCAGTGACCTCAAGTCCACAATCATCGCCGACGACGATGTCATCGCCTCCATGATCTCCTCCACTGATGCCGACCGCAATGGCTTGGTGGACTTTGACGAGTTCGAGCGTGTCCTCGGCGGCGGCGGGGGGTGAGACGAGAGAGAGAGGCGATGGAGGATATGAGCATGTATAGATCTTGA
Organism: Asparagus setaceus; assembly: GCA_012295165.1. NCBI lineage: Eukaryota > Viridiplantae > Streptophyta > Magnoliopsida > Asparagales > Asparagaceae > Asparagus > Asparagus setaceus. The sequence goes on along the minus strand of CM022709.1, from coordinate 32,686,737 downwards.
GGTGGTTTTGTATTGGTTGATGTTGATTTTGTTTAATTTTCCCTTTTGTTTATACTTATTTATTTGAGCTTTTATTTTAAATGACCTGTGTTTGGTAAAAGCTTGAACATCAATCAATTAGGATGAAATAAAATCGCAGTAGGTGTTGTGTTCAAGAGTGGATTAGATAATGAGATGATTGTTAACCTTATAAGATGGTTGTTAAGGTTATGAGTTTGTTGTTAACCTTATGAGATAGTTGTTAAGGTTATGAGTTTGTTGTTAACCTTATGAGTTTGTTGTTAAGGTTATGAGTTTGTTGTTAACCTTATGAGATAGTTGTTAAGGTTATGAGTTTGTTGTTAACCTTATGAGTTTGTTGTTAAGGTTATGAGTTTGTTGTTAATGTTATGAGTTTGTTGTTAAGATTGTGAGTTTGTTGTTAACCCTACAATACAACGCCGCGTAACTTTCTGCTCGCTCATGAGGCAAAGAACGCCGTAATTTTCCCCTTTTAACTTGTACTTGAATCGAGTGCTATATTTTTGTTATTTTACATATTGTTGTAATTTTTTGAAATCGATGACTTGAGATTAAAGCGGGATCTCACCTACATCACAAGCGTAAAAGTTACAAAATATATAGAATAATAAAAAATATAGCATTATGGATTTACCACAATATATAAAATAATAAAAATTATAACAATATATAAAATAATAAAAATTATAACAATATATAAAATAACAAAAATTATGGATTTACTATAATATATAAAATAACAAAAATATAGCATTATATAAAATTTCAAGTCATCGATTTAAAAATTACAATAATATATAAAATAACAAAAATTATAACAATATATAAAAGTTTACGAGTTGGTTGTTGAGGTTACGGGTTGGTTGTTAAGGTTACGCATTGGTTGTCAAGGTTATGGGTTAGTTGTTAAGGTTACGGGTTGGTTGTTAAGATTACGAGTTGATTGTCAAGGTTACGGGTTTGTTGTTAAGGTTACGAGTTGCTTGTCAAGGTTACTAGTTGGTTGTCAAGGTTACGGGTTGGTTGTTAATGTTACGGGTTGGTTGTCAATGTTACATGTTGGTTGCTAAGTCATCGATTTTAAAAAAATTACAACAATATATAGAATAATAAAAAAATATAGCATTATGGATTTACTATAATATATAAAATAATAAAAATTACAATAATATATAAAATAACAATATATAAAATAACAAAAATTATGGATTACTATAATATATAAAATAATAAAAGAATAGCATTATATAAAATATCCGTCATCGATTAAAAAATTATAATAAGTCATCGATTTAAAAATTTACGACAAAGCCTTAACCTTAACAACAAATCCATAACCTTAACAACAAAGCCCTAACCTTAACAACAAAGCTATAACCTTAACAACAAAGAGCTAACCTTAACAAAAAGTATTAACTTTAACAACAAAACCCTAACCTTAACAACAAGGAGCTAACCTTAACAACAAAGCCTAACCTTAACAACAAGGAGCTAACCTTAACAACAAAGCTATAACCTTAACAACAAAGCTATAACCTTAACAACAAAGCTATAACCTTAACAACAAAGCCCTAACCTTAACAACAAAGCTATAACCTTAACAACAAATCCATAACCTTAACAACAAATCCATAACCTTAACAACAAAGAGCTAACCTTAACAACAAAGAGCTAACCTTAACAACAAAGCTATAACCTTAACAACAAAGCGTAACCTTGACAACAAAGGTTCTGACCTTCCAAAGGTTTAAAATCTCCGAAAGATTTACAAGGCTAGCAGACCACTTAACATGACTCTAATAAACAAACAATAATCAAATGCACACATAATTTTTTAAGCGGTCAAAGATGATACAAAACAGTAACAAACTAACTATAAGATTCAAAAAATCACGAAGTATGATCATAAGAGCAAGTACAACGAAATCATTGTTTTTCCTCATTGTTGCAATATATGCAATCAACCTTTTCCATGCACTGAACCATAACAGATACTTTGTTCAATGCTACATAACAGATAGAGGTGGTGGTGGTGGGCGTGGAGGCGGGATTCGATGGGCGTGGAGGGGCGCGGCTTAAGGCATCGAGGCGAATGACGGTGGGCGGAGGCGGCTTTGAGAGGCCACTGACGCGGAGGCGGGCGGTGCTCGGGGCTTCGAAGTGCCGAAGGCATGGAGGCGGCGCGGTGGGCGAGAGGCATGGCGGTGGGCGGAGGCTGGATTCATGGGCGGAGGAATGGCTGCCACAAGGCTGGAAGGGCAAGAGAGTGGATGGAGTGGAAGTGGAGAGAATTTTTGTAAGAGGGAGGAGAAGTGAGAGAGAGAGAGAGAGGAGGGGGGCATTTTGGGGTTTTTGAAAAAAAAAGTACACTGATGGGGACACAAGTGAGCTGGAGGAGTTTGATTACTTACAAAGTGTGATTTTGGGGGCTTTTGGAGCATTGAAAAAGTCTTGGGATGGGGGAGGATACTTATTTTGATTTTGGGGGCTAGAAGCAATTTTCCCTAAAAAATATCAACAAAATAGTTAAATTTTTAGCACCAAGTTGATGATTTGTTAATTTTAGGGGTACTTTTTCACGAAGTTGATGATTTGAGGGGTAATTTTGCAAATACTAAGATATGGGGGATGTTTTTGTAAATACCCATGATTTAAGGAGTATATATGCAAATAACCCTAAAAGGCAAAAAGAAGCATTAAAGCAGATTACTTTATACTAATGCTTTGGTTTGTCTCCCTCCAATTAATGTAGTAGATTATTTTATGTGTACCAATCAAAGCAAAGCATTAGTGTAAACTCTAATCTACTAATTAAATTAGTGTTATCTTCCTCATTGGAGCATCAGAATAAAGACAATGAGGGTTGGAGAACTTGAAGAGGGCACACGCTAGTTTTTTGTTTCGAAGCAAAGAATTTGTTAAGATATCTGTGTGTATACAGGTCCAGTATTAGCCCATTCAAACTCATGTATTATCTATATATTTTTATCACATTCTAAGATCAATATATATAATTATTTTCTCACAATTATCATGGTATTGAGCACCGCGGGTGATCTAGATGATTAGGGGGTTCCATTATGGCTCCTATGGTCTTGGGTTCGATTCCCAGTGGCTTCATTATCAAAAAAATTATCATGGTATCAGAGCCTAACTAACCTTACCCTAAGTTAGCCGCCGCCATCGCCAGATTCAACCAGGTCCGATTTGCTCCCACCGTCATCGACGTCAACTAGTGTTCACTGTCGAACCTCGTGATTATCGTTGCTCTCGTGTTCATCGCTTTCCTTGTCGTTAACCAGATCTCGGCCAAACCCCGCCCTAATCTAGCCTAACCTTGCTACTCAGCAGCACTCTTCATTCAAGAGATCACTGTTCATCATCGATTACCGTTCATCATTGGTTTGCTGCTAGTTCTTGATTACTGTTTATCATTACTGTTCATAGGTGGTTACTGTTTGTCGCCGGTCTTTCCTGCGTTTTCCCGTCTAGCAGATTTTGTCATTGTGATCCGATCATGTAGATGTTTGCCACTATTCCATCATGTTTATCCATCATCATCATAAATAAGAAGGGTTCTTCTTCTAGAGTTTGTGGCAACTGCAAGCTTGAGGAACACTGGATGCGAGATTGCCCAGTATCACCTTCGGGTCCATGTCCCAACTGTAAGCTTCAAGGACATTGGCTACGAAATTGTCCTACGAAGGCTTCATATCATCCTTAGAATATGGCTACTTCTCAGTTTATTGCTGCTTCTAACCCTCTTTCCACTGCTCAGATATCTGCTATTGCCAGTCTTGTTGCGCAGAATCTTGGTATCACCGAGATTCCTTCCAGTTCTGATACTGTTGCTTTTGCTGCTACTTCGGGTAACTCAATTCCTTAGATATTTGATTCAGGTACCACACAACACATGACCCCTCACCATTCTTTGATTTAAAACTGCACTTCTATTACATCTTCATTCATGTATATACTGCTAATGATTCCCCTCTCACTGTAACTAAATGTGATGGCATTACATCATCTTATCTTATCTTACCATCTGTTCTATATGTTCCTAAACTCACGACGAATCTTATTTCTATTAGTCAGTTAGCTGATTATGGGCGTACTATTTTATTTGATTCAAAATAATGTGCTGTGCAAGATTCCCGCAATGGTCAACAGGTTTGAATAGGTCATAGAGTGGAAGGATTGTATCAGTTAGACTAGCTTCACACTCCTCTCTCGGTTTTTGGGTCTAGTTACTCTACATTTGCTCTTTAGCATCGTCGGTTATGACATCTTTCTGTACTTCGTCTGAAAACTTTAGTTGAGTCAGGAGTCCTAGGATCATTTTCTTTTCATGCACAAAATAACTGTACTGATTATCGTATTGCAAAATAGTCTGCTTTACCTTTTGTGACTCATAACAATATTCCTGTTGAACTGTTTGATTTAGTACATTATGATATTTGGGCACTTGCATACGTGTCTGGTTATATATATTATGTGAGCTTTATTAATGATTTTTCTAGATACACTTGGGGTCTATCTCTTGAAATCACGTGCATAATTTTTTGATATATAGAATGACTTCACAAATATGATTTATACTCAGTTTAACAAGAGAATTAAAGACTTTCGATCTAATAATGCATGTGAATATGTTTCTTCATCTATGAAAAATCTTCTTAAATCACATGGAACTATTGCTCAACAGGCTTGTCCTCACACATCAGAACAAAATGGTATTGCTAAGCGTAAATGCCGTCACATTCTTAAAACAACACGTGCTTTCATTCTCACTGCACATGTTCCCGGACCTTTTTGGGCTGAAGCCCTTCTCACTGTTGTCTTGTTAATCAATATTACCCCATCATCCTTATTTACAAACACATGTCCATACTCTCGACTATGCAAAACTCAGTTTAATTATTCCACGATTTGAGTTTACAGCTATGTTTGTTTTGTCCTTCTTCCACAAAATGAACTGGATAAGTTGTCACCTCGCTCAGCTCGATGTGTCATGTTAGGATACAATCAATGCCACAAAAAGGCTATAGATGTTATGATCCCGATAGTAGAAGAATTTAAATCTCTGGTCATGTCACCTTTATTGAGAACATGTACTACTACTCATCAAACAATGAATTAGATTTATCCTTTCTCGACTCATCTATGTCCACATTGATATTACCGATACCATCGTACACTCTTGTTCCACCCTCATCTCCAGAGCTAACTTCACCCCTTCATGAAGTGAATTCAACTGATACTATGGATATAACTATTCTGACTTCCGGTTCGCCAACCATTGCACTGCCAACACCACTCCAATCACTTGCACCACCATCACCATCCCCATTGCCACCCCCACATTCACCCCACCGGCATCGCCACCACCACCATTGCCACCCTCATCGCCAACCCCCACATTCACCCCACCGCCACCAAGCCACCAACCCCACCACACATTCACCCCACCACCACCATGCCACCACCCCACCCTGATGCAATCCTACTCGAAATCATTACCCACCTTTGAGATACTCTTGTTAAACTAATTTTTATTGAACCCATTTTGTATCCTTTCTTGCCGCTATATATTCTTTACATGAACCACAATTTTATTATGAGGCAGTTAAGTATCCCAAATAGCAGCAAGCTATACATGAAGAACTACATGTCCTTCAGCATATCCATACATATGATCTTGTTACCCTACCTCATGATATCTGACCAATCAGTTGCAAGTGGATATTTAAAGTCAAAACAAAATAAGACAGTTCTGTTGAGCGTCACAAAGCGCGTCTTGTTGCCCGTGGATTTTCACAGGAGTATAGTATTAATTATGATGAGACTTCTACTCTAGTGGCCAAAGTCGCATCTATTCGGACACTTATTGCTATTGCAGCTAGTAGATACTGAGGTTTATATTAGATAGATGTGAAGAATGACTTCTTCAATGGTTAACTTATAAAGATTGTTTACATGTAGCCACAACCCGGGATTGATGCTTCTCCCTCTCATGTATGTCGTCTTCGACGTGTTCTCTAGACTGTTTACATGTAGCCACAACCCGGGATTGATGCTTCTCCCTCTCATGTATGTCGTCTTCGACGTGCTCTCTACGGCATCAAACAAGCCCCTCGAGCTTGGTTTGAGCATTTTTGAAAATCTATTCTATCTAATATATTTAAGAAAAGCTCGACACATTATGCAATGTTTTATCATATTCTTCTCAGGGTCAGGCCATTCTCCTCTTGTATGTCGATGATATGATTATTACTGAGATGATATATCTACTATCTAGAATCTTAAGTGACATCTTTAGAGTCAGTTTGAGTTGAAAGATCTCAGGCATTAATGCTATTTTCTTGGGATTGAGATTGCATACTCTCCCAGCGGCTATCTTCTGTCTCAGTAGAAGTGTATTTCAAATATCATTGAGCGAGCCACTCTCATAAATTGCGACATCTCCTGTTGTTACTACCCCCATGGAGCTTCATTTAAAGCTTTCTCCGTCAGATGGTGATCCTCTACCAAACCCTGCTCGATATTAGGAACCTATGGGTGCCTTGATTTATTTGTCTGCTGCTCGTTCGGATAAATCTTATGCTGTCACACTCTAAGTCAGTTTATGACCACACCGACAACTGTTCACTATGCAACTCTGATCAGTCTTCTTCATTACCTTTAGGGTGCTATCACTTGATCATTGTTATTTCCATCTAATTCACCTCTCACACTATAGGCATACACTGATGCTGGCTACGCTGATGATCCTGATACTAGATGATCCACAACTGGATATTGTATTTTCTTGGTCCGTCTCTTATTTCTAGGCGTAGCAAACACAAAACACAGTTTCATGATCTAGCACTGAGGCAGAATATCGTGCTATGGCCAATGCTATTCTTGAGATTCGTTGGCTAATCCATTTTCTTTAAGATCTTGGTGTCTCTGTTTCTTCTTCTACTCCTCTATTTTGTGACAACAAGAGTGCTATATTAGATTGCTTGTAATCCGATATTTCATGAGCGTACGGAACACTTTGAGGTGGACTATCATATTGTCCAACAGGATTATAGTGCTCACAGTATCTCTCTTCCTTACATACCATCCAAAGATCAACTTGGAGACATGTTTACTAAGGCATAAACTACTACTCATCTCCTTTATTTCTTGTCCAAACTTTCGGTGTTTGATTCACCTTAAGTTGGAAGGGGGTGGGGGTGGGTTAAGATATCTATGTGTGTACAAGCCCAATATTGATACACTCACGCCCATATATTGTCTATATATGTGCATCATATTCTAAGATCAATATACACATTATTCTCTCTCAGTTATCAGAAATTTAAAAAAAAATGTGGGGTATCAATGCCCTTGCCGCCAATCACAAATCTCGATTCAATGCTTAACCATCAATCAAGAATTGGCCAATAAGACTATAATGAATCCCTGGTAACTAGAATTATAATTTTGATTCATATTAATTTCAGCACAATACTTACTAATCTACTTTGGAGATTAAAGAATACTAATTAATCATCCCCGAATTAGGAAAATCGTATAAATACCACCCACGCCTCATCTTCTTAGTTGCAATGATAAGCATCGCACCAATCAACATAGCTAGAGAAATTAAACAGAGGTTTAATCCTAATTAATTGAGAAACTTCTCTAATCTTGTTCCCTAATTTAAGTAGTAGAGTAACAATTACAAACAATCATGTTCCCTAATGTCTCCTAATCGAAGCAATCCCAATATTCCTAATTAATTGAGAAGCTAATCATAATCTTGTTTCCTAATCTAAGTAGTAGAATAACAGTTAATGATAAACATGTTTCCTGATTGAGCAAATCCTAATAATACCATAGCTTCAGCAATCCTAATCCTACCGGAACTAGGAAACTTGCAAATATTCCCTATATATATATCACCCTCTCTTTGTTTCAGAAGACAAAAGAAGAAAGAGAGAGAGTCCAGTGTTTTTAAGCTTCTTTTCTGAGCGGCCTCTTCCTCTCTTTGTGTATTTCTGATAAAGAATCTCCACTACTCAACTGTGTTAGCTATGTCGACAGAAGAAATAAAGGCGATACTCTGCAAATCTACTGCGTTGCCTATGTCTGAAGAAGATATAGTGGCGATTCTATGCAATGGTCTATTTCCGTCGCAAGAAGGAGACGAGGCCAAATCAACTGCTTTAGGTATGTCGGCAGAAGATATCGTTGCAATTCTCTGCAATAGTCCGTTGAAGGAAGAAGACGAGGCTAAAGAACTGATGGAGACATCAGCTGAGAGCTCCGAATCAACTGAATTAGCAACATCGGATGAAGAGATTGAGGCAACTCTCAGCGATAGCCCCTTAAGTTCATGGGAAGGAGACAGTGTTGGAGAGTTGATGGTGCCATTGGATGCCGCAGTTTTTGATGATGATGATGATGATGATTATGATGCTGATGATGATGGTGTTGCTTTTGCACTGGAGGAGTTTGCTTCTGCTGATGCAGGCAAAGAGGATGAGGAGGACAAAAGACCGATGAAGAGGCCGAGGGTTGGCGAACCTGAACCTTCATCATTATTGGACTTGATATCTCAGCTGGAGGAAGGAGGCAACGTAAGAGACTCGATGCCATCAGAGGTAAAAGTTGTTATTGAAGATTATGATGATGTCGATGATGAGAATGATGATGATGACGCTGAAGATGATAATGATGATGATTCAACACCAGAAGGTGTCTCATTAGCATAGTACCTCGCGGAAGAACTTAGCAAATACCCCGACTTTGATCCTGTCTATTTTTAGACTTCCATGTTTCTGACGTCTTAGTTTGTTCCCTGTCATACATGCATGCATTTGTATCTTTTTTTCTTTTTCTTTTTTGTACCTAGAAGATTTGGGTTTCTTTAGTTCATTGTCCAGTCAAGTAGTCTTTCAAATTCTTAATATGAGAAGAATTTCCCTGATTTTAGTTTGCTTTCCTCATAATTTTGTCTTTGGTTTTCCAGAAACTGAATTATGTTCTTTTCCTATATTTACTTGTCTTAATTAGCCTATGCTTAGTTGATTGTTTGCGCGCATCGTATTGTTGAAAACAACAATGTTGTATTCAACTCTAAGATGCCATAGAACAGAATGAACGTAGGATTTCAAATCTCAATAGCTTATCTCGAATATTTGGAGATGATAAGGAGTCTGTAATGATCGAATTAAATCCAGCTGTAAAGGAGAGATGCATACCACATTCATAAATAGATTCATAATCAGATCCTTAAAGAATTTCCCATAGTAGCATGGCAAGGAAAATATATAAACATGATGCAAAAATCTTGAAAATAAAGAATGGGAAAATCTTACGTCACCAATTTACATTGTAATTATCAAATTGTTTACACTTTGCATGGAAGAGAATGAATGAAGCATGCTACTGAAATAATTGAGCTTGTTTTGTGCATAACATTTTGAAAAGAGAACCTTCTTTAGGTATAAACTAAAGCTAGAGCTCACAAGTTGCTTGGTAGCAATTTCACGTAAGAAAGTACTTCTCTTCTCAAATCCTCTCTTTTAACTTTCCGTTGTAGTTAATGGCAACGGCTTTGTCCACGGATGAAAATCTTCGGTATCTTAAACCTACAAAGCAAAGAAAACAATCAACCTGAGAGTATAAAAAATTAGCCTGAAACTATAGTTATATGATTTCCTTAATAAAAAATTTGATTGTCAAAAGAATAGAGTAACATAAACTCATAATCTCCTCTTCGCTTCTGTACCAAATTTGCGTACATAGTTCCTGGAACCAATGAATTACATTGCCAATAGTACTAAAAGCTGAAGATTATATAAATAAATGTTGACAGGTTAGATATACAAGTTAACCTGCATGCCTTTGGAAGAACCTAGAGAGAGAAATCAACCATTTGAAATTTCATAACATTATAATCATGAACTTATTATAAACAACAAGAATGGATCAATATCTAACTGGCTTGAGTACTATCTACCTTAACCAGAAGAGAGGTAATAGTGTAGCAAATATATTAGGTGTATAAGGATAAAATTGCATAAAACATGTCATGTGCGAAGTACATGACAATTTTAAATTAATTTTCATCAATCATGGTATTTTAGCCAAAAAAGGCCATGGTAGTTATCTCTAATTTAAAAGTTCAAGGAATTTTGTGAATTTTACTGTAAAATTATAAAAGAGAATAATTATGAACAAACACAAGAAGACCTCAGTCCAGACACATTTATTATGCTCTCTATCTTCAGCCATGCTGTGATTGACTACCAAGATTAAAGAAAACAGAATTAAAGCTTCCAGCCAATATCAAACATATTTTTAGTTCTCTCATTAAAGAACAGCTACTAAACTAAAATCATTCAGGAAGATTATATGTTTTAATTCCAGTTTTCATGTGCAGTAGATGATGATACATTAAAGCATTAAGATTAGATTACCCTGTTAGATTTTGCTGTCGGCAATAGTTCTGGAGGATCTCATTTGATAGCTCTTTTACTCCTTGAGAATTCCAGAGCTTTAGATCCTCAGTCCATGTCCAGTCTTCATTAATGGCAATACAAGCAACAACCTTTTCACTCAGGCGTGTATCTGGAGTACTGACAACAATAGCCTTGTGGACTCCTGGGTGTTGAGAAAGCACAGCCTCCACCTAAAAGAACCAACTGTGTCATGATTATAAGTTCATACAAATGCATATTATAGAAATAGATAGATAACATTATTGGATTTGGATTTGAGCATAGATTGTCTCAGTGCATACTGAGGTTATCATGATATGAGTTATATATTCGAGAAGAAATCAGTTCATAGTTATTGACAGGAATCTAGTTTGAGAATCCACATTACCAGTTTAGGTCTACATAAGTATATCATGTATGACAGAGGATCAAAAGTAATGGGACTCTTTTATCTTTACATTAATTGTAAAAGTTAACAAAATCATAGTGTACTACAAATTTGTACTAAGATATGGTATAAACATGAATTTAATAAAGTTGTACTAGTCTCGTACCTCTTCAGGGTAGATATTCTCCCCTCCACTTTTAATCCGACCTTTTTTACGCCCAATGAGCCATAAATCACCATTGCTATCAATCCACCCTACATCGCCTGTATCAAGCCACCCATCCTCAATAGAATCCACTACAATTTTCATCTTTTTGTCATAATATCCAATCATTACATGTGAGCCTCTAGTTAAAATGCTTCCAACTGAAGGAGAACACGAATTGTCAAAATCACTACTTATTCGGAGTTCAACATGAGGAGCTGGTTTGCCAACAAATACTCCTATATGCTCACTATTGACCTTGTGATTACTAGAATGAAATTCTTCAGATTTTTGGAGTACCGGATCATAGAGAGTCATGAAAGTAAGTGAAGAGCATGTCTCTGTCATCCCTTGCATAAGAAATTTTGAAAGATATGTTAGGCACAATAGCATGTTTTTCCTTCTCCTAAGTATCTAATAAATGCATTTAGGATTTACCATAAGCCGAAATAATCTTTGTTTGAGGAAATGTAAGAGCTGCAAGATTGATAAGAGAAGATGAGAGACTGCCACCACCATTGAGAATTTTCTTTAAAGTTTCTCCACCATTTGAATTGTTTGAATTCCTAAATTCAACACAAAGTTTAGTAATAATGAAAATCACAACACTGCCGTACTATGGGAAAAGAGCGTGATACCTAGCAAAAGAAATCAGATCGGCAAGCATTGCAGGGACTGTGATTAGAGAGGTCACATGGTACTTTTTGATTAATAAAAAGGATGATCTTGCATCAAATTTTGGCATAAATACATGGCATCCAGCTACCATTAGCATGGCTATGCATGAAGAAATCCCGCCAATGTGGCAAAGTGAAGCTGTATGAAGGTACACCTGCAAATCCACAAGTTTTAAAGTTTACAGAGCAAGTGTTTTAATGCTTAGGCTAAGTTTTGATATTTCATTAAAAAAATCAAGTTTTCTACTCAAAGTTGATATTAGAAGCTTGTCAAAGAAGTCATGAACTTGAAAAGTTGATCCTACAGTGGCTGAAATAGATCAATCATGAAGTCTCATGTGGTAGATTTGTATTACTATTCTTGTCTCTTTCGTTCTTTCTTTCTTTTCATTTCCTTTTTCTTTTACTTGACAAGCAACTGAGTGATATCCTATAAAATCAGGATGAAATTGTGGGAGGAAAAAGGCTGACTCTATTTCTCTTTTATGTTACTACCTTCAAGTCAATTATTTCCATCTCGAAGCCTAGCTTTTCTCAATGGTAACATGAATGGCTTGAAATTCTCCACTAGCTTGTTACATTATGTCGAAAATAGGAATTTAAATTCACTAGTAAAGAAGAGCATACATCACTCTCACCATAACCAACAATGGCAATTTTTGCGAGGGATTGGACAATTAAGGATGTATGACTTATAGCAACTCCCTTGGGTCGTCCAGTGGTTCCTAAATTCATGAAAACATTTAGATGTTACGGAATCGAATAGTCCGAGAACTTGTAAAGCATATTTACAAGGAGCTTTTATACAAATTCTACATCTGCATGCAACCGTTTCGGAAAAACATGAACAAACAAACATTATAGGACACAAACCTGCAAGAGAAACACTTCAAGGTACTAAGAAGCTCAGAAGAAATCCAGAACAAGGATATATAAAAATCGCAAACAAGGGTATATAACTTGAACAACACATTTTCGGAGTATATGCTTCGGTTTTTTCTTTCACAACAGTGCAGAAAGTATTAGGAATTTACTGCAGTACGGTGAACTGAGCCTACTTCGGTTTTCTTTTCATTGATCCAAACTGCAGCTTATAGTGGAGGGTTATATTTGATGAAATTCTAGAAGAAGGTTTTGCTTCTAGGATGCACTCTCATGGAGACTTAATTCATCAATTCCGTCTGTAATCTCAAAGTGACCCACATTTTAAGTATTCCTTTCATATAGAAATTTAAATTTCATCTTCTGTCGTCTTGAAATATCTCACGACAAGTTCAATAGTCAAGTAAACCATACCTGATGTGAAGCATATAAGAGCAGTTCCCTTCGGTGCACACATTGTTTCAGGCATTGATGGATTTGATGCATGCATTCTAATAGAATCCATGGTTGAAACTGCAAAAGAATAGTGACACTAAGTAACTAATTCATTTTTAAAACTGCAGAATTATTCCTGTCCTTCTAAAATTTTGTCAAAAAAGAGGAGGGTAACTTCATCAAACTCCCTAGTTCACTCATAAAGTATTCATACCAACATGCAAAATGATGTGGTAAAGTAACAATTTAACAGTGATATGAACAAAATTCTTGGCGCAAATTAGAGTTTCTTACAATGCTCACTCCGAAGAAGCTGATCAGAAGAGAAATTCCCGATGTAAGCATACAACTTCAGAGACGGGAAGTAATCATCGTTTCGCAATGCGCAAGCCCATGAAATGCAGCTCTCATCCACCACGAGCATCACAGGCCCTACAACTTCCATAGCCGATCTCGCCTCCTCAAAGCTCTGCATTTACAAACTCAAATCAAAACCCACCAAAGTAATTTAATTTAGCTTCTTCATCACAAAAAATCACCAAATTTTACCCATCTATAATTGAGGGGAGCAGCAATCCCCCCAACAAACATGATCGCCAACAGCCACTCCATGTAAAAATCACTGAAACAACCAATACATTACAAATCATAAGCTTAAAAATCACATCTTTTTTTGAAATTTTTAGGGAGAAGTTTACCTGTTGAGTGCAGCAATGGCCACCACATCTCCGCTTCCTATCCCGAGCTTTTCGAGGCCGAGGGCGAGGCCGACGGCGTCGCCGACGAAATCATAACCGGACCTCCGGCGATCACCGTCGATCGTGAGGGGAGAATTTCGCCGGAGGCGGCGGAGGCAGTGGCAGACGTGGGCTTGGGAATAGGCCATTTTTTTGGAGGGAGAAGTTGAAAGGAGATGATGAGAAGGATAAAGGTTTAATAAAGGGAACCACAGGATGAGAGATATTTTGGTTGGACTAAAATGCCCTCGTCTTGGGTAAGGTAAGGTTTGACCATTTTGGATTTGGGGAGGGACATGATGGTAGTTTGGTCACTATAGTAGCCCTCAAAGAAAATCATGGATAAGGGTAAGCATAAGTGTAATTGTAATACCCAATATTTTTTTATTAGATATAATTATATATCATGCATGAAGATTTTTATCTTAAGCCACTTTATTTTTTTTCTTGACTCTTTGGGGGAAGGCCCATTTGGTTTTGTTTTTAATTTTTATTACTTGGGAGGCCCATTTAGCCTAATAGCCCAAGAGATGGAATTTTGAATGGGGTGGTCACGTAAACTTATCCATCTACATGCATTTTCCCCTCTGTTTTATATCTCACGAGAAAAAAAAAATATAGATATATATAAACCTCTTTTACCCGGTTGTGAAATCTTTCCATATCCCTAAACCCACGTTTAACAAGAAAACCACAAATCCTAGAAAATCTCTAACTACCAAATTTATCATCAACAAACCTATATGTTCTTTTAAATGCTTTTCTTTTCTCTGCCATCTATAAAAAAAAAAAAAAAAGAGAAAAGAAAACCCTCACCGAAAAAAAAAGGGAAAAAGGGGAACAACGACAATTCTTTAGGAGGCGAGTGAGATCTTTGCTTGGAGTTCGTCGTCGATATTAATCGGCAAGCATATTTCCTTCTCTTTTCTTTTGGTCAAGTTTTGAGTTCGTATTGGGTTTTATACTTAGGGTTTCATGCTAGAATATTTCTCTCTTTTTCCTAAGTTTTAATATATTCTCTCTTATGCTCATTGTACACTAGAACTCACAATTAATGTCAATTTTGATGTGATGCTATAAGTTCCCTTTCAGTTTATATATTTGATTTTAATATCTCGACCAGTTGTGGTACACATAAATTTTCATATTCAACTAGATACATATCCTTATAAGAATTCTAACTGTGGAAAATATGGTTTTATAGAAATGCCTCTTTTGTAATAATTTCTAAATACAAATATTAGACTTGAGGTAGTTTTTTGGAACGAACAGAGCATGAAATCAATTTGCAAAGGTAATGAAACAATGTATTTTAAGAGATTCTAATTTATGCTTAAATGTTTCTTTTAGAGCTATCTGCTAGAGGGTTGTATATTAATAACGAAAAATCAAAGCTTAACATATATGCAATCCATTTTAGATTTCAGTTTATTTTTGATGGTTTGGGGAAATGCATTGGTATTCCAGTTATTGATGGATACTCTTCTAAGACTTGCATAAGCTGCTAGTTTTCTCCAGTGCGGTAGAATGTGCAATTCGTCCTTTATTTCTACAAAAAGAAAATGAAAGCAATTAACGAGGAATGCAACACTTTTGGGTTCAATTTTTATTCTAATGTTATCTATTTTATGCTTATGTGAGGTAATGACTGGTGCTTTACTGTAATTGCAGATCCATTATGCTTTGTTAGTGTATTGGAGAAAAATAATTAGGTCAAATATTTATATGTCATTACTAATTATCCTCTACAACCAAAAATAAGTTTTCTTTTCAAAACCATTATTTTCATTAGTAGATATTAAGCTATGAAATTGAAAAAATATATTTTTCTAAATGATTCCAGTAAGCATCAGTTCTTATAATAATATTATTACTTAATTTGTTTCCATCCGAAAGGAATGAAAGTGGTCATTAAGCAAAATTTTCAGGTTTAAATTCTATAACAATTAAATTACTTAGCTAAATTTTATTACCTTTTCACTAATAACCAGAAACAGTTATGAACAACATTGAAGTTAAAAATCTTACGTAGAAGCTTTGGGTGATGGTTGTTAAGAGTTTTGGCCATGTTATATAGATTTAAAAGCTATGTTGTTGGCTTCTTATGCCAACCAACTAGGCCCAATTGATTGTGACATTACACAGTCTATTTGTTTTGTTTTCTTATGCCAACCAACTAGGCCCATTTGACTCATTGTGACATTACACAGTTATTTGTGTTGTTTTCTCTTTTCCTTCTAATGGAGTTATGTGGCGTGATGTGATATGATAAATTCCCTAGTGACATCCAAATAGGACTGACTGTGCATGAAGATGGTTTTCGTTAAAAATATGATTCATAAGCGTGCTATCATCGCATGGCTACATCCTCGATACCGATATCCCGGTATGAGATTTTCTTGACTATTATTATTATTATAGCGTTGACTAGACGACGCACCCATCTTGATTGGACATGTCCTGAGTCACGTTTATTTTTCATAGTTTTACTTCGCTCCACCTGAAAATGCGGTTAGTGTACAACATTTCATGCACAGTCACTTAAAATAAACTGGTAAACACGGGGTTTAATAAAGGGGAATTAGACGAAGAATATCAAGTGTATATAAACGGTCTCATGCGCATTCTTGATATCCTGAGTTATATATAAGGCCCAAAGGCCAATACTTGACTTGAAGCCGGGTTCCCGGGACGGTTTACGGGAAACCGATTTATATACATGAAAATATTCTCCTCTAATTCAAATAACATTTAAAACAATAATAACGTGCTTGTGTGCTGTGTGATAGATTTTATCTTAATATCTACAGTTAGCATTTTCCTTTACCACATTAATTGAGGTTTTATCTTTTCTTTATATATGCTACATACACTTACACGCGCACAATTTCTTCATTTTACATGCTTATTGGGAGTTTTCTGACTCCCCTGGGGTTTGCGCACCCCAGATTTGGAAACTGTTCTTTCTTCACAGGCCCGAGAGTACTTTGAGGATCAGGCCCAGCGGATCACCTTCTGTCCTATTAATTTCTCAGCTTCAGTTGATTTAGGTAGTCCTTTGTTTTAGACTTTTTCTTTAGCCACATGTGGTTCTCCAGACTATGATGTATTTTTTTTCCTCTCTTCCATTATGGATAGTTGTGGACTTGTAATAGAACTTTGTCCTTTCAGAGAGTTCTTTGTCTATCTATTTTGTTATCTTAGTTACATGCTCTATGTTGTAGTTTCTTTTGATAATATATCTATATACAGGATGGTCTAGAGGCGTGAATGTGACCGTATGGTTGCATTGCCGGCCGAGTCACGCTCCAAATTATTACGTTTTAGAACCGGGGCGTGACAAGGTTTTTATTGGTATCAGAGCCTAGGTTAGATAACTGGAATCTCATCTTGTACATAACTTTTGGAGCTTTCAAAATAGGAATAGGAGTCTGAGCATGTATAATATTAAGCTCGTTCACCTTTGCAATATCTTTGTTTGTTCGTACTCCCTTGATTCCGCATCCAAATTCATTTCAATCCTAGCAGTTTCTTGTTGTCCTTGTCAAGCAAAGTATATATGGACTTAATTAATGAGCACAGATAAGCTCGTGTAAACTAGTCCCAAGCTTGATTAGTAAGTTAAGCTACTATGAAAGTATGTCTAGCCACTAGCTCTCACCTTAAGCAACAACCACAAGTTCGTGGCTCCTGTTTTTGCGAGTGAAGTTTAGATGAGTTCGTGAACTTAATCTAAGGCCTGTCCATGTTTTGTTTTGCTAATCATATAATGTTATATAATAAAAAATTTAATTTTATTCTTAGCAATACTGTTTTAGTTATTTTTTAGAAAGATTTTTTTGACAAGATATTTATGTTAGTAGAAAGCATTATTTTTATAAAAGATGAAATTTTAATGAAGTTTTATACTATTTTCTATCCAAATTACATATTCAAATTTCCAAAGTAGCAGACTTTATTTTAGCACAAGTATTTTCTTGGTGATCAATATTTTTCAAAGAAAGTAAGAATTGTAAAAGAAACTTTATTTAAAACTGATTGGTGACAATTAAAAGAGAATTTTTCTTCTATTTAGAAATATGATCGATTTTTTTATGAAAAAACTTCATTGTTTGAATTTTTTTCCTTTCCAAAATCAAGATTCTTCATCAAAAGTATTTCGAAAAAGCAAGAAATTTAATGTTAACAAAACTCTTTAATCAATCATTTTCAAAGAAGTAATCATCCACAAAGTTTATTATTATATCTTTTCAAAGTTATTTCAACCAACTAGATCATTTAAATCAAACCATTTAGCTCCAAATTAGTTCATGCGACTGAACTTGATGTTCTTTATGTGCTAACCAATCAGGATATTAGTAAGCTTGAAAACTTTTTAGTTACCTCCAGTTAGGCTAGTGTCGTGAGCAATCTAGGGACATGTGAGAGGAATGTTTTTAAGTTTAACTAGATGTAGATATGCATGTATAGTAAATCCATCTAGTGATGCATGTGCATTTGACTGTCGGCATATACAGCATATACAGGAGGGTTCAAAATATGCGTACAAATTTATGGAGAGTGAGTTCTCATTCACCCGAAGAGAATGAGTCAATATGTCTTGAATGTCAACTTTCTAGCTAATTGATACTTGTTTTGTTAGAGTTTTTGTGCTTACATGGAACCTTACACTTGCAAGAATTATTGATCTTTTTGTCATCACATTTTCTAGTTCTAAGCTTAGGAATTGATAATAAATTATGATGGATTGATTATGAATCATTATGTTGAAAACTATTGAAATGGATCATCGCCAGAAGCATTGACTATCTTGATTATCAATCCCAGAGTGATTTTCCGCTTGTTAATATGCATGGTGTCCAAGAACCGTGAATCGCCGTGGATGATATTTGCATAATCTTGAGGGTATGTATTGGAGACTTGATTTTGTGAGATAACAACCATATAAAGTTAAGGATTTGCTTTGAGGATATGTAATGGCTATGTTGAGTAAATTAGAAACATATTCCTATAATTGATGGATATTGATCGATTTTCTTTAATGGTTAGGGTTCACTATGATCTTGGACTTAATGATTGTAATCTCTAAATTGAGTTAAATTAGATCTTCATTTGTTATCGATCAATTTGGGGTGTGAATTGGGTACATTATTGATGAATTTTGTAAGATTTTATAGTAAGAAGTGTTTCATAGCTAGTTCATGATCTCTTATAGGGACTTATGATGAAATCATTATAATAAAAGCATAGTCGATCTTATTAGTGAATGGATACAAGATTAGATTAAATCCATGAGAACTTTATGAGGATTCATAATATTGAAATTGAGTACTATTACATGTAACCTTTTACTTTTGATTAATGGTTGGGGAGCCATCAAATGTTTGAATATGCTCAATAGTTTACTTAATTGAGATTATGAATGGAATCTAAATGGTGAGATTTTTTGGGGAATTATAATGGGTAAATCCCGATAAAGAGGTTTGAAGGAAAAATACTAAGTGTTATAGATAGATTAGCTTAGAATTTTGATGGATTAGAGTGGTTTAGTAATGAGTAACTACATAACATAATTTGCTTATAAATTGGGTTACAAATATGATGAGGAAGATGAACTAGACCGTAATGTCTTTGTATTTAATCCTC
The DNA here is from genome assembly GCA_012295165.1 of Asparagus setaceus. Classification (NCBI taxonomy): domain Eukaryota; kingdom Viridiplantae; phylum Streptophyta; class Magnoliopsida; order Asparagales; family Asparagaceae; genus Asparagus; species Asparagus setaceus. The sequence continues at coordinate 32,667,271 of CM022709.1, read as the reverse complement.
CTAGTTTCACTTTATATCTTTCCAACATTTTTTTTTACCAAATGATTGCATGTATGAGTATGTGTAGCTTAACACACGAGCTTGGCATGAACCCATGTTTGCTTGATATTTATGCTCCTGAAGCATATCTAGACTATTCAATACGAGTTATGCATGGTGTCTGATGTTGATATGACTATGTACCTAATATATGATCGAGAAATTTCATGATGCTTGATATCTAGAGAGAAATATAGTAATCCCTGAGAATTGCTGCCGGAACACGATTCCAACCACATGTTTATAAGTTCAAGAAATACAAGGACAAGAACTTCATGAAAAGTCTCAGGTCAGGATCTACCAGTTTCATATTAGTATCAAATTTTATATATGATTATGACGCCATAGTGTTGAATGTCGAGCGAGTCCTTCAAGACACCATTGAAATATTAACATTGGGATACATGTTTTAGTGAGAGGGGGCTCGTGATGTTCCTCCACTGGATTGTGATTGGTGGTGGTACAAGGGTGACGACCCTTGAGACCAAACTTGGGAAAGAATTGGTTTACATGTATCATGTCTTGACTGATCTCGCAGGGGATTCATCCTATGGAGAGTCATTCCAATAGGCTTATAGTATATGGTATAAGATACACACTACGACAATCTAGATTTGGGTATAACATATCATGTGATCAAATGAAATTCATAAGAGGTAGGGAGAAATTGATAATGAAGTTTTAAAGTGTATATGAGCGACCTATCATATGCATATCAGGGAGCATAGATGTACGTTTAGGTGAAAAGCCATATACTGGACATGTTACGGTGTTCCTGGGTGATAATTGAAAGTGTGTATATGCATGAATGCTTTTACCATATTTCAAGCAATTTTAAAATATAGAGGGATAAATTGTGTTAGTCTTCATATTTCTACAAGTAAAATACTTTTCAGACTTTATAATATCAGATGATATGTACTCTAGACATATATCTATCATAGTGACCTCATTTACTTTTTTTCCTGTGCCATTGTCTGTATATACTGCCTATGGAGAGTTATAGATATGTTATCATTTGTTCTTTCTTATACTTGGATAAAAATTTCGAGGACGAAATTTATTTTTCTTAGGTGGGTAGGATGTAATACCCAATATTTTTTATTAGATATAATTATATATCATGCATGAAGATTTTTATCTTAAGCCACTTTATTTTTTTCTTGACTCTTTGGGGAAGGCCCATTTGGTTTTGTTTTAATTTTATTACTTGGGAGGCCCATTTAGCCTAATAGCCCAAGAGATGGAATTTTGAATGGGTGGTCACGTAAACTTATCCATCTACATGCATTTTCCCTCTGTTTTATATCTCACGAGAAAAAAATATATAGATATATATAAACCTCTTTTACCCGGTTGTGAAATCTTTCCATATCCCTAAACCCACGTTTAACAAGAAAACCACAAATCCTAGAAAATCTCTAACTACCAAATTTATCATCAACAAACCTATATGTTCTTTTAAATGCTTTTCTTTTCTCTGCCATCTATAAAAAAAGAGAAAAGAAAACCCTCACCGAAAAAAAAAGGGAAAAAGGGGAACAACGACAATTCTTTAGGAGGCGAGTGAGATCTTTGCTTGGAGTTCGTCGTCGATATTAATCGGCAAGCATATTTCCTTCTCTTTTCTTTTGGTCAAGTTTTTGAGTTCGTATTGGGTTTTATACTTAGGGTTTCATGCTAGAATATTTCTCTTTTTTCCTAAGTTTTAATATATTCTCTTATGCTCATTGTACACTAGAACTCACAATTAATGTCAATTTTGATGTGATGCTATAAGTTCCCTTTCAGTTTATATATTTGATTTTAATATCTCGACCAGTTGTGGTACACATAAATTTTCATATTCAACTAGATACATATCCTTATAAGAATTCTAACTGTGGAAAATATGGTTTTATAGAAATGCCTCTTTTGTAATAATTTCTAAATACAAATATTAGACTTGAGGTAGTTTTTTGGAACGAACAGAGCATGAAATCAATTTGCAAAGGTAATGAAACAATGTATTTTAAGAGATTCTAATTTATGCTTAAATGTTTCTTTTAGAGCTATCTGCTAGAGGGTTGTATATTAATAACGAAAAATCAAAGCTTAACATATATGCAATCCATTTTAGATTTCAGTTTATTTTTGATGGTTTGGGGAAATGCATTGGTATTCCAGTTATTGATGGATACTCTTCTAAGACTTGCATAAGCTGCTAGTTTTCTCTGGTCTGGTAGAATGTGCAATTCGTCCTTTATTTCTACAAAAAGAAAATGAAAGCAATTAACGAGGAATGCAACACTTTTGGGTTCAATTTTTATTCTAATGTTATCTATTTTATGCTTATGTGAGGTAATGACTGGTGCTTTCATCAGAATTGCAGATCCATTATGCTGTTAGTGTATTGGAGAAAAATAATTAGGTCAAATATTTATATGTCATTACTAATTATCCTCTACAACCAAAAATAAGTTTTCTTTTCAAAACCATTATTTTCATTAGTAGATATTAAGCTATGAAATTGAAAAAATATATTTTTCTAAATGATTCCAGTAAGCATCAGTTCTTATAATAATATTATTACTTAATTTGTTTCCATCCGAAAGGAATGAAAGTGGTCATTAAGCAAAATTTTCAGGTTTAAATTCTATAACAATTAAATTACTTAGCTAAATTTTATTACCTTTTCACTAATAACCAGAAACAGTTATGAACAACATTGAAGTTAAAAATCTTACGTAGAAGCTTTGGGTGATGGTTGTTAAGAGTTTTGGCCATGTTATATAGATTTAAAAGCTATGTTGTTGGCTTCTTATGCCAACCAACTAGGCCCAATTGATTGTGACATTACACAGTCTATTTGTTTTGTTTTCTTATGCCAACCAACTAGGCCCATTTGACTCATTGTGACATTACACAGTTATTTGTGTTGTTTTCTTTTCCTTCTAATGGAGTTATGTGGCGTGATGTGATATGATAAATTCCTAGTGACATCCAAATAGGACTGACTGTGCATGAAGATGGTTTTCGTTAAAAATATGATTCATAAGCGCTATCATCGCATGGCTACATCCTCGATACCGATATCCCTGTATGAGATTTTCGACTATTATTATTATTATAGCGTTGACTAGACGACGACTCCATCTTGATTGGACATGTCCCGAGTACGCTTTATTTTTCATAGTTTACTCGTCGCCCACTAGTAGATCGCGTGGTTAGTGTACAACATTTCATGCACAAATACTTAAAATAAACTGTAAACACGGGTTTAATAAAGGGAATTAGACGAAGAATATCAAGTGTATATAAACGGTCTCATGCGCATTCTTGATATCCTGAGTTATATATAAGGCCCAAAGGCCAATACTTGACTTGAAGCCGGGTTCCCGGGACGGTTTACGGGAAACCGATTTATATACATGAAAATATTCTCCTCTAATTCAAATAACATTTAAAACAATAATAACGTGCTTGTGTGCTGTGTGATAGATTTTATCTTAATATCTACAGTTAGCATTTTCCTTTACCACATTAATTGAGGTTTTATCTTTTCTTTATATATGCTACATACACTTACACGCGCACAATTTCTTCATTTTACATGCTTATTGGGAGTTTTCTGACTCCCCTGGGGTTTGCGCACCCCAGATTTGGAAACTGTTCTTTCTTCACAGGCCCGAGAGTACTTTGAGGATCAGGCCCAGCGGATCACCTTCTGTCCTATTAATTTCTCAGCTTCAGTTGATTTAGGTAGTCCTTTGTTTTAGACTTTTTCTTTAGCCACATGTGGTTCTCCAGACTATGATGTATTTTTTTCCCTCTATCATATCTTCATCAGCCATCACCAGTCTTCTATCTTCAAGCATTGGAAGATGAAATTCAGCTAAGGTCATCTTCACTCTCCTTGTATGCTTTGAAAATCCAACACCTGACCATTCATTGATAAAATATTAAAAAAAATTAATGACTGAGGCAAAAGAGGTTTCAGCGCCTTCAAAGACTTTTTTTTGTTTCTAGCTCTTCATAGGCACCAACAAGAAGTAACTAGCAAAGATCTCCATAAAGTCCTATTTGGTTCTGAAATTGAAGGTGCTACAGAATAGAGAAAAAGATCAAAAAAGGAGTATGGCCAATCAACTAATCTCATATGATGTTTGAAATAATCCCAAACTTTTTCAGTAGAGGACAAGTAAAGAAAAGGTGAGCACTTGTTTCCATTACTCAATAGCAGAAAACACAAGAAGTGTCCCCTTGCCAACCCTTCTTGGTGAGATTAAATTTAGTATGCAGCCTATCCTTGGATGAAATCCAGCAAAAAATTATAACTTTGCTTAGCAAAAAATTATTCCAGATCAACTTATTCATGTTTGATGATATACCTCTCTTGTTCAAAAATCTGGAGTAAGAATTAACAGTGAATATTTCTGAAGAAGTGAGAGACCAACAAGGCTCATCCTTTATCTCAGATGGCTGAAAGGATGATAAAAGGTTGTATAGTTGCTCCTTCTCATTTTCTAAGAAGGTATGATCTCCTTAAAAGAGGATGCCAAATCCAAGTACCCTGTTGAAAAAACCCTGACTCCAAACTGATACATTAGCAGACCAAGCCAAATTGTAGAGAGAAGGAAAAAGGCTGGCTAGGGTGTGTGAACCAACCCATTTGTCTTCCCAAAACCTGATAGTTTGTCCATTCGCTAGCTTCCAGCAAACACAATTAAAGAAGGAGCAATTGTTGTGCAGAATGTTATTCCAAAATGAAGAATTTGCTGACTTTAGAATCCCTTGTTGAATGAGACAGTCATTTCTACCATAGATCGAAGATAAAACAGAGCCTGAAAGAGAATCACTTTTGATAGCTTTCCACAACCATTTTGACATAAGAGAATTGTTGAAAGTAGAGTTGTCTTTCACCCCAAGACCTCCTTCTTCTTTGCTCAAGCAAACTATGTCCTACTTCACTAGACATTTAAAAGCATTTATCTCAGAGTTACCCCAATAGAAAATACCTTCTTATTTTATCAATCCTCTTAATTAACCATGATGGCAATTTGTAGAAGGACATATAATAGAGTGGAATTGAGGTAAGCACAGCATTTAGCAAAACTAATATTCCACCTATAGATAACATACTACTCTTCCATGTCGAGAGTTTTTTGTGAAACTTGTCTAAGAGAGGCTGCCAATCTTGTTTAGAGAGTTTGCCACATTTGAGAGGACCCAAATACTTGATAGGCATTTTTTCTTGATTGCAGTTTAGGCTTACTGCAAGATCTTGACCTTTATTTGACAATTTACCAAAATAAATAAGAGAGGTCTTAGCATAATTTATGCTTAATCCAGAAACATCTTCAAAGATATATATACATAAACCGAATATTACAAGTTACCAAATACCACTAGCTACCAAATAGTACAAGCTAGCCCAAATAATAAACCATCAAATTTCGTATAGAAACAAAACAAATAGTTTGGATAGAGTTTTTCAGGAGGGAAGGGGGAGGGAGGGGGAGGTTTATACTACTAATCCTCCTAACATTGTGTTTGTTTACACTTTTTAATTAGCAAGGAGAGGGGAGGGGAGGGATAAAAATTAGAAAATTTAGCCACTTTCTCAACCCTCCAAAAGTGAACGGATTGGGAGGGGAGGGGAGGGGTTTCAAGTGGAATTTTTTTGAAATTTCAATATTGCCCTATATGAGAAAATCAAAAGACGTTCTTTCTTATTTTATTAAAAGGCATACTGGTCAAGTAGCTCCCTTTCCCTTCCCATCCCCTACTCTAAACAAACACATATTATAATATACCCTCCCATCCCCTCGCTGTCTATCCAAACACAAATGAATACATTCCACCATTTTCCTTTCCACTCCCTCCCTTGGGTTTAAGTCAATCACTCTCCTCCCCTCCCCTCCCCTTCTTTGTATCCAAACCGACCGGGACATTTTTTAATAGAGAGATTAATTTTTTTAAAAAATTTCAGAAAAGTCTAATGTAACGAGAAGTTTATACAATTCAAACTCCTCTTGATTTGTATATTTGTTTTGCTATAAATATTAGAGGATACTTTGGTCATTCGATTGATATTTTGATGATAAGAAGATATGTTATTTATGAAAAAAATTATAAAACCATATAGGCTATCCTCTATTGAAAATCATATTCGGGGTAACGAGAAGTTTATACATCACTATTAATTTTATGGGTTAATTGCAAATAGACCCTTAGTAGTATCACCGAATTGTGAACAAACTCCATGTAGTTCTATTTGTGCAAATAGACCTGCTGTAGTATTGGCCCAAATGCGAATACCCCTCCACCTTCCCCTTAAAATGAAAAAAAATAGTAATGAGGGTCTATTTTCACTAATAGAATGTGTTGGGTGTAGGGTCTATCCGCCTCCACAAACATTTTTAATAATTTTAAGAGTAAAAAAAAAGTTCACTCAAGGGGTCCATTCGCACAAATAGAACTACAATGACCTATTCGAAAATGGATGATACCACATGAGGTCTATTCACAATTTAAAAATACATTGTTTTAACTAAAATTTTAATTATATGCATTGATAAATTTGTGTTGATTTAAATTTAGTACAGAACATGTGTAACCTCCTCTTTCTACTCCTATGGTTCTCTATAGGAGTCTATAAGTAAGGAATCTATCACCCCATGTAATGGGGGTGATCTATACTATACATGGGTGGTCAAAGAATTAGATTAGGGATGTGACTATTCAATGTTAATTTAAATCACATCACTCCTATGTAGATGGTTCTGATAGAATCCATACTATCTCTATAGAGTTGCTCTATATGATTTTTAATGTTATTTATCGATTTAAAGTGTTGAATTAGATGCATGAAAACTTACAAATGTCTTTATGGCCTGTTTGTGTGAAAACAATCATTTTAACTTCAAGAATTTAACCAATTTCATGTTTGGATACGAAAATAATCGAGAAATTGGAATTGAACCAATTCGGCTTAGACTTAACACAATTGTTAGTAGAGAATTTAAAATGGCCATTAAACCCGTATCATTTCTATTTTGATTTTCTCTGAATGCATCACACTTTCTCTATGGGTACTTGTTTTAAAAATCTGAAAGTTGCACATCAGTCCTCAAAAATCTAAAATTATAAAAATAGCTCTATAAACTTCGCAAATTTCAAATCGTAAATAAACTCCTCAAAAATCTGAAAGTTGCACATCAGTCCTCAAAAATCTTAAAATGAAAAGTACAAAATCAACCCCTCAAAAATCTTAAAATTGTAAATAAACTCCCTACAATTTTGAAAATTAAAACTGAAAAAATTCAAAAATTACAAGCAGCTCAATAAAAGTATGAAAATTGCAAACCCCTTTAAAATGCAAAAATATAAACAAACCACATAAACTAAAAATTGCAATCAATATCCTTAAAATCCAAAAATAAAAAATACCTTGATAATTTTAAACTACGCAAATCAATTCCATTAAAAATATGAACATTACACAACACTCTTCAAAATCTAAAACTATAACAAAAAACCTCCCTTCTGGCTAAAATTATAAATAGTCATCTAAGAATACAAAAGCAAACCCTTAAAAATCTAAAATTATAAATATCCTCATTAAAAGTCTAAGAATTTGAAACACCCTCTTAAAAGACGGAAATTCATAAATTGTTCCCTAAAAAATCAAAAAAATTACAAGCAACTTCTGAGAAGTTCTAAATTACAAATCACCCCTTAAGATATACGAAAGTTACAAACAAATATCTCCTCCCGCCCTCCCCTTGTATTTGGACTGGTTGGGCATTACACCCACCACCGGTGCCCCTCACTTGCTCGATCCCGCCCCATGCACTCTTTTTACTACTCAACCCTTCGCCCTCATTCCGACATCTAGCAAGAAGAAGGTATTACTCTACACCTCTTGCAGTCGAGATGTAATTATATAGGCTTTCAATTCTGAGTCTCGGTGCTATATATTCTCCAGATAAATCAAGCAACCCAAATAATAAAAAACCCTATATCTTCTTACAGTAGTTAAAAAAGTTGCTATGTTTAAATCTTTAAAGTGTATCATATAATAGAGATGCATATAGGAATGGAGAGATTAGGAGGGCGATTAGAAGGACGATTAGGAGAGACGGCGCATTCCCCAAGACGGTAGGTGAGATTTATTAATGGCTAAATCTCAATTAAGAAGGTAACCACCTCTTCCGTTCCTCGCCTTCAGTCACGCGTCTCCGACCAACACATCAGTTCCATCACCCTCCCAAGCCTTTTGTCTCCCTATTCACGAAACCCTCACATCTCAAACCCTCTTCTCCGCTTGCTTTTTCCTCCTTCGCTGACCTCTTCAAGGCTACTGCACCACTAGACAAGCGTAAAGGTATTCTTCCTCTCTCCATTGGTATTTCTCCTCTTCTAGAGGCTGGTTGGACCACTGTTATCAACAAGAAGAGAGTAGCGAGAGATAGAGCAGATCGGGCTCAGCGATCTTCCCCACCCCAAATTCAAAAAAGGTACTTTTTTTTTTGGAGATCCAACTCATATGACGAGATCCTGCAAATTAGGTTCATTCTAATGCTTCAAGTACAAAGGAATAGGACACACTTCATGTGCATGCCCCTCCTCCCACTCTATTATGACCCTTCCTTAGCCAATCAACATCCCTATCATCCCCACGCCTCCATCTGTGAAGGATAATATTGAAAAGTTCTTTTCTTTTGAGATTCTATCCTTGGATATGGGATCTTCGTCCATCGAAGAACTGAAGGAGATGCTAGAATATAGATTCAATGTTAAGGAGTGGTGGTTACAAATACTTCGTTCTACCCCTAATTGATTCTTGGTTCAATTTCCTTCCCCTCTGCTACTTGATCAAGCAGTGCAGTCAGGGTATATAAACTTGGGATCCTTTGGAGGAACTTTTTGCAAATAGACCGAAACCAAAGGTATGGAGGTGTTCCCAAAGCTAGAGCTCATTTGGATCAAGCTGTCCAGCCTCCCTCTTCATCTATGGGATAGCGATTTCCTTACCTCTTTGCTCAAAGATATTGGAGAGCTTTTTGCGTGTTCGAAGGATATATTTTTCATGGAAGAAGTATCATACTGTAAAGTGCTTTTCAAGGTCAAATGCATATGTGACATTCCGAAAGTCTTCACTTTTCGTTATGTCTTGCCTATCAGTGGATGGATCATGGAGGGCAAAGCTGAGATTGAAACCCTAGGCCAACCTATTTCAGAAGAGAAGCTCAAATCCAAGAAAGAAAATGAATTCCTAATGAGAGAAGAGGATTCCTCTACCCATTTCACTTGGAAGGACTTGGGTGTGCTGTGGTAGGATATGGACTCTGAGATCCAGAGACCCTTGTCCTCAGATGACCTGCCGAAGAAATAGTCAGAATCCGACCATGTTCATGTGGTGCCTAATGTCAAGGGCAAAAAAGGTAATTGACATCAATTTAAATTTAGCGGGAAATCAGGAAATAGTTAAGCAATATGTAGATCTTGCAAAATTACAGGGATCGGGGCAGTCAAAAAATTTCCCCGTTATTAACTTTCCTGATTTGGTAGAGGTCAATTTTGAGGGTAAAATAGTTGCTTTACCAAGGGCAATGTGGGAAGCTTTTTATTCAGATTATAATAAAGGCCAAGGGGAAGGCCCATCAAAGAGGGCTCCGTCAGCAGCCCACATGAGTTCGAACATCAGCTTATCCTCCTTCAAGAATTCTATCGATGCTAACTCCTGTTCAGCTCAGCCGCCAGTATTTGAGGGGCCAATCAGACAGCGAAGGCGAACACTAGCTCCCCTATCCATCACCCACAAGCCATATCAACGCTTCATGGCAGGAGCAGGGAAGGCTCTTCCTCCCCTCCACATAAAGGGTCAGTCATCCTCCTCGTCTACACCTCATTTGCCCATTAATTCCTTATCTGAAGATTTTCTTTCCAATATCGCGATAAATTATGGTATTAAGGAACCCTTAAATCAAGAGGCTCTCAGTAATTTAAAATCCCTAGAGGTAGAAAGAGCCAATCAAAGCTCTTGACCTCAGTACTGTACTATGGTCTTCTTGAGTTGTTTGGTTATTTTTTATCCAGTTTTTATGAAGATAGTTTCATGAAACATTAGAGGGTTAAACAACCCAGTTAAAAGACATTTAGTTAGAGATTGCATCCTCTTCTCTAATATTGATATTGTGGGGTTTAAAGAAACCAAGCTTAACTCTACTAGAACTAGCTTTCTTAAAGCCTTAGGTTACATGGCTAAGTTTAGAAGCAATAGAGTCTAGAGGTGGTGTGCTACTAGGGTGTGAATGATAATCTTTTTGAGTGTACTGACCCTATATAGGGATTTTCTCGTTGTGAAAGAGAGCAGAGAGAAGTATGTTGGTGGGAAATAACAAGAATCAACTCCATCTTCCCATTGCCTTGAGCCATTTTTGGATATTTTAATGTGATTCTTAATCTAAGAGAAAGAAGTGGTATAACTAGTTCCTTAAGAGAAAGTAACTCCTTCAAAAGCTTAGTTGATTCTCTTTTCCTCATGGATATTCCTCTTAGTGGACGATAATTTACTTGGTCCAACATGAGAGATGATCTAAGTCTTGCTAGGCTTGACAGATTCCTCATTAACTCTGCTTTTGAAACTCACTTTCCTTTCCTTGTCCAATATACTTTCCCTTCCTCATGTTCTGATCACACACCAATCATCTTGAACTCAGGTGGTCCAATTCCCTCCCCTATTTTCAGATTTGAGAAAGTTTGGCTTTCTCAACCATCCTTTAAAGACTTTGTTGCCCAATAATGGGGATCCTTATCTTGTCCTGGTAATCTAATTGTTGCTTTTAAATTTAAACTCAAGCTTCTCAAAAGAAGAATCAAATGATAGAAAAAGCACATTTTTAGATCCCTAGTTGAGTCTAATAGGATAACTCTCTCCTCCATTGAATCTCTTGATCTACTAAAAGAAAATAGACCTCTTATAGACTTAGAAGTTTCCTCCAGAAGGAAATATAACTCTGATCTCGGCCTTATTGCCAAATAAGAGAAAATTCACTAGCACCAAAGATCTAGGATCACTTGGCTGAAAGAGAGTGACAACAATTCCTCTTTCTTTCACAAGACTGTTTCTTTGAACAGAAGAAGGAATTTCATCCCTAATCTCATTATCAATGATCAGCTTGTATCCTCTGAACAAGGCAAACAAAAGAGATTCTATGATTTCTTCGCGTCTCTTTTCTCAGCTAAGGGCTCCCTGATTATTACATTTTATTATAGTTTTATACCCTCATTATCTATTCTATTTTGAATAAAATATCTACTAATAAAGTATTTTTATCTTAATTTACAGGAAATGAAGGATTGAGGAATAAGAGCCTAAAAGAACTCAAAACTCTCTTATTTTTCAACCCTTATTGAAGCTCAAGATCAAGTCAAAAGAAGCCATAGAAGCCAACACAAAAGAGCCCATGAATTTCAGTAAAAAAAAAATAGAATCGAAGAAGTATCGACAGCAGTATCAATACTAGCATCGGTACATGTATCGATATGGGTATCAATACCAGTATCGATACTTGTATCAATACTAGTATCGATACCCGATGCTGATTCTGATTAAAAGTGAAATTGTATAACTTGGGAGCTAAGTTTGATCTAATGGCTAATATTAATTTGTGTAATGTGTAAATAAGGATAGAGTGTGAGAGTTTTGATAGTGAATTTTTTAAAAACTCCATTTTAGAGAGGAAGGCCACTCTTAATTGAGAAGGCCTTTTAAAATTGTAAACTTTTATTCATAATAAATAAAAAATTTATCTTTCTTTTTAATTTTTATTCTTCTTCCATTTGATGATGGAGATGAAGATTTACTTACAAGTGGTCGACCCTTACAATATAAGTTTTATTTTTCTCTTTTATTTCTTGTTTTAGAATTACATACTTTAGGATTTTATTTTCTTATTTTTATTTCATGTTTGGTAGATTAGATTTATTGTTTTGTAGTGTAAATTTATTTTATGCTTTTGTAGTGTAGATTTTATTTTCTTGCTCTTTTATACTTTAGTTTTCTATTTCTTTCTTTTATTACTTGTAGTTTAGATTTACTTTTTGTTCTTTTATGCTTATTAGTATAGATTTTATTTTCTTATTTTTATTTTACAAAATGAGTAACTAATTCTTGTAGAAAATCTAGGAGTGTATGAAACTAGTTTAATTTCTTTCATGGTTTATGGATTGCTCTTTTATGTTTAAAATGATCATGTTTAGGATGATCAACTAGAGAACTAATTGGTAGAAGAAGAATTTGATAATATATGCTTATCTTAAGTGGTTTGATAGGTTATGCTTATAAATTCTAGAGTTACTATCTAGTTGCTTGTTCTTTTTATGAATGGTGATTTGACTTGGATATTGATTTGATAGGTTATATTTTTCTTAAGTGGTTTGACAGTCTCGCTAGTAAATCTAAAGTAAAATATGATAAAATGAGAGTAGTTCGTAAATCCTAATTGAAATTAACTAGTGGATTCAAATCTGGATTTCTAACTTTCCTACTTATTTTCCTCACTCTTTCTTGATTTGATTTCTCTCTTGATTTCTTTCTTCTTGATTTTAGTTTGTTCCTACTTCTTTCTCTTTTCTTGGTTCTATTTCTTTTTATCACTTTTAGTTTCCACTTTGTTTTCTTTTCTTTTTATTTCCACCCTATCTCCTTCTCCTCTCTTGTTTTAGTTTTTTTTTTATTTTGTGACAATTCCCTCTCTACATCTCTACACACTCTATTTCACTCCTCTTTGTCTACACTTTTCTAGGAACAAATTTAGAATTTCCAAACACACACCTTCCTCGTGGGTTTGATATCTATACTATATTAGAACTTGATAGTTGTGCACTTGTAACTTTGCATGTTTTTACCCTAATCACTCCCTTCTTACTCCTTGGACTTGTCTTCCTTATACCTTAACTCCATCCTAGAGCTCCAATCCCTAGATCAGCAGTTCACTCAAGAAGAGATCAAGAATGCTATGTTTGGTCTTCATCCTGAATAATGGCCTCGACCTGATGGCTTCCCAATCCTTTTTACCAAGATTTTTGGGAAATTGTCAAAGACGACATTTTTGATGTCTTTGATGCATTATACCAAGCTGCTTCCCCTCTCCACTGTATTAACTTTTCTTTTATCTCCCTTATTATAAAAGTTGAAGGGGCTTGCCAGGTTAAAGACTTTAGACCTATAAGTCTATTGAATGGACTTTTAAAAATTTACTAAAATCCTAGCCAATAGACTTGCTCCTTTCCTCCATGATCTAGTTGACTCCACTCAATCTGTCTTCTAAAGTGGCAAATCCATGTTAGATTCATGCATCATTGCTCATGAACTCCTTCACTTATGTTATGTTCCAAAAAAAAGAGATATGCATAATCAAAATTGATTTCATGAAAGCCTATGACTGCGTTAGTTGGCCTTTCATTCTTGAACTTCTCAAAGCTAGGGGATTTAGGTCTAAGTGGTGTCAATAGATTGGTCATATCGTTAAATCCTCTAGATCACCATTCTTGTTAATGTATCCTATTCTAGCTTCTTTAGCTGTTCTAGGGGTTTGAAACAGGGTGACTCTCTTTCACCTATGTTTTTATTCTTGCTGCTAATGTCCTCAATAAGATGCCCATCTCTAGTGGATCTGCTGGGACTTATCAAAGCTGCACTTAAAGGGAGAATTAAATAACATTAGATCCCTTCAATTTGCTGATGATACTATGACGTTGTGTAGAGCAACCTCCACCGATATTTTCATCCTCAAATCCATTTTCTACATGTTTGAGGATATGTCAGGGTTAGGAATCAACTATGTCAAAACTAGCATCTTCTACTTTGGTAAATCATCTCATAAGGGAGGTTTGCTTGTGGCATCCCTTAATTGCTCTCTTGAGAAAACTCCTTTTAAATATATCGGTCTTCCTATGAAAAAAGGTTCTCTAACCAAAGAAGAATGACAACCTCTATTGAATAAACTCTCTAAGAGACTATCTATATGGTAAAGCAAGCAACTACCTATTGGGAGTTGTTTAACTCTCATAAACTTTGTCCTATCCTCCCTCCCCTTATATTATTTGTCTATTTTTAAAGTCTCTATTTAGCTTATCAAGGCAATGGATAAAATCAGGAGAAACTTCTTATGGGGTGGAAATGCAAATAATGCAAGGGGCAAATCTCTAGTGAAGTGGAAGTTAGTTTGTAAATCTAAAAAAGAATGGGGTTTGGGTATTCTTAGCTTTTTTTTATTTTAACCAAGCTCTTCTGTCTAAATGGATGTGGAAGGTGATACAAAATGATCCCTTTGTGGGTAAGGTTCTCTCCTCCTTATACTCATCAGCTTATCCAAACCCTAGTTTCACACCACCAAGCCCCTCAGTTTCTAAATTTTGGCATGATATTTTCTCCAGCAGCCATGCTTTAAAGAGTCTAGTTCAATAAAAATTGGGTGACGGTTCTTGCATAAGATTTTAGGAGGATAAATGGTCAGGACATAACTCCTTAGCATCTCTTTTTCCTTTGGCCTACAACCTATCAATCTTTAGAAAGTTAGTGTTATATCTCATGGGATCTATCACAATAACCAATGAAAGTGGCAACCCTTGTTAAGAAGACCTATATTAGCGAAGGATAGAGAGGAGGTTACTGAACTCAAAACTTTTCTTCATAATCTCACCACTATCCCCAACAGTAATAGAGATGAGGTTTGGTGGCCTTTCCATCCTTCAGGCAGCTTCACTATAAAGAGCATGTATTCTCTCATCAATGGCAGTGGTATTCTCTTTAATGGATACAATCTTGTATGAAAATCTGTCCTCCCCTCAAAAGTTAAAATCTTCTTCTGGCTTCTTCACAAGAGAAAACTTCATACCAAAGCTAATCTTGAGTCCAAAGTGTGGACAGGAAATACATCTTAAATTTAGTCCATCTAACCATTACACCAAAACTTCAAAGTTATGATGAGGATCGAGGATTATAGTTTTATATTAATTCTAACATGCCCCCGCAGGCTGAGGGCCCTTTTTTATCGGTCGAAACCTGGACTCACGCAGCGGTGTCAATTTTTAGAAAATCCACTTTAAATTCATAGTCGATGGGATTTGAATTTGGGTTGCTCTGATACCATCTTAAATTAGGTCCCTCTAACCATTACACCAAAACTCTGAAGTTTTGGTGAGGATCAAGGATTATAGTTTTATATTAATTCTAATAATACTTGCTTCTTTTGCAATGACCACATTGAGAGTGATGAACACCTCTTTCTTCAATGTCGTTTTACGTTGGATGTTTGGAATTACTTCCTGCCTATGCTTAGGTTATCTTCTCTGCCACTAAATTTGGGTACTACTTTGGAATCTCCTAGGTCCTTTATAAAAGATAGAGGAAGCTTTATTCTTTGGTCTGTTCTTTTTCCTTCTTGTTTGTTGGTGCATTTGGAGGGCAAGAAATAATCTTATCTTCAACGAGATCTCCATTATTGCTACTAAGTTGGCCTCTAACGCTGCATACTTCATACTATTCGGACAAAGCACTCGACAGCTAAGAGAGAATCAATGTTAAGAGAGCTAGCGGAGGACAGGGGCGTTTCAGCTCTGCAGATGAGAGATGATGAAGCACAAGTGGGTGAAAATTTCTGAGGACTGCTACATATTTTTGCTTTTTGTTCAATGGGTTGTCGATACCCCTTATACTGTCTTATTTTGGTTGTAATTATGTTTGACTTGAAGAGATATGTGCTGGCTCAAAATTTTGTATATGTACTCTGGTTTCTCTAGCTTTTCCTTTTCTAATTAATGGCTAAGTTTATTTTTTATCTATGATTTATGTTGTAGGTGATGACATTGGTCTACTCCCTAATTGACAATTACTACACTTAGTCTTGTTTAGTTTGGGTAAAGTTAGCTTTCTATAATGAATATTATGAACAGGGCAGCTCGCCCTGTTTTCAGCTTCAAAAAAATAATAGAGATGCATATCTTCGGTAATTAATTTGCCAAAAATCTTTGTTTTAATACTACTTGAGAAGAAAGTATAAATGAATGAAATATGATAGGTTAGATACAAAGAATGAGCAACATTACATGAAATGGGTGCATGAACATAGAGTAAACTTGTGGAGCAATCAACGAATTAAATCAGTGCATGAACAATATATGAATTTTTGGAAATTAGTTTTCTGGGGTCCTTATTTTAAAGCTTGTGGGATGATTTTGTATCTTTAGCATATCAATTATGCAATAACTTTGTGTTATAAATACCATTAGTCTATGCCCTCTCTCAGTGCCATCTGCAATATATTCAACAAATTAAGGGTATAGAAAAGAGTAAGAGCCGATATAAACTCTGTAGCTTCAATTTTTCTCTTTTTTCACGTGCTTCTTCTTTTAGAATTCAACTCCTCTCAATTTTACCGTAAGAAAGTAGAAGGCCGGCCGCTAGATTTCTTATAAATTTACTTGAATTACCTTTAAAGGTAATATTTTATTAAAGTTGAGAAATTTCTATTTCCTTTTGTGACGTGTATGGAAACTCAACTTTTAAAATTAATTAACTATGAAAACATTGAAAAGGCTTAAAATCCACATTAAATGCTTATATATATTTATAGTTGTACATATTTCTGGGTTATATTTTTAATATATAATTCCTCTGTATTATTAGTTTGTTTTAAACTGTCAAAAGCATCAACTGATGGATGACTTTAACAAAAAAGTCTGCATAAAATCATATCAAAATTATATTTCTCTAGAATAGATACATCAAATATAGCAAAATAAACGTGTAAATTTGTTATTTTATTAGTAGCTTTGCATTACAAACTTTGGTATTATACTTACGATTTTTAACTGCATATTATAGAAAAGGATAAATCATGGAAGGTAAAATGGAGAAAATTGTTCATGCACCGAGCTCTTCCAATGTCAACAAGCCAACAACCGCCTTCATTCCTATTTCAAAGCTAATAGCAACTCTATCAAAGACACTCCCTCATGAGAAAATACTTGCTATGAAAAAGTTCAGAAGGGATACCTAGTAAGTCATCTTTTTTTTTTTTGATATTTTAGAATTTTATTTTCCACTTTTGACTTATTTTGCTATGAATTGGGTAGTTATAAATACATGTGATGCAGGAGAAGAAATTTACTCGACTTCAAATGGCTCAAAGATATTAGAAAGGTGATAGTTGATGATGATTTGATCATCTCAAGTATCAAAGCACATACTAATAAGGTATGATTCGATTTGAACATTATTTATAAAAAATTATACACAGAGATATGTATAATAATCAATCAAATTCTTCATTCATGAAATTTTGTACACTGAGATAAGGTATGATTCATCCCAATCTTTTATAGTGTGCAGTTCTTAATGAATAATTTGATTAACTCATGAGTATTGTATATTATTTATTTTTATTTCTTACGGATACAATTATTAATTCTTTTTCATGTTTTTCTTCAGATGATGGCTAAATCAATGGTTCCGGCTTTTGAAAACCTTAATTGCAATGAAGAATAATGTGGGGGATAGGATCCATGAAGCTTTTTTACATAATTAATTTCTCATGCTAAATGTGTCATGTGATTTTATTTCTCATGGATAAACTTTCTTTGGTTTTTATTGAATAAAATTAAACTACCTTGATAAGAATATTGATTCTTCCAGTTGATTGGAATTTGAGATGAAACTTGGATGTTTGTTCATATAATTTTAGGCTCGCGATGTGGATGCTGATTGATATATTGCGAATTTCAATTTGAAACATGGTCTTCTCTCGACTAGTTGGTGCACACCAATTTGTCCACTCTTAGAGGGTGTTTGGGGAAACTTATTTTTATAAGTTTTTAAGTCATGTAAACTTATTTAGATGAGCTTATAAGCTAGTTTTTTAAAAGTTGGGATTTACAACCTTTTAAAAATGAGATTTAAAAGATTTAGTTTACCGAACATGTAGACCAATAGACATGAAAAAGCTCACTTAAAAGCTTGTATGACAAAAAAATAATAATAAGCCCCCCAAAGCAAAAGATGAGGTTTTTAGATGTTAAATTATTAATTAAAGGGTGTTCTCATTTCCATTTTTGCTTTTGTAGTATTTGCACGAGTCACATTGATCTAGGGCAAGTGAATGCCCACACCCTTAAATTACACTTGCATCAATAGGAAAGTTTAGGTCCAACAAAAAACAAATTGCAGATAAACCATTATCACTTTCAATTAATGGAAAAAGGGATAAGTCTGCAATTTATCCTTCTATCCTGCAAGTTAAGATGCAAATGCCAAGCGTTTATCCACAATTTACACTAGAAGAATATCACACTAGTTTTATCCTTAGATGCACTGAAATTTTCTAATGCTGAAAAATTGAAACTGACTCAATTTCGTCAAAAATTATAGCTACAAGCAAGATGCAACAGCCGGGGTCCTTAATTTCCACGTGGACCGCTCTACAAATAGTTGGTAATTTAACATTTGACATAAAAGGACAAATACAGTGGGGTTTCGCAAAATTGAAATCGCTTGATTCGTGCAAAGTCTGATGCAGTCTTTAATCTATGGAAGTATTTCCCCATTATGTGCTCACTAAATCTGCAATAACATCATCATCATGAGAGATTAGAACGGTCAAACCACCACAAACGAAGAATCAACCCTCTCGAGTTGACTTTCCTTATATAGCAAAATATTTGTCTAGTTAAAATTAACAACAATTGAATGTCAAATGTCAAATGTCAAATGGGCAATTGCCGAATGAAGACATAAAAGATAAAACAAGCAAAATGTCGGTGCCATGACCCAACCAAGTAACATCCTTGAAAATGCTCTAACCCGGCCGACACAGAGTTCTTAGTTTCTCTATATAACTACTACAAGAAGATAGAGGGTTCAATTTTGAGTCTCATTGCTATGTATTCCCCTCATAAATCAAGCAACACAAATAATAGAGAACCCTATATCTTCTTGTAGTAGTTAAACAATGTAGAGTCTCACGAAGATGGTTTTAGTATAGGCTAAATTTTTATAAAACCCCCCACTTAACTTTGAGAATAGCAGAACCCCCCGCCCGCCCGCTCCCCTTTCTGGTCAGGGTTTGGTTCGATGAATGAGCTGATATTTGAGTCGTGTGTTGGATTTGTTAGGTGTGACATAATATTTTTCATGAGCTTGCATAGAGGAAATATTAAGAAAAAGACATGAGGGAGGGAGGAGGAGAAGAGCGGATGAGTGAGGTGAAAATGAGAGCAGAGGAAAGGGGAAGCAATAGTAGAAAAGGGAGAGGGAGGAGGAGGAGGGGGGGAGGTGGGACAGGATGAGAGGGGAGAGGGAGAGGAGAGGAAGAAAGGGTGGGGGAGAGGGGAGGAAGGTTTTATTTTTGCAAAAATTAAGATTTGATGGTAAATTTATAAATATGAAAAGCTAGAGGGGTATATGTGCAAAAAGATCCATAATTTGATGCACAAATTTCACTGCTGGCGATCGGATAGGTCTTATTGGCTAAATGGACTCAAGTTTTATACATTATTGTCGACAAACCCATTAGGTGTCACAAAATATATCAGACTAGTAATTTAGTTGTTTGTTTATTATAATTTGGAACTTCTACATTTAAATCTTCTACACAAGTTGAGAAAGTATTAAGAGGTGAAATTTGTTGGAAACCTGAGCCGATAGATTTGGAAAACATTCACAACCAAAAACTTGAAGAAAATCATATTCAGGTTTCTTTTTAAAAAGTCGTTGATATGGAGAGATGACGTCTAAAAGTGGAGAATTAATCGTAGTAAGCGAGTCGGCAACAACTTTGATCTCGCGTAAATAGACCTCCATGGATTGATTGTCACCCTTCTTGATAGTGGTAATGATGCGTTTCAATTCCATAATGCGAGCAAGACTGCTCGTAAAGAAGCGACGTTGTAGGCGATCCCAAATCTGAAAGGAGTGTGCAATTTCATGAACTTCAACCAAAACTTCGCGAGACAAAGTAGCGAAGAGCCACGAGCGAGAAATCAATAACGCGGTGAACTGCGTCTTCCAGGTTAAATAGTCTTCAATAGTTGTCAATTTCACCGTGACGAGATTCGTCACATTCGGTGCAGTCAAGGCCGAAGGATAGAAAGAGCCTGAAGTTGGTAGTGAGGGAATAAGGCCACCATTGTTAAGCATATTAGCATGAAAACTGCCTGATAAATTCAATCCATGAAGCCCCGAGCTATCTGATCGATGCCCATTGGTTGTGTGATCGGCAAGAACAAGGCACGAGTGATCACCGGCTGCGGTTGGGTCCAAACAGGGGCTGTTGAAGTCGGGAATGTCTGTTGCTGGTGCAAAATAGAGAATAAGAGATGTGTTTCGCCAATTGAAGGTGTGGTAGGAGTCGACATAGGAATTGATGTCGACAAGGGATTTGGGATCTCGGAAAAGGCATAGGAGATCGGGATTACTGTCGAACTCAAAGAGAACATAGGGAGTGTCGAGGTCAGAGGAAGTGTCGAGGTGGAGATGGTTGAACTCAAAGACACAGGAACTGTCGAGGTGGAGATGGTCGAACTCGAAGACACAGGAACTGTCGAGGTCGGGATCCCTATTAAACTTGAAGAGGAACTTGAAGCCAAGATTCGTCAAAAAAAAAAAAGATTGCTATGGTTTCACCGATGCTCTGATACCATGAGAAAGTATTAAGGAGAGAGAGAGAGAGAGAGAGAGAGAGAGAGAGAGTCGGCTGAACAGGGTTGGCTTGCCCTAGCACCCAAGCCTATATATATATATATATATATATATATATATATATATGGGTAGGGTTACAATACACCTGGGTGTAACTAACTTAGTTACACCTATCTTTAAAAATACATGCTTGACCATTGATATTAACGATCAATACCATTCATTGTGATCTACATCGCTACCAAATGATCGTGGATCAAAAATCATGTGGTTTGGGATGTTCTATCCTATAATTCAAGCAACTCAAAATAATGGGCATTTTAGACGACATGCATCCGCTCATTTCTAGGTCATTAGATGTATAAACTACAAAAATCTTTTCTATGTGATTTTTGGTCTCCGTGAAGTTTTGAACACATAGATCACAAAAGCGGTGTTGATCGTTAATATCTACACTCAAACATGTACTTTTACAAGTAGGTGTAACTAAGTTAGTTACACCCTAGGTGTATTGTAACCCTACCTATATATATATATATATATATATATATATATATATGAAGATATGATCTGAGTTTTACATATAGACCCTCTATGACAATTATATATTACAGTTGCACTATTACAAGTGTATCGTATAATAGAGATGCATATCTCAGGTAATTAATTTGCCAAAAATCTTTGTTACAATACTATTCGGGAAGTAAGTATTAATGGATGAAATATGACATGTTAGATCCAAATAATATACAACATTATATGAAATCAGTGCATGAACATAAAGAAACTTGTGAGGCAGTCAAAGAATTAAATCGGTGCATGAATATTATATGAACTTTAGGAAATTAGTTCTTGGGGATCCTTATTTTGAAACTTGAGGGATGATTGTGTATCTTTAGCATATCAATTATGCAATAGTTTTGTATTATAAATACCATTAGTCTATACCCTCTCCCAGTGCCATCTACAATACATCCAACAAAAGATAAAGAAAAGAGTAAGAGCAAATATAAACTCTTTGTAGCTTCTAATGTTCTCTTTTTTATCACTTGTTTTTCTTGTTAGAATTCGACACCGCTCAATTTTATTGCAGGAAAATGCTAGGCAGCTTTATTTCTAAAAATAAAATTGAATTATCTATGAAGGTAAATACTAGATTAAAGTTGAGAAATTGAGTTATATAAATACGTTTCGCTGATATGTATGAGAACTCAACTTTTTAAATTTAAAATGAAAAGGCATTAGGCACTTAATATCCACATTTAATGCTTATAATATATTTAGAATTGTACATCATAGACTTACATTGGTTTATTTGAAACTTTCAATAGCATAAAATAATACCAAAATATATTCTCTACATAGCACATCAAAAGTAGCAAAATAAAAGTGTAAATTTGTTACATTATTAGTACTTTTGCATTACAAAATTTGGTATTTACTGTTTATATCTCAGATATTATTGAAAAGGCTAAATCATGGAAGGCAAAGTGGAGAAATTTGTTTATACACCAAGCTCTTCCAATGTCAACAAGCCAACAACCGCTTTCATTCCTATTTCAAAGCTAATAGCAACTCTATCAAAAACTTTCCCTCGTGAGAAGATATTAGCTATGAAAAAATTCAGAAGGGATACCTAGTAAGTCAAAAAAATTTATTTTATTTTTAGATATGTATTTACTATGTTTGACTTATTTTGTTATGAAATGTTATCTGAATATATTTGATGCA
This sequence comes from Asparagus setaceus, assembly GCA_012295165.1. Classification (NCBI taxonomy): domain Eukaryota; kingdom Viridiplantae; phylum Streptophyta; class Magnoliopsida; order Asparagales; family Asparagaceae; genus Asparagus; species Asparagus setaceus. The sequence continues at coordinate 32,644,815 of CM022709.1, read as the reverse complement.
GAAGAAGAAACTTACTCGTTTTCAAATGGCTCAGTATTTTAGAAAAGTGATAGGTGACGATGAGTTGATCATCTCAAGTATCAAAGCATATAATAATAAGGTATGATTATGATTTCAGACATTATTTATGAAAATTTGTACACTAAGATGTATATGATAATAATTATTCAAATTATTCATTCATGAAAATTTGTACATTGAGATAAGATATGATTCATATTCCCAATCTTTTATAGTGTGCAGGTCGTAATGAATAATTTTATTAATTCATGAGATTATATTATTTACTTTTATTTCTCAAAGATACATTTATCATTTTGTTCGTGTTTTTTCTTCAGATGATGGCACAATCAATGGTTCCAGCTTTTGAAAAACTTAATTGCAATGATGAATAATGTGAGGGATGGGATCGATCAGATGTGCTTGGCAGTATTTTCTCATGCTGTACCATTATCTCTCCTGGATGAAAGTTTTCATTTAGTTTTATTAAATAAGATGAAACTACCTTGAAAAACTTAATATCCACATTTAATGCTTATAATATATTTAGAATTGTACATCATTGACTTACATTGGTTTATTTGAAACTTTCAATAGCATAAAATATAATACCAAAATATATTCTCTACATAGTACATCAAAAGTAGCAAAATAAAAGTGTACATTCGTTACATTATTAGTACTTTTGCATTACAAATTTTGGTATTTACTGCTTATATCTGTATATTATTGAAAAGGCTAAATCATGGAAGGCAAAGTGGAGAAATTTGTTTATACACCAAGCTCTTCCAATGTCAACAAGCCAACAACCGCCATTCCTATTTCAAAGCTAATAGCAACTCTATCAAAAACTTTCCCCGTGAGAAGATATTAGCTATGAAAAAATTCAGAAGGGATACCTAGTAAGTCAAAAAATTTATTTTATTTTTAGATATTTATTTACTATGTTTGACTTATTTTGTTATGAAATGGTATCTGAATTTATTTTGATGCGTAAGAAGAAACTTACTGCTTTCAAATGGCTCAAGATTTTAGAAAAGTGATAGGTGACGATGAGTTGATCATCTCAAGTATTAAAGCATACACCGATAAGGTATGATTATGATTTCGACATTATTTATGAAAAATTGTACACTAAGATGTATATGATAATTATTCAAATTGTTCATTCATGAAAATTTGTACATTGAGATAATCTATGATTCATATTCCGATCTTTTATAGTGTGCAGGTCATAATGAATAATTTGATTATTTCATGAGATTATATTAGTTACTTTTATTTCTCAAAGATACATTTATCATTTTTTTTTCATGTTTTTTCTTCAGATGATGGCAGAATCAGTGGTTCCAGCTTTTGAAAAACTTAATTGCAATGATGAATAATGTGAGGGATGGGATCGATCAGAGGTTCTTGGCACTATTTTCTCATGCTACTTGTGTTATGTAGCATTTTCTCTCATGGATGAAATTTTTCTTTAAGTTTTATTAAATAAATGAAACTACCTTGATATGAATATTACTTCTCACAATTCATCGCAATTTGAGATGAAGCTCGGACTTCGATTGATATAATTTTAGGCTCGCAGTGTGGGGATGTTGAGTGCTCTTACTGCAAATTTCAGATTGACTTAGTGGAAGCAAGAAAGGGTAATATCAAAGAATATGATATATAATTTAAGGTATAAATTGACAAAAATAACAGAGATTTGAGGAGTAATTTTGGTCAACAGCTATCATGACGTCATTTTGAGCTATTGCAGACAAATGCAATACTCTATGTAAATCTTTACTCTGAAAAATGAGGATCCATTAACATCAAATATTTAAACAAAAATTATCTTTACCATCAATCCGTTAAATACCACTCTAGTCATAATGTAATCAGTAAGTGAGGAAAGATTCATGCCGAATTTTTTGGTCATCAAATGATGATGTAAAGCAAGTGAATCCCCACATCATTAATTTATTCTAGGTCAAGAGAAAAGTTTAGCTCGAATCAAAAGTACTTATCATCTTCATTTCATGTGGGAAAAAAATGAATATCTGCAATTTAAAAAAAAATGAATATCTGCAATTTATCATTCTCAGAATGCCAATGACAAAATGATTAGCGCTAATAGACAAGATACGAGCAAACAAATGCTCATCTGAAGATATAAATGAGAGGAGTTATCCACAATTTACACTAAGGGTCTGTTTGTTTCGTCAAAAAATAGGTTGAAATGTGATTTCCATGCCCTGCCATCCCTTCCACGTAAAATTTTGACTTCGAGGGTTTTACATATCACATGTTTGGTTCGCGGAGGGTTTTCATGGAAATGGGGACCAAATAGTGCCGCCACGTCAGAAAACTTATAAAAGTCATTTCAGCCCCAAAAGCTCTGAAATGGGCTTGCAATGTAGTACTTGAGCAATAAAATAATCCCCACTCTCCTTTATGAAAACGCGGGAATAAAAAGTTGACAATAAAATAATATATTGTCAGGTTTTCAAACGCTTTAACCAACAATGAACCAAACAAATAAAATGAAAACATGACATTTCCACCCTATCATTTCCGTGCAAACAAACGCAAAATATCTATTGTTTTGAAAACCTCCGAAATGCTTCGATATTAATTTCCAGCTCTGTTTTCACATTTCATGATATTTTGGAAATGAAACAAACAGGCCCTAAAAGAATATCACAGTAGTTCTATCTTTAGATGCACTAAAATTTCTAATGCTGCAAAATTGAACCGACTCAGTTTTGTCAAGAATTATAGTTACAAACAAGATACAATAGCCAAAGCCCTTAATTTTCTAGGATCACTTTACATTTTGCATTTGACACAAAAGGATATTAATACAGTCGGATTCTGTATCAATTTGATGTTCATCTGCGGTATCCTGTCACAAATCGCTTGATTCCTGCGAAGTCTGATACAGTCTTTAACTTATGGAAGTATTTCCCCCATTTTGTGATCAATAAGTCTGCAATAAGCTCGGTTTGCTTTTCCCCGTTGGTCTGCAAAGTAAAAAAAAGGATAGGGTTTAGGTATTTATCCCTCAATCTTCAATTATTCCATATTAGCCTCTCAAATCTTTGAAATTGCTAATAAGTCCCTCAAATCCCAAGGGGTCTTGCAAATTGGTCCTCAGTGATCAACATGCTCCTCAGCCTGTGCTATTGAACCCAGGGGATTCGGGTGAGCTGACAGACATTTGGTCATTGTGGGACCAATTTGCAAGACCCCTAGTATTTGAGAGACTAATTGAGGGACTAATCTAGAATCATTTAAGATTTGAGGGACTAAATCTAAAACCCAAAAGGATATCAAAATCTGAGATAAATCTTCTATGAAGAGAGTAATGTAATAAGTTGGCAAGACTTATTCAAAGCAATCCAAGTCAAAGAAAACTGATATTAACTCGCAGATGTCAGCCCAGAAAGAAGCATAATATCCCCATTCTCCAATTTCAAAACATAGCTTAAAACGATTATTCATATCATGAGAGATTAGAGTACTCAAGCCACCACAAAGGAAGAATCAACTCTCCCGAGTTGACTTTCCTTCTATAGCAAAACATTTGTCTAGTTAATATTAACAAGCAATGGAATGTTAGTGCCAAATGTGTTATTGCAGAATGAAGACTTTTTAAGATAAAACAAGCAAAATGTCACTGCCATGCCCCAAACAAGAACTTTTCTGACGGTCCTTGAATTCATGGATATTAGAAATTTGGATTAATTACATTGCGATATCATGCGGTATGGTGTAATTACACAGGTAACCCTTGAGTCTGTATCTCTATACGGGTAACCTTGAGATTACTAATTGTAGTTATATATGAGACTCTAAAGTCTGCCGACACGTAACGTTGTTCTTTTTTTTTTCTCTTCCCTTTTTGTTTTTGTTGTATGAAATTCTCTTTTTTTTTTTTTATATGGAATCCTCTTTAGCTGTTGGTTAGCGTCAGGGTTTTCATCGGGGTTAAGATTAGGATTATAACAATAATTGGTTAAATTGCTAAATTGGTATCTTTTGCACACCTCTTTTACTAGTTTGGTATTTTTTTTTCCAGCTCCGGCGACTTTTTTTCTTTTTTTTTTATTCCCTGGAGCCAAATGTGCAAGTTAAACCCAAAAGTTCATCACCGGTGAAAAAAAAGCATGAAACCTCACATGATACTATTAGTGCTTTTATGAGGACTGTGTCATAAGATTATTTAGCACATTGCTATAAGGATAATAAGGCTATGCCCAAGCTTATATGAGAATGTTAAATCCACTACAATGAAGTAAATTTTGGGACAAAGAAGGAAAGGGCATGGTAGTGCCTCCAAATATAGTGAAGAGAAAGCTTGGGAGGCCAAAAAATGCTATAGGAGAAAAGAGGTTTTGTAGCTTTTTCCTCGCCTGGGGCGAGGTTGTGGGTCTATTGCACATTTGGCTCAAAAAAACAAAAAACAAAACATCACCGAGGCTAGAAAAAATACCAAACTAGTCAGTGTACAAAAAATACCAATTTGGTAATTTAGCCAAGATTACCCACTAAAGTTTCATTATTATTATCCTAACCCTAACTCTAACAGTCAGCAATTTTTGCAATAACCCTAGCCATATCCCTAATCCTAACAGGCCTAACCCTAATCAGTAACATCAAAAAAGAACTCAACATATCATCAGATTCTAAAGTCACTCATTTAATCACAACCGGTAATCTCAAGGTTATCCATGTAGATACAGCAGACTCCAGGATCACCCATGTTATTACACCATATTTCAGAGTACAAGAATGTAATTAATCCATAACTTAACTGTGTTTATCCCATGTGGGTTCACACCTTCGGTGTTCTATTCACAAATTGATAATTCTACAGAGGTACACAATCTAGAATATTGTGTTAATGCCATGTTTAAAGTGTTTGAAATGCTAGTAATGCAAATGGAATGTGAGCTTTATCAAACCTATTAGGTTGTGGAGATAGAGTCATGGGTTATCCCGAGAGAGAGAGAGAGAGAGAGAGAGAGAGAGAGACCTATTAGGTTGTGGAGATAGAGTCATGGGTTATCCCAGAGAGAGAGAGAGAGAGAGAGAGAGAGAGAGAGAGAGAGGACAATATAAAATTTTAATGTGAGGATAGATTTGAGAAGTTAGAAACAAGCTTAGAATTGTGGGCCAATAATTGCATTGACAAAGGATTCTTAGATTTGGGTTTTCAAAGAATTCAGGAAAATACTTATAAGAAAACCAAACTAATATGCATATTGACCTAATTAGGGTTCTTCCAGACTATAAATATGGAACGGATTAAATTAGAGCAGATATAATAGAAAATTAGAAATCAGTTTCATTTATTTTGTTTAGCATCAATCACGCACATGAAACAAGTCCTTTCTAGTTATTCATGGATTAATTGTTTACAAATTTACTCATCTTTTCACGAGTATCTACTTAGATCCATTTACAATTACATTTATCAATTATTACAGATTCAAAATTATAATATAACGATATTATGAATGCAACAATGTTGACATACTAAGTCCTCACACAAAATGACAACTAGTTTTACTTGATTTTATGAAACCTTATTTTACTTCCCATGCCTTTGATGATGTGGCTTCCACTGCCGCCTTCAACATCCCAAACCCTAAGCCTAATGCTCCCTCCATCTCTCTGAATCTTGTTAGGGAAACAATCAGTCAATCCTCTTTCATAACCTCTCATGTGACGTGTCATAACAAAGAGCATTTATTGTACCAACTAGAGCAAAGTTTTGATTTTTATTTGAATAACTAACATTTAACAATTTTTACCAGGATGGCCCTCTGGTCGTGAACGAAGTCTCATGGAACTAATATAATATGATTCGGATATACTAAAATAAAGTTACACTATAGACTTATCCGAAATTTAAAAACTTAATCTCCCTATTAAAAAATTAACATTACATTTTAGGGCATGCCAGTGGCTCAACCTAAGTCTATACAGGTAATCAAAGATGTTCCTAGTAGCTTAACCTAGAACATCATAGAGCGGTTTACAGAAACATCTTTGGATGCCTTTATCGACTTAGATGGAGCTACTGTTGTGGCCTACAGCATAATGCAAATCTCTAATTTTTTTAATAGAGATTAATTTTTCAAATTCAGACAAGACTAATTTAATGTAATTTTATTTCAAGATATACGTTTCAGATTACACACACACACACACACACATATATATATAGAGAGAGAGAGACATACATACATAGAGAGAGAGAGAGAGTAAACCTCCTATACACATATATATATTTGTGTGTGCAAGTGTGTGTACATATGCTTATATATATGTTATAGTCTTATAGATATAATATATAAGTATATATATACTTATACATTTGTATGTATACATGTTATATATTTATGTATATATATAATTATATATACTTTCGACTTTGTTCACAACCAAGGACATTCTAATAAAAATTGTTAAATGTTAAGTATTCAAATAAAAATGAAAACTGTGTGTGTGTATCATCCTTGTCAATTTAAAAAAAAACTCAAAAGAACCAAGAAATGAGTGGTATAATTACAACTATTATCGGGCGAATATTAAGAAGCACAAATTGATTGGTTAGTTATTTTTCCAGACAATAGAGTTTTACCTTGTTCTTCCTTGATCTTAGATTGTGCATTTTAGTTTATAACGACCAAAATGCAGTATAAGGGTTATCATGAAGTAAAGAATCCCCGAGTTTCAAAGCCGTTGGAGCCCCTTCACAAAGACAAACAAGGCAATCAATCCTATCCTACCCTCATCCAATGGAAGCCCGTCTGAGGCCTTCTAACCTCTTCTTACAAACCCTCAATATTCTCATTCGGTATATTCGGTGGATTACTAACCAACCAATCAAGCTCTCCATCATCATCTCCCAACGGCTCAAACTAACACCCATGCCTAATCTCAACCTTACCCTTCAACCCATACCTTTGACATTAACCCAGTCGTTCCCACTGCAATATCACTCAAATCCGTTGCCAAAACCCTAGCCGTCTCTACTGCAATTTAACTCAAATTGGTGGATAAAAGAATACAACTTTGAGAGTGTGGTTAATAAATTTAGTTACATATACTTACAAATAAAAATATATATAACTTCCTCTTGTACTTTATGAGCACAATAATTGGGTGGTATAACCACAAATATTATCAGTCAATATTAATCAAAAGAAGCATGAATTGGCTAGTTATACCACCTTGTCCTTCTTTGATCTTAGATTGTATATTTTACTTTATAACAATCACAATACAGATTAAAGTTTTACCTCAAAAGAATAGAATACGCTGGGCCTCAAAGCTAAATCAGCCCTTTACAGAGACAAACAAGGCAATCCACCCCCATCATCTCCTCAATACAACGCAAGCCTCAGCTCATGCCTACCAACTTCTTCGTGCAGACCCTCAATGTCCTTTCTCGTATTTATGGTGGATTACTAACCAACCCATCAAGCTTTCCTTCAACATCTCTCAATGGCTCTATCTAATCTCAATCTTACCCTTTAACTCACACCTCTCCACATTTAACCTTAGCCATCTCCACTACCATGTCACTTGAATCTGTGGCCAAAACCCTAGTTTACCCCCAAATTTTACCCAATTCCAACAACAATTGCTGCAGTACCTATACCTAAATCCATCCATAAACCCTCTTCGAAACCCTCAAGCTACCCCAAACCGTAGGTAGAATGTGCTCAAGTTACTTAATAGTTTTTTTTTTAACCCACCATAAAATTTCCTCTTGTCCTTCATGATTTTTTTTTAAAAAAAAATCTAAAGCAACAAGAATCGGATGGTACAAGCACAAAGATAATTGGTTGATATTCATTAACAACAAGTACAAATCAATTAGTTTTGTGTAATTCACCTTATTCCTCCTTGATCTAACATTGTACATTTAGTCCATGACAATCACCAATTATGGTTCAAGCATTTCAACTGGTTATATATAAAATAATAATGTAGAACAAAAGGATTACCTCGAAAGCGAAAAATCCCCCAGGTCTCAAAGCCGAAGCAGCCCCTTCACAAAGATGAACAAGACACTCAACCCCATCCTCTCCTCCATCCAAAGCAAGCCTCGGCTCATGCCTCCCAACCTCCTCTTGCAAACCCTCAATATCCTCGCTCGGTATATACGGCGGGTTACTAACCAACCCATCAAGCTTCCCCTCGACATCTCTCAACGGCTCAAACCAAGATCCTCGCCTAACCTCAACCTTGCCCTCCAACCCATACCTCTTCACATTAACCCTAGCCGTCTCCACCGCAACCTCGCTCAAATCCGTCGCCAAAACCCTACCTTTCTCCCCCAACTTCCTCCCAATTCCAATCGCAATCGCCCCGGTCCCCGTCCCGAGATCCGCCCAGACACCATCTTCGAAGCCCTCAACCTCAGCAACCAAATCAACAACCATCTCCGTCTCCGGCCTCGGGATCAAGACTCCATCTCCAACCACAAGGACCAGATCCCTCCAGTGCTCGCAGCCGACGAGGTACTGAAGGGGCCTCCGATCGAACACCCGCTGGCGCCAAAGCGAGTAGAGGTCATCGAGGTCGCAGCGGAGGTGGACGGAGCTAGGGTTAGGGCTAGGGTTAGGGTTCGGTTGGGTGGCGTCCTGGAGGAGCCAGCGGAGCTCGCGGAGGAGGTGAGGGGAGTCGACGGAGGAGGAGGAGTGAGGGGGGAAGTGGGAGCGGGCTAGGGTTTGGGCCCATTGGCTGAAGGATTGGAGCTCGGAGGGGGTAGCTGAGCGGGTTAACGGGCGGAGGAAGAGAGGGGTTTGGGTTGGACCCGTTAGGGTTTTGTTAGGGTTTGAGAGTGAAGAGGAGCAGAGGAAGAAAGGAGGAGGGAGAGAGGGACAACGGATGGGAAATGGGAGCCTGGTTGTGATTATCATCTTCCCCCTGTCTGCTAAATATTTTTGGTTTTGGTCCTTTACATCCTTAATATTTAAGATAAGATGACTCCCTCATATTTATTAAAATTGCAATTGGGCCCTACTAGTTATATCTTGGGCTAAATATCAGAAAAACCCCGCCTTAGCTTTGTACGATTATTATCAGATAACCCCACATATTGGAACCCCTTTGGGATACGGATTATCAGAAAGCTCCCTTTAACTTTAAGATTTTATTTAAAAAAAAAGGCCCTTTAACTTTGATATTTTATTGGAAAAACTCTTTTTAAAAAAACATCGCTTTCAGGGGGTTTTCTGACAACCCTTAAATTTAATGGATTTCTTTTTTTTTTTTTTTTTGACATTTTTCAAATTATGAGGAGTTACCTAGTAATGATTCAAAGTTAAGGGGTGTTTTCTGACATTTAGCCTATATCTTGCTATTGTTGGTATGCTACTTCTGATTTGAGGGATAATTTTCAAACAAATTATAATTAGAGGAACTAATAACAATATAATTTGAAGGACTGATTTTGAGACAACTTGTAATAATTGGGCAACCTATTAGCAAACTCAATAATTTGAAGAACTAATTTTGAAACAACTTAATAAGTTTTGGGGCTTTAATAGCAATTTCAATCATTTGAGGGATTAATTCAAAATATTAAATATTTAAAGTACTGTTGATGAGAAATCCCAAAAACATTGTGTAATTTGATTTCAAGAATTATGAGCAATTCTCAACATGATATTTTTAACAGAATATTTTCCTTACATCTGGAGGAAAAAGGAGAAGTTTTGAGAAGTTATTATAACGTTGCATGGAGTTTTAGAAAACTATGGTGAACTATTTTTATTTGGGTTACTTGCATATATATCCCTTACACCATGGGTATTAGCAAAATACACCATAAATCTTAGTATTTGCAAAACTGTGCTTGAAATCATCAACTTTATAAAAAAATAATCCTAAAAATCAACAAATCCTATTAAAACACAACACACACACAAACACACACACACAGACACATATATAGAGCAAGGCTCCTATAAACTTAAGTTGATAGGGAGGAGTGTCCACCAACTTTTATATCCATTGATCTTGCCTTGAAATTCGTGAAATCAAGATGCACACAAATCTCAAAGGTGGGCTTTATATCTTTTTCACGGATCCCAAGTCAACATCAATGGATAGAAAAATTGGTGGATGACTATTCCCTATCAACTTTTCTATCTATTGATGTTGCCTTGGGATCCGTGAAAGATATAAAGCCCACCTTTGAGATTTGTGTGCATCTTGATTTCACGGATCCCAAGGCAACATCAATGGATAGAAAAATTGGTGGATGACTATTTCTATCAACTTTTCTATCTATTGATGTTGCCTTGGGATCCGTGAAAGATATAAAGCCCACCTTTGAGATTTGTGTGCATCTTGATTTCACGGATCCCAAGTCAACATCAATGGATAGAAAAATTGGTGGATGACTATTTCTATCAACTTTTCTATCTATTGATGTTGCCTTGGGATCCGTGAAAGATATAAAGCCCACCTTTGAGATTTGTGTGCATCTTGATTTCACGGATCCCAAGTCAACATCAATGGATAGAAAAATTGGTGGATGACTATTTCTATCAACTTTTCTATCTATTGATGTTGCCTTGGGATCCGTGAAAGATATAAAGCCCACCTTTGAGATTTGTGTGCATCTTGATTTCACGGATCCCAAGGCAACATCAATGGATAGAAAAATTGGTGGATGACTATTTCTATCAACTTTTCTATCTATTGATGTTGCCTTGGGATCCGTGAAAGATATAAAGCCCACCTTTGAGATTTGTGTGCATCTTGATTTCACGGATCCCAAGTCAACATCAATGGATAGAAAAATTGGTGGATGACTATTTCTATCAACTTTTCTATCTATTGATGTTGCCTTGGGATCCGTGAAAGATATAAAGCCCACCTTTGAGATTTGTGTGCATTTTGATTTCACGGATCCCAAGGCAAGATCAATGGATATAAAGTTGGTGGACACTCCTCCCTATCAACTTAAGTTTATAGGAGTCTTGCTCTATATATATATACTAGTATTCAACTGCAAAGCACTGAAAATTTGAATTTGAATTTCATCAGAGTCGCTACAAGAACATTTTTGAATTAATTGGGGAGAGTGCCCGAGAGATTTATCGCTTTATGTTATCAGTAGCATTTCATCAGAATGCCATGCTGCTTTTGAGGTTTTGCTTTTATATGAAAAGTAGTTGATATATATATATATATATATATATATATATATATATATATATATATATATATATATATATATATATATAGTAAAGCTTCTATAAATTTAAGTGAATAGAGATATTTGTCCATCAACTTTATTATCCATTAGATTTGCTTTGAGATTTGTACAAAACATGAAGGATATCTTTGATATATGTGCATTGATTTGCATCATATGGTAGCACAAATCTCAAAGCATATCTAATGGATAAAAAGTTGGTGGACAAGTGCTTTATCCACTTAAGTTTATAGGAGCTTTAATATATATATATATATATATATATATATATATATATAAATTTAAGTGAATAGAGATATTTGTCCATCAACTTTATTATCCATTAGATTTGCTTTGAGATTTGTACAAAACATGAAGGATATCTTTGATATATGTGCATTGATTTGCATCATATGGTAGCACAAATCTCAAAGCATATCTAATGGATAAAAAGTTGGTGGACAAGTGCTTTATCCACTTAAGTTTATAGGAGCTTTAATATATATATATATATATATATATATATATATATATATATATATATATATATATATATATATATATATATATATATATAGTAAAGCTTCTATAAATTTAAGTGAATAGAGATATTTGTCCATCAACTTTTCTAACCACTCATCTTGCTTTGGGATCCGTGAAAGATATAAAGCCCACCTTTGAGATTTGTGCATCACAAATCTCAAGGCAAGATGAGTGGATAAAAAGTTGGTGGACAAGTGCTTTATCCACTTAAGTTTATAGGAGTCTTGCTCTATATATATATATATATATATATATATATATGTGTGTGTGTGTGTGTGTGTTATATTTATTTTGGGTTTCCCATGAGATATCCCCTGTGTGTGTTATATTTATTTTGGGTTTCTTAAATTGATACAACTGAAACAGCTTTAGATACTCAACATTAAGAATACTGAGGCAATGTCGACAATAATACATTGATATTAAGAAACATAATTGCAATACTGGTTTCCTAACTGCCTTTTCGAGTAAAGGCTTCACAGAAGAGAAGAAAAAAATAAAAGAAAAGGAAACTCACATTTCTTTCTTCTGCTTATTCCCTGATCCCTGCAAAATAAGAAAATAATCGAATCGCAAAGCAGTAATTTCTCATTTCTAGACAATCTTAAAGCTATGAGATTAAGACACCCAGATCATTAAAAATAGTGTTCAAACTCATATTAAAAGTTTAAAGGGAGACATGCCTCATGTTCATAGGTCTTCACAGCACAACAGAACACAGAACAGCACTAAAGCATACAGTACATCTTAAATTGATACAACTGAAACAGCTTTAGATACTCAACATTAAGAATACTGAGGCAATGTCGACAATAATACATTGATATTAAGAAACATAATTGCAATACTGGTTTCCTAACTGCCTTTTCGAGTAAAGGCTTCACAGAAGAGAAGAAAAAAATAAAAGAAAAGGAAACTCACATTTCTTTCTTCTGCTTATTCCCTGATCCCTGCAAAATAAGAAAATAATCGAATCGCAAAGCAGTAATTTCTCATTTCTAGACAATCTTAAAGCTATGAGATTAAGACACCCAGATCATTAAAAATAGTGTTCAAACTCATATTAAAAGTTTAAAGGGAGACATGCCTCATGTTCATAGGTCTTCACAGCACAACAGAACACAGAACAGCACTAAAGCATACAGTACATCTTAAATTGATACAACTGAAACAGCTTTAGATACTCAACATTAAGAATACTGAGGCAATGTCGACAATAATACATTGATATTAAGAAACATAATTGCAATACTGGGTTTCCTAACTGCCTTTTCGAGTAAAGGCTTCACAGAAGAGAAGAAAAAAAAAATAAAAGAAAAGGAAACTCACATTTCTTTCTTCTGCTTATTCCCTGATCCCTGCAAAATAAGAAAATAATCGAATCGCAAAGCAGTAATTTCTCATTTCTAGACAATGTTAATACTACAAGATATTCGACGACACCCAACACGTCATATCTAACCATATAGTCTTCAAACTTACATTACAACTTTAAAAGGCAGGTATGCCTCATGTCCATTTGTTTCCATAACACAACAGATTACAGAACACCACGAAAACATACAGTTTCACCTAACACTGAAATAACTGAAACGGCTTTAACTACACAACACTTTAAATAACACTGAAAAATAACAATACCACATTGATATAGCATATCTTTTTGAGATATATATATATAGTAAAGCTTCTATAAATTTAAGTGAATAGAGATATTTGTCCATCAACTTTATTATCCATTAGATTTGCTTTGAGATTTGTACAAAACATGAAGGATATCTTTGATATATGTGCATTGATTTGCATCATATGGTAGCACAAATCTCAAAGCATATCTAATGGATAAAAAAGTTGGTGGACAAGTGCTTTTATCCACTTAAGTTTATAGGAGCTTTACTATATATATATATGTGTGTGTGTGTGTGTGTGTTATATTTATTTTGGGTTTCCCATGAGATATCCCCTGTGTGTGTTATATTTATTTTGGGTTTCCCATGAGATATCCCCACACCTTACTATGAATGGAACTAATCCCTACTCGCACTTCGTGGCTGGCGTCAGCCCGAGGGTTTTTACCTGCTGAGAGTTTTTATAAGGGTTTTCTTTCTTATTCTGCTTTATTTCCCAATCCCCACAAAATAAAAAAATAATCGTTTTGCGGAGCAGTAACATTCTCATTTCTAGACAATCTTAAAGCTATGAGATTAAGACACCCAGATCATTAAAAATAGTGTTCAAACTCATATTAAAAGTTTAAAGGGAGACATGCCTCATGTTCATAGGTCTTCACAGCACAACAGAACACAGAACAGCACTAAAGCATACAGTACATCTTAAATTGATACAACTGAAACAGCTTTAGATACTCAACATTAAGAATACTGAGGCAATGTCGACAATAATACATTGATATTAAGAAACATAATTGCAATACTGGGTTTCCTAACTGCCTTTTCGAGTAAAGGCTTCACAGAAGAGAAGAAAAAAAAAATAAAAGAAAAGGAAACTCACATTTCTTTCTTCTGCTTATTCCCTGATCCCTGCAAAATAAGAAAATAATCGAATCGCAAAGCAGTAATTTCTCATTTCTAGACAATGTTAATACTACAAGATATTCGACGACACCCAACACGTCATATCTAACCATATAGTCTTCAAACTTACATTACAACTTTAAAAGGCAGGTATGCCTCATGTCCATTTGTTTCCATAACACAACAGATTACAGAACACCACGTAAAACATACAGTTTCACCTAACACTGAAATAACTGAAACGGCTTTAACTACACAACACTTTAAATAACACTGAAAAAATAACAATACCACATTGATATAGCATATCTTTTTGAGATATATATATATATTACTATTAGTTGGCCATCATATGCTCGAGTCCCCCAGCCTGAAGACCGCCCATCAGATTTCCTCCGGCTACATTGTGCAGCAACTGCTGAAGCCATCTTCGAGTCGCTGGATCATCCTGCAGCCAGTTTTGCATACTATGAGATGATATCAACGATATATGAAAAGAGAGACTCAAAACCCTGAACCCCTTGCTAACAATACGAAAGCCAATATTTTCAGGATAAGGGGGAAAAACTAGTTGGGAAATCATGTATGAATATAGCGTCCAAGGTTTTAAATATCGGATTTCCAGAAAATACTGGACGACTAAAATTCATCTCGAGTTGTGGATTTCTGGGAAATATCGGGGATACTAGAAAGTATCGGAGTGCCATATCAATTGATGTGCATATATACTATAATGTCCTAAAATGTAGTTTAAACATGCTTAACGAAATTTAAGCCTACAAAAATGTATAAATAATATATATTTAGGATCACACAACGAATCTTTTAAAACAAATGAATGTCCAAATCGATTTTGCAACATTTCAGCCAAATTTTTTGAGGCGAAATGTCGTTTGATATATCAGGAAAATCATGATATATCGCCATAAAATTACCAAAAATTAGTAGGGAACGTGTGTGACCTCCTCTTTTCTCCTCATATGGTTTGTCTGTAGAGTGTCCACTATATAACTTCTTAATGTCAGTTAGCTTATTAAAGGGTTGAATTAGTCGCATGAGAACTTACAAATATCTTTATGGCATGTTTGGGTAAAGAAATTTTATTTCAATTCCTAGAATTGAACAAACAATTTCAGTGTTCGGATACAAAAATATTTGAGAAATTGGAATTGAGCTGATTCTTCTTAAACTTAAAACAACATAGTTGGCAGAGAATACGAAATGGCTACTAAACCTGTATCATTTCTATTTCTAATCTTATCACTGAACTCGTCACAGTTTCTCTACTTGTTCCTCGTTATCTTCACTTAGATTGTCCACTTAAAAATCTGAAAATTATAAACCCATCCTTAAAACATTTGAAAAAACAACCCCAAAAGTCTAAAATTGCAAAAAGGAACCCTTAAAGATATGAAAATTGCACATCAGTCCTTGAAAATCTGAAAATTACAAAACCATCCCCATAAAATCTGCAAAGTTTCAAAAGCATCAACCTTAAAATAAGAAAGTTATAAAATCAACCCCTCAAAATCTTGAAATTGTAAATCAACCACCAAAAAATCTGAAAACTCAAACTTAAAAAATGCAAAAATTACAAAAAGTTCATTAAAAGTCCGGAAATTGCTAACCTCTTTAAATATCCCAAAATTGCAAACAACCCGCATAAAAATCTTATTACAAACAACTCCCTTGAAAATCTAAAAATTAAAAGCCCCTAAATGTTTTAAAATTGCATATCAATCCCTTAAAATCTAAATATTACCAATAGCCCCATCAAAAATCTAAAAACTATAATAAAAAGGCCCCTCCAAAGATGAAAACTATAAAAATCCAAAAATTACAAAAATAGAACCTCAAAAATTTTAAAATTGCAAGCATCCCACTTTAAAGTCTAAAAATTTGAAACACACCCTTAAAAGTCGGAAATTTATAAATTGTCCCGTTAAAAATAAAAAAATTACAAACAACTCTTGAGAAAATTTTAGTTGCAAACTGACCCTTAAAAAATGCAAAGTTTACAAACAGATCCCTCCCTCCCTCCCTTGAATTTGAACTGGTTGGGCATTACACCCACCACCGGCGCACCTCACTTGCTCGATCCCGTCCCCACGTAGTCTTTTTCCTACCCAGCCCATAACTCCCCTTCGTCCTTTAGCAAAAGGAAGAGATTATTCTCCACCTCTACAGTCAATATGTGATTATATAGGCATCCAACTTTGAGTCTCGGTGCTATATATGTATTCTCCATATAAATCAAGCAACAAAAACACAGAAAACCTATATCTTCATATAGTAGTTAACCAATGTGAAGTTTCACGAAGACAGATTTAGTATATTAAGCTC
Source organism: Asparagus setaceus (assembly GCA_012295165.1). Classification (NCBI taxonomy): domain Eukaryota; kingdom Viridiplantae; phylum Streptophyta; class Magnoliopsida; order Asparagales; family Asparagaceae; genus Asparagus; species Asparagus setaceus. The sequence goes on along the minus strand of CM022709.1, from coordinate 32,628,180 downwards.
GTATTTTGTTCCTTTTTTCGTCTCCTCTTTTGTTTAGTTATTATAAATAACCTGGAACTTCTATCTTTAAATACTCTTCACAAGTGTATCATGTAATAGAGATGCATATTGCATGTAATTAATTTGCTAAAAATATTTGTTTAGATACTACTTGAGAAGTATTAATGGATGATCTATAATATGTTAGATACAAAGAACGAACAACATTATATGAAATAGGTGCATGAACATAAGAGTAACTTGTGAAGCAATCAAAGAATAAATCAGTGCATGAACATTATACCAAATTTAGAAATTAGTTCTTGAGGGTCCTTGATGTAGGACGCTTAACGAACAATCTCATGGAGGAGCGGGACAATCACGAGCTAAACGCCGACTTATACATATTATTAGCTTCTACAAAAAAACGATCATATCTTTTGATCCGGAAGGCGGATTCTGACAAATTATATATGTAAATCGCCTATCTCGACGAGACGGAGCCAACCAGATTGTCAGATTTTTATAACCTCATCAGTAATCCTCACTTTTGGCTGAAATCCGAAAATAATCAGCCTTTAGTTTATTTTTAGTAATAAAGTTAGAGTCAATTTAGATTAGGAAACAAATCAATTTTGATTTAATTAGGACTGATTTGTTTCCTATATTATAGGGAGTCTTTTTAGGGTAGGATTTGATACTTTCTATTTCTTTGTAATTCTAGTCTTATTAGGAGTCTTGTTTCTTTCTTTTAGGAATTCTATTCTTATTAAGAGTCTATTTTATTTTTCTATTTAAGAAGAGTCGTGTAACCCTAGAATCAATATATCTTTTCATCAATAAAATTTCGTTTATTATCTTTTCTTCGTGGATTCGAAGCTCTTCGTGGATTCGGAGATCAACCCTCGGTGGATTCCGAGATTTCAACTTCCAAGGCCAATTGGTATCGAGACTTGTTCCTCCGATCCGATGGCGGTGATGAAGCTCTATTTCTAACCGAAGTTCGATGAGTTGAAGACCGATATTTTTCAGATTAAGACTACCGTAGATCGACTTGCATCGACACTGGAGCGTCTGAACACGGTAGGAGTTCAAAATCGCATTGATGGTCGCCAACGACGTGATCCGACTCCACAAGATGAATTCCACAGCGACAGCGATTACTATGAAGCCCCACGCCGCGGTTATGATCGCAGAGACCGCCGACGGACAATTATGATCTTTGAAGGATTCAAGATGAAGATGGATCTGCCATCTTTCAACAGACAACTTCATATTGAAGAATTTCTTGACTGGATTGCAGAAGTGGAGAGATTTTTTGAGTATATGGAGATCCCAGATGAACGAAAGGTTAAGTTGGTGGCCTACCGACTTAAGGGTGGAGCATCTGCTTGGTGGGAATCAGTATGCATGAATCGATCTCGCCAAGGAAAGTCGAAGGTTGATAGGTGGGAGAAGATGAAAAAGTTATTAAAAGCTCGTTTCCTTCCAACCTATTATTATATGTTCAACCAACATCCTAGTTCACACTCTAACCATGGTCGTGGAAGGATTAAGCAGCCCCAATTTGACTCCGAGAAAGAGCCTATATTTGTGACGAGCATTGAAGTAGCAACAACGAAAGAAGAACCTACCATTGCTGAAATTCCTCCTAAGGTGCAAACACTCGTTATGCATGAGATACATGGTGCTGATGATGATATGATAGTGAAGATGGATATTATGCATGATATTTTCAAAGAGGTTGTGAGTGATATTGCACTTATTGATATTGTCCCGATGAAGGAGAAGGATAAATTAGAGAGTGAGACAATTGATGATGTGTGTGAATTGCTTGGTGGAGGGCTCGAGGCAAAGGAGGTAAAAGAATTGTGTATGGAGTATGAGGGAGAAAATTCTTCTTTGAAAGCAATGAGCATTAATAATTTCAACAATAATGAGATGACACCACCGACACTAGAATATGAGGACCAACACGAAAAATATTTGGAGGAGTTTTTCATGTCAACTACAGAGCCACATATTGCCAGTTACATATACATGCCGCCAAAAAGATTCGTACACAAGTTTGATGCAGAAGAATTCCTAGCCGAAAAGGTAAAAAAAATAAATGGAGAAAATCAATGCAAAGTATAAGGCGGATGCTGATCGATGCAGGAGAAGAAAAATATTTATCGATGAAGCTACTATTCAAGCAAATGTGAGCTCGGGGACGAGCTTCTTTCAACAAGGGGAGACTGATGTAGGACGCTTAACGAACAATCTCATGGAGGAGCGAGACAATCACGAGCTAAACGCCGACTTATACATATTATTAGCTTCTACAAAAAAACGATCATATCTTTTGATCCGGAAGGCGGATTCTGACAAATTATATATGTAAATCGCCTATCTCGACGAGACGAGCCAACCAGATTGTCGATTTTTATAATCTCATCAAGAATCCTCACTTTTGGCTGAAATCCGAAAATAATCAGCCTTTAGTTTATTTTTAGTAATAAAGTTAGAGTCAATTTAGATTAGGAAACAAATTAATTTTGATTTAATTAGGACTGATTTGTTTCCTATATTATAGGGAGTCTTTTAGGGTAGGATTTGATACTTTCTATTTCTTTGTAATTCTAGTCTTATTAGGAGTCTTGTTTCTTTCTTTTAGGAATTCTATTCTTATTAAGAGTCTATTTTATTTTTCTATTTAAGAAGAGTCATGTAACCCTAGAATCAATATATCTTTTCATCAATAAAATTTCGTTTATTATCTTTTCTTCGTGGATTTGAAGCTCTTCGTGGATTCGGAGATCAACCCTCGGTGGATTCCGAGATTTCAACTTCGTATTGCGTCAGTCCTTATTTTGAAACTTGAGGGATGATTTGGTACCTTTAGCATATCAATTATGCAATAACTTTGTATTATAAATATCATTAGTTTATACCCTCTCTCAGTGCCATCTACAATACATTCAACAAAGGATATAGAAAAAGAGAAAGAGCATAAACTCTGTAGCTTCTAATGTTCTCTTTTTTTTATCTCTTGTTTCTTCTTGCTAGAATTAAACTCAATTCTATTGTAGGAATATGCTAGGTAGCTTGATTTGTTATAAATTTACTTAAATTGTCTGTTTATATAATTAGAATTGTACATTGTTGGCTTATATTTGTTCGATATATACTTCCAACACTATATAATTAGTTTGTTTGAAACTTTCAATATCATAAAATAATACCAAAATATATTTCTCTAGCATGGATACATCAAATCAAAGTAGAAAAATAAAAGTGTAAATTTGTTACATTATTTGTAACTTTTGCTATACAAATTTGTTTTACATTTACTATTTTTATCAAGATATTATAGAAAAGGATAAATCATCAAGGCAAAATGGAGAAAATTGTTCATGCACCAAGCTCTTCCAACAAGCCAACAACCGCCTTCATTCCTATTTAAAAGCTAATAACAACTCTATCAAAGACGCTCCCTCATGAGGAAATAATCGCTACGAAAAATTTCAGAAGGAATACCTAGTAAGTCCATCATGAGGATATAATAGCTATGAAAAAAATTCAGAAGGAATACCTAGTAAGTCTTTTTTTTATAGATATTTGGCTACTATGTTTGACTATTTTGTTATGAAATGGTATTTGAATGTATTTGATGCAGGAGAAGAAACTTACTCGTTTTCAAACGGCTCGATATTTTAGAAAGGTGATAGGTGATGATGATTTGATCGTCTCAAGTATCAAATCATATACTGATAAGGTATGATTCTGATTTTGGATATTATTTATGAAATTTATACACCGAGATATTTATGAAAAATTAATCAAATTATTCATTTATGAATTTGTACACTAAGATAAGGTTTGGCTCTTATTCCCGGTCATTTAAAGTGTGCAGGTTATAATGAATAATTTGATTAATTCATGAAATTTTATACTATTTATTTGAAGTTACGTTTTTTATTTTTTAATCTTTTTTCTACAGGTGGAAGAATCAATGGTCCCAGATTTTGAAAAACTTAATTGCAATAAGTACTAATAATGTAGGGGATGTGATCGATCAGAAGCGTTTGTACCTCACGCTTCATGTGTCTTGTTTCTCATGAATGAAAGTTGTATTTCATTCTCATTGAATAAAATTAAACTACCTTGTTATCAACATTGATTCTTACAATTAAGAATCTCGGACATTGGTTGATATTTTTATTGAATAAAATTAAACTACATTCATACGCTTTTTAAATCTTTTTTTTTTTTGTATTAGTTTCTACTTTTGCTTCTGTAGTATTTGCACATAAGCCGTGTTGATGGTTTAATCTTCTTCTTGTCTCTAAAAAATTCTTGATCAAATCTCAACAAAAAATTCTTGATCAAATCTCCATACTATATGCACCAATACCCAATCTTGACCAACATACCATATTTGGCCATCAATACCTATGCTCGACTATCCTTTTTCTAAAGCAACATTTGACCAATATTTCTAATGTCATATAGGATTCCAAAGATCTAGAAATCTCCCTTGGGTGTGTTTGGCAGCTCCAAAAAAACTAGTTTTAGTGGATACAAGTATGGTCCCAAAACTAGTTTTTAGTTTGATAAAACTTGGATCAAATTTGAACTAGATTTTTTTCCTCTCTAGCTCTTAAACTAATTCTTTTTTAAACCAACCCCTACATGGACCAACTCTAACCTATTTAAGAAAAAACTAATTCAAACTCAATCCTATTTCAGAATTGTCAAACTTAGCTTAATATTGTTGCTACCTATAAATAAATAGACAACATTTCTCCATCCAAATCAACCCACCATGCACAATTCCTCCAATATCCTGAAGAATTTGTCTTAAGGCGTCTAGTCTCTTTACACTCCTTTTATGTCAATTTTTTGCTTAACTTATCAGTGAATGCCGACGACATTAATGTATTCTTGGGTCAATAAAAAAATTTAGATCCAATAAAAGAAGAATCATCTACAATTTCCTAAAATGCTAATTCCAAACATGACAAGCACTAAGGGGTCGTTTGGCTAGTGAATTGTATTTTGATGCATGCCATGGATCTAGAAAATTCCCTATTCAAAATCTTGTTTGTTAAAGTGTATTTACATGAGGGATAAAACTCCAACTAAAATTTGTTTGGTTGCACATGTATTTTGTTGAGAATATGTGACTTAAATAACAAATTTGGGTGAAATCAGCATAATTTTAGGGAATCACATTTGATGCATCTATTCTATGTGGCAGCTCCAAATTCGTAGCATGAAAAACTAGAAACAAACAACCATTCGATAACAATCTAGGATTTTAAGCTTGTGTGTCCCACTTTTCAATGCAAAATGCACCAAGTGCATGGAAACAAAAGGCCCCCTAATAGACGAGTTCAAAACTAATAAATGCTACTGAAACTATAATGAGGAGTTATTTGCAATTTATGTAAAAGAATATCAGAATGATTTTATCTTTACACAGACCAAAATTTCTAATGCTGCAAAAATGAAACTAGATTTCTTCAAGAATTGTAGTAACAAACTAGATAGTGGTCCCTCCCTCATATCTTCAATAATTCCATACTAGTCTCACAAATCTTTGAAATTGCTCATATGTCTCTCAAATCCTAAGAGATCCTGCAATTGATCCCTTGATGACCGAAATGCCCTTCAACCTATGTTTTTGTGAACGCAAGTTTTTTCAGAGGGGGGGAACATAAGCTGAGGGACATTTTAGTTGTCAAAGGATTGTATTTTAAAGCTCATTTAACTTCCTGGAGAGGTTAAAATAAGTATAAGCTACTTATAGAGCACTAAGTCTTTTATCACCTAGGGGAATCACTTGCCCCTAGGAAAGATAATACAGCTACTTGAAGGTTTTATGGGTAAACCAAGGTCTTGGTGAAAACACACATAAATGACTAGTAAACTAACCGGTGTATTGGAAAAAGAAAAGGAAAAAAAAAGAAAACTTGATCCTTATAGAGTATTAAAACTTACTCGAAGGCAACTGTTGAATGTTCCGTCCTTTAACATTTCTGGGAGGCAAGACTGTAAAGCTTCACATGCCCTGCATTTGTTCACAAGCATATATTATGGCATAGTTAAAAGTAGCCCAATCTATGATACATAAAATTAAGCATGAAAATAACCAAACCTAGGGTTGTCCGAAAGTCTGAGGTAACAGCGAATGATATGCTTCAGCAATCTCGTTGAAGGTTGTTCGGCAAGGGTTACAACCATGTTGGCAAGCACACTTCCAACTGCGAAGAACCTTTCGGCAGTGGCACAAATGTAGCGAAGGCCCACGTCGTCCAATAAAATTTTTTGTACAATGAAGGTCGCCACCTAAACACTCAAGAAAACTTAAGTTAATTCAGAATATAAAATTATAAACATATATAAACCATCAGCATAACTTCTTATTTTTGGTTCAACGGAAAGCAACCTAGGTTCAAATTCCATTGCCCTTTTTTTTTTTGGTGACAGTAATTCCACCAACCACTTATTTGAAGCGGATTTTTCATAGAAAAAAAAATACTTACAGGAGTATGTTAGGATATTAAACCATAACCATCAACCCTTACCCACAACTTCAGAGTTTTTGTGCAGTGGAAGGGACTTTTAAGATTAATAAATTACATTACAAACCTCAAAAGGTGAAGATGAGCTACTACTTATGCAACACAAACCAAGCAACAGTGGGTATTTAAACTCAACTCAATTCATAAACCAAACAATGAACTAAGAATTCCATGAATCATAACCCGATTACAACTTAATCCTAATTAAAATCAAAGTTATAAACTCAGAGTTTAACTAGATCTCCTAATAGTAATCAGCTACATAATCCTATAGGTTGATAATCAAATTCACCAATTGTATCTTGTTGCTCAAGGTGGATCATCAGTTTCAAATCCGTTAAGAATTTCTTTATTTCCAGAAGCCAAAAGCCCAGAATCTACTGAAGCCTTGGCCAGGTAGCCACTGGTTTTACACGAAGGATATTTCTATGTTTTAAATTTTAAAATTTGGTGTTTGCAGGAAATTGCAAAGTTTGGGAGAAGACCAGTTGAAAGACCTCCCTACTGAAATCCTACAATGTGTTTGATGAGTTACCGTCTTTGAAAGTTCACTGCCCATCTCCATGGTGCGCAGACAAAGAGGAATTATTTCAGTTTGAAGAAGAAAACTTATAACTTCAGTGTCATCAACCTGTGGTAGAAATAAAATAAATACTATCAATTGTTGCACAATAGTCTGAAACCTGCAAAAATATGAGACCATAGATACCGAGAAGCACAACAACTATGACAGTCAGAAGCTGAAACAATATTTACATAAACAAAACACAAATGATTAATCTTTTTATAAATGTTACTTAAATATATAGAAATAAATAGTAGTGCAGTTACCTTGACAAGGGCACCGATAACTCCCAGGCTGGTAAGTCTCAAGTACTCGAATGGCCTTGTTTTACTAGTTGTGTTCAGAAAAGGATACAGATACAGAGGTATATGAGCTGCAAAAGAGAATTAAGATAATATGTGTTATAAAATCAACAGCTACCATATTGCTGATTTCCTTTAAAAAAATTCTTCAACAACGGATAATAACAAGAGACTTAATATACAAACTTATTCAGAGAACTCGATAATCTATCTGATGATATTTCTACAGAATTAAAATAAAGGGCTAGAAGATAGTGGAAAGAGATCGAAAATTTATCTTTTTGACATAAGAATTTAGAAGTGAAAATTATCCTCTTCACAAGAATTTAGAAGTGCAGGCTTGGAACTTTAGATGATAACTAAGATTGACTTTGCATTAAAAAAAACTCTTTGTAGGAGTTCAAGAATAGTACAATTACCGTTCAGAAACAGAATCCTCGTATCTGGGTGTGAAGCAACACACTGTAAAGAAAAGTGCAATCAAACTATTAAATATATAATTGTAAACTCATAGCAGCCCAGAAGGAAATAATGACTAACAGAGAACCATAGATGGGCAAGAAAAAAGAATACACTAAGAGCAAACACACAACAGAAAACAAGCATGATATTAATCCTACTGGAAAATACATATCACTGGACTTGAATCCAAATGTTCATTGCTCGTCTCTGATACTTAAAAGATGAGATGGTCTTGTTTTGTCTAGCTAGTTTTTGCTTTATTTATATCTGACATCTGATTACTTCCAAGGTAATTCACTCTGTAGTTATAGTAGGTATCATGTCAGACTTTGGTTAAGAGTAGCCTAAAGCTAGTTAATATATCCTACATCCACTGTCATCGGTACATTCTTACAAGGTCAAAGATACTAATAAATTTCTCTCTCAATACCGCCAATACTTACAGCCAGTGTCATTAATGCGCGAGGCGCAGTGCAGGGCACAAAGTCCCTTTACGCATATATGCGCAAAGTGCAACGCGACGCACGCGCCCAAGTGAAGCGAGGCACACATCTCACACATAATTTTTCAATATAGATAATGAAGCACGAAAGAATATGTTTATGTATTTTCACATGAAAAATATGTCAAGATATATAATATCTACTATGAAATTACAAAATAAGGTCTTAACTCATAATGCTAACATATCCAACATAGTAGGGAAGCTCATAATTTTCCGAATCAAAAGTCAAATCAAGACTAATATCAAAGCAAATTTTAGGATCCACAATCGAGCTACTAAAAAGGCATAACAGGTTTATTTTGTTTGTTGGGATATGAGTTATCGAGTATAAAGACTAGATTGAAATGTTGAAGAATAAAGATATATGAGGCTATGCCTTGCATGTACCCTGCGCAAAGCGCAAGTTGCTTGCAAGGTGCTGCCGCATTTGATACGGGGCACATCGACACTGCCCCGCATCGCATGGCGCATAAGGCATAGTGAGGCGCGCGCCTTTGATAACACTGCTTACAGCACCAAAAAGTAGAGGCGTGTTAGGCATGCTCATTCATGGTATCACTTCGATAAGTTTTATCGTGAATATAAAACAAATAATATGAACCTCGTAGTGATGTTATTGACAATAAAAGAACATTTCCAAATTATTATACTTTTCCGACATCACGACCATTTTCACTTGCAAAGACATGCTGTGTTGCAGACTAACAATATTATTGCATGAAATAATGCCACATTTGCAGTTATCACAAAACTGTGTCTGATTGATTAAAGTTGATTAAACAATGAGATAAATAACTGCAAACTCAAAGTAAAATAACAGTTGACCTGAAGAAGGGCAAGCGCATTGCAAACTCGATTTGATGCACCAGCGGACAACGTTGGAGGCGATAGAGCGGGGTAAATTGAAACTATCTCCTGCAGAAAATAGATGAAAATTATAAGAATTAAAAACCAGAAACCAAAATGCAACTCCCTTATCAAGATAATCTACAATGACATCGCTGTTATTGATAGATCCTTATGGAAACTGCCTGCATCATGTTGAACTGATAATCTAATTACACTTTATAATGACGTACTCTGATATTGCCAATGAAGTTTCACAAACATTATGTTCAACTTATTGGTTGAAGTGTAACATGATTGAAGGTCAGTAGAATGAGGTAAGCAATGGTCTTATGCCAAGAAACAACTGAAGAATTTCTTGGACCCAATATTAGTGGTTCCAGTAAGTTGATGAAAAGAGCATAACCATGGTATATTGGTAAGTTGATGCTTAATTTCAAATGTCTAGCTTAACTCTTTGCGAGTGGGTAAATTCAGAAAAAGGGAATTACATATCAAACTATTTTTCATATAACTATAACTTGGATACTTGTGATAGAAGCAAAACCCAGGAATTAGCAAAGCTGCAGGTATCATATTAACCAGAGAAGGATATAAAGATGAGAAGCAAGAGACATTCACAATACGGTTAGATCTCAATGCATTTCCTAGACATGATATTTGTGTGTTAGCAAGATCACAATGAAGCTGCTAGCACTACTTCGAGAAAAATCCTGCTAATTAAAAGCTGCAAATGAAATTGCAAAATATTCCTTGTCAAAATTTTCTTTCGCATAGACAAAACATTAAATGTGGTAAATATGCACCTGGAGGAGAGCTGCGATAGTACCATAAGAGTTCCACAGAAGAGGAGCTAAATCCTGAAATATCTCCCTTTTCTGCAAAATACTTGGTACTATAATTATAGACATCTAAGGCATACATGTAAATAACATAATTAATCATATCTAGTAAATATAAGCCAGAGTATATACACGAAAAGAGGTGCACAATCTACAGAACAAAAGAAGCATAAAAGCTATTATAGTTATTTTAATTCATAACATGTGAATGAAAAGACAATATTGATCACATGTAAATTAAGTTCGATATATGTATACATACATATATACATAGTTGTGTCCCCATACTCTACCTTTCCCAAACTTTTTGTGTCCCCTACCTGCACCCGCACTCGTGTCGGTGTCTGTGTATTATAGTAGCACGTTATTCTCCCCCCACTCATGATTTGTAGAAGCAATCATGAGTGTCGGAGTGCTGCAGTGCAACATGGACAGAGATTGTCGAACAATGGGCCAAAGTACCTCCACAATGCAGGCATGAGAACATGGCTATATAAGTGGTCTTTTACTTATATATGTATCGGATGTGTATAAATATATGTATTACATTGTTATTCACAGAATCGCGAAAAGAAGCAAGCATAGAAAAGACTTAGAACCCTACTAGGTATAGTGAAAGGCGCCATAGTATACTACATGTCATATGTATTTGAAGTGAATAGTTTACACATTTGTAAATTAGACGTTGTGTCACCTTGTTGGAGACGTGATTACTGAGGGAAATCAGACCTAGCATACCTTCTTATCGTCTGTAACATACCTCGGTATAAAAATCAATTCCCTACTAGTGATTTCTATATATTGTATTGTAACAAAAAAACTAATCGAACTTCCAAGAAGGATTCACTATGTTCAGTTTGCATGTAGTAATTCACTATTATAAGTAAACAACAAAAACAAAGCCTTGATCCCAAATTTTTGGGTCTGCCTACATGAATTGTACTGTTCCATTGTGTTCTATTGAGGGCTACCGCTGCTACTAAGTCATCCATTGTCATGTCCTTCTTAACCGTTACTAACCAAGTTTCTTAGGCTAGTCTCTAGTGTTTCTTTCTCTAATCTTATTACTTCTCCTAATTGGTGCATTTAATGGCCGCCGTTGTGCAGGTCAAGAGATCTCAATAGAAGAATCCTCCACCCTCCTGTGAACACACACATTTCTTATCCTATCCATTAGTATATATCTGCTCATTCATCGTAATTTTTTGCTAGTATTCATATAGACCCGACTAGGTTTTACATTGGTTTCCTAACACAAACTCTCCTCCTTTATCCTGGCCTGGAACAGGCAGTAAAATGATAAACAATAAAGCACAACACTCACGGAGTTTAATTCACTATTAAAAGTCCCTCAACTGATCATATCAAAAATAATGATAGTATGTTATTTTAAGACAAAAGGGCAATTACTAAAGATAAATTGCACATACTTCGGTAGACAATTGAAGAAAGTACAACATCACCACCCAATATGTGAAGGAAAGGCAAGGCAATGGGTTCCATTATGTGTTCCCTTCTCTATCTTAGGTTTACTATACAAGATAAACGAGTCTCTATTAGGATTGTGGCAACTAACAACTGAAAGCTAATTGTTAGACGTGGGGAACTCAAATCCCTAATAAACCCACGTCAACTCCACATTTAGCCTATGTCGTTCTAAGTGGACCCTAACGTATCACCACGGTTCCACAGTCCACGGGCTGGTTGTGCACTAGTCTAGTCCCGATAAAACACTACAATCTCAGGGTCACCCCTTCGGCTTCGCACTGGACTAGTCCCAGGCGAGCACTGCAATACAGGCATCACCACCGGCGACGCTCGATTGTGGGTGGGAAAATGGGGTTGCTGTATTACCATTGGCAAGGGACTTAAAAGCTAGTAGTTAGAGGGAGGCAAGGCCACACACTGGAAATAGAAATACTACAATATAACAAGAAGATTATCAAGTATCAATAATGCAATTTTATGTGCTATCAAACAAACTATCAAAGATGCAATCTTTACATTGCAACAGCTCTCCCCAAACCTCGCCCACCACAAAATCATAGTTCTTTCTCCATTTCGTTATCCAGAAAACACCGGAAACTAAAATCAGTTCAAAACCCTAATCAAATTTTACCAAATTTCACACTGTAATGAAGAGCTAGGGGAAAAAGAAACGAACTTTATGCAAAAGGAGAGACCTTTGAGAGATCTAACAAGGCGTTCTCTCTGAGCTCGGGATCGCAGAGGTCAAGAACGAGCTGTTCCGCCGACGCCAGCCGCCGGTCCCTGGCTGCCGTGGGCCCAGCCGACGCCGACGGAGAGGGAGGGGAGGGCCCACCGAAGGCGGCAGGGTTGAGATTTACGGAGAGAGATGGGGGCAGATTCGCCATTTAATTGTTTTTTTTGGGTGTAAATTTTTGTAGAGAGAGAGAGAGGAGAGAGAAAGAGCGAGGGAGGAAGAAGAGAAGTCTCTGTTCTGTTTACTGTTAATTCTCTATTTTCTACCAAACTGCCTTTTACATGATATTTTTGTTTGCATTTTGTACTCAAAATTTTTTGTTCTATCTTTTATTTTATTTTTTCTGTTTTGGCTCTATTTTTTACTTTTATACTTTTCATGGTTTGGTAATTCTTTGATTTTTAAATAGGATTATGTAAATTTGTATTCTATTTCCATAGTTAACCAAAGATTTGCATAGATTTATAGGATGTGACAGTCTTTAGCCAGGATAAATATCCTTGTATCCATAATCAGTTTACTCATTTTATGGAAAAATTTTCTAAAGAACCATATTGAAAATTCAATTACAAAACATGGTCAATTTTATATTTCATTATAAAAATAGTTATATTTTGACATAAGAGTTATGTATCCCAAGGATTCATATCTCAATTATTACTTATTTGCATTTTGTGCTCAAATTTTTGTTTCTATCTTTTACTTTTAATTTTAAGGTTTGGCCATTGTTTTACTTTTCTTTTTCATGGTTTGGTGATTCTTTGATTTTTTTTAATAGGATTATGTAAATTTGTATTCTATTTCCATAGTTAACCCAAGATTTGCAAGATATGATAGTATTTAACCGGATAAATACGCTTGTATTCATAATCATTTTATGGGAATTTTTTCTAAAGAACCATATTGGAAATTCAGTTACGGAACACGGCTAATTTTATATTTAGGGGTTGTTTGGTTCAGGAAAAAAAACAACCCCAAAATCAATTTTGGGAAAAGACACCTCAGCTTTTCCCATAATTTTGTTCATATTTCTATGTTTGTTTCAAGGCCTTTTTGAGAAGTGACTTCTTGAAACATTAGCCCATGTCGCAAAAGTAGAAAAACTCATTTCCGACTATTTTGCTCGGAAATGAGCTGGAAAACAAATAAAGGGGAATAACATACGGAGAGACGATGATCTGGCTTTTTGGGAACATCCAAAGTATTTCTTATAAATTTAGTTTCCTACTTTTTACTCACCAACCAAACAAATGAAATTGAGGTTTTCTAGAAATTGGGATTGTTTAAGCACTAACCAAACAACAAAAAACATTTCTAAGAATCTCACGGAAAACACAAAAAGTGATTTGTTTTCTAGAAATTGAGTTTTTAATTGGGGTTTTGATCCAAACAGCCCCTTAATAACCAAAATAGTTATATTTTGACATAGGAGTTATGTACCTCAAGGATTCATATCTCATCTTTTTTTTATATATAAACTAATAATTTAGAATCAGATTTGTTTTGCTTTGTGGTTGGAAACGCCAAAAAGAAGGAAGACCCCATCTTAGATTAACAAACTTAAAAGAAAAACTTGTTCAACCGAAAACATACAGTTCTGTAAGTCATGTAATATAAAAACAACATTAGAAAGAAAAATCAACCTTATTCAATAAATTAGAAGATAAATAAATTACAGAAAAAGAAGAGACCTGCACAAGCTTAAATAGAGTAGACTCCCGAATATTTGGATTCTGAAGATCAAGAATGAGTCCCTCCAATGATCCATGGCCTCTTGAATAATTTTCCTTAAAAACAATCTAAAAGTAGCCGAAAACTCATCAAAGGCTTTGAATTTTGTGATTCATAGCGGTGTATAAATCTCGCAATGTTGAGATCCTCTGAACTCAGAGTGAGAGGAACAAAGATAGGAGGATTTATAAATGGAAATTAGTGGATATTTTTTATTCGTATTTACTTTCATTAAAATGGCAAAATCAATACTTCAATTCATAAAAAAACTTCAAAGAATTTCAGGACGCGTCAATTATCGAGCCATTGAGCTCTGCATGTTATGAGCAGCGTTTGCCAAGTAGATTATTGTAGCTTTCTTTTCAAGTTTATTTATTTATTTTTGTTAAAGGAAGATTAAATTATTTTGATTCATAACACCTTACTTTTGTAATGCGACTAAAAACTGTCACAGGTTTTTCAATACGTTTTAGAAATAAGACGAGACGTGGCGATAATCAAAGATAACAAGTTCTGCATGTTGAGCAACACCCAACAGCTAATGCTTGAGAGGTAGACTAGTGTAACCACATTTGGTTTGTTCAGATAAGATTCAATTTCACATTAATCATGACGTTTAGCTTTATAATTATTGAGGAAAATCCTTAACTGCTCACTATATATAGTTTTTTTTGATAATGTAGCCCGGACTCGAACCCAAGACCGTGGGAGCCATATTGGAACCTCCTAGCCGTTCGAGTCATTCGCGGTGGATCACTATAAGTAGTTAGCTAATTCATGCTAGTTTAATTGACTTGATCGGACAAGTAAAAACATCTTCTCAACAAAAATGGAAGGGGGAAAACTAGCAAACTCACAACTAGATTCAATACTCCTTAAATTATAACATGATAATAAAAGGATAATATAAGAAATGAGTAATATTGAATGCAAGGAAATGAAATGCAAGGTAAACATGAAAGAGAGAATATCCTTAATAGGGGAAACTTTGATATGTCCTCAAATGCACATCATGGAGATTTCAGTAGCATGCTAAATAGTAATGTTTCTTTCTTTCTTTCTTTCTTTCTGTTTGAATGATTTTTGCTCTCCTACTTAACCTATTCCTCTCAATTTCTAAGGTTTTCTTCTCTCGTTTTGTAGTCTATTCCTAGATCATTTCCATATGGCCATTTTAAAAATTAGAATAACTTTTACTTTTAGCAACTTCGGACATAGTAACTGATAATTGAAACAAAATTGAACGCAAGACACAAACACACGATACACTGCTTAAAAACATGAGAGACATGTATATATGTGTCTATGGGTTATAATATATTCGGTTTATGATAACAACAAATGAATTTGTGAGATAAAAGTTCTTACTGTAAGCTAACCTTATATATTTCTGTATTCAATCTACAACACCATTTATTTTTAAGTTTGTTAAAATTATCACTAATCAATTTATTTAGAAGAGTCCACACTATATAAGTGCTCTATAATGGTGATATCTTCTTGACTTAGATGAAATAATGTCAATCGTGATAATGGATTTAACTAACCAATTAGGCTATTTTGCACTTTGACATGGAGTCCGACTTATATGAAGAATACATAGCATTATGACTATTCAAGGGATCCTCTCTAAAAGAAACTTAAATGTATTAGTTTGTAAGGGACACATTGATATTTTCATAATTTTAGACCATATGTGATAAATATATATCTCATCCGCCTATTATTTTCTATATATTCATCAAAGAGAAACAATAAAAGAATGCTAGATTAGGATTTGAAACATTGTTAATTGTAATCTAGTGATACTTGAGAATATAGGTAATAAGATTTCCGTCTCATTAAATTCGAGATATATTGAGCAAAGATAATGACATGAATGTAAAGAAGCCTTTTGGAGGATTAACAGTTGTTATTGGGGGAGACTTAAGACAAATCCTACAGGTTGTTCTAAAAGGTACTAAACATGACATAATACGTGCTTCTATTACCTTTTGGAAGGAAGGTGTGGTATCCACTATAACATAAAAGATGAGAATTCAAGAAAATGAGGGAAAATAAACTGGAATGATTAAGGCTGAATTTAGTCAATAGGTAATAAATGTCAGAAATGGTACACATTTTCCAAAAGAAATGATGAAGAGGAGAATGACTCAACTATTCAAACTCCTGAAGAATTTCTCATTCATTCATCAAGATATGCAATAGAGGAGGTGGTCAAGTTTACATACCCAGACATTCTCATAACCTATTCTAATACAGATTACTTTGGAGAAAGAGGTAATTTGACACCAAAAAATGAAACTATGGGGGGTCCATTCACAATTAGGTGATGCTACGAGGGGTCTGTTCGCAATTAACCCACAACAGAGGGTGTCGGTATCGCCCATATATAGCATTTTCGGTAATTCGCTCAAGAAACCAACCACAAAAACAAATTCGAAGAGAAATGAGGGCGTTATCTCTATTGCGCACATCACCTTCCCTCCCCAAAAATTTCGTGGAAACCCTAACCCTAATCTCCCCTCCTTCACCGAGTCTCGTCCGCTCCCTTTCTCCTCCTCCCCGTCGAAGAAGCTCAGTTTCTATTTCATGTGGCCCCAAGTTCAGGTAAGAATAATAAAAAATCGAATGAGCTGAATATTAAGGCCCATGTAAGGGGGAAAAATTTTAATTTCAGAAAAACCCTTAAACTTTGGTAGTTTTGCAGTTAAACCCCCAAGCTTATTTAATTCCAAAAGAAACCTAGAAATTTGAGAGATTTTGCACATACCCCCAAAAACTTTCTTTTATTCTACTAAATCTTTTGAATTTTTTCACTTTAACCCCCAAAGTGACATCATTAAGTCAAATAGGTCACATATCAAATCATGATAAGAAGGACTAAAATCGTCAAGGGGGTTTGCTTCAAACCACCTCAAAGTTCAAGAGGTTTTTTGAAATTAACCCAAAAAAACTCCCCAAAGAGTTGGAATCTTGTATATAGAAGAGAAGAAATATTTAAAAATATCAAAATATATTTCACTTTCCTTCCAATTTTCTTCACAATTTTCTAGCTAACCAAACAACAAAAGAAATCTTATTTTTCTTTCTTTCTCTTTTCCTTTCCTTTATCTTTCTTTTTCTCTTTCTTTTCTTTTCCTTTCCCTCATACCAAACACAGCCTTAATGGATTGATATACATCACGCCAGCCCGGTAGTCATATTTCATCCTCTCAATAAGCTAGTTACTGTTTTTTCCCCTCAAATAACAAAAACCGGCATCACGTGTAAAATTAGACCCGAGCGAAAAGACTGACAATGTTATGGCATTTGGATTAACTACTAATGGATCGATATATATCACGCCACCCCGGTAGTCATATTTCATCTTCTCAATAAGCTAGTTTTTTTTACTTTCTCAAATAACGAAAACCAACATCCCTCTGTTTTTCAATTGCAAACTCATCCCATAATGAGCTTTTCAATTCTATTAAAAATCAAAATAAATTAACAGCTAAGGATCTATCATTACCAATAGAACTATAGGGTCAGGGTCTACCAACCACCTCAAACCAATTTAACTATCTTAAGTGTATAAAGAATTTAAAAAAAATTCACTTAGGGGTCTGTTTGTAAAAATAGAATTAAATGGGGTACATCCACAATTAGGTGATGCTACGAGGGGTCTGTTCGCAATTAACCCACAACAGAGGGTGTCGGTATCGCCCATATATAGCATTTTCGGTAATTCGCTCAAGAAACCAACCACAGAAACAAATTCGAAGAGAAATGAGGGCGTTATCTCTATTGCGCACATCACCTTCCCTCCCCAAAAATTTCGTGGAAACCCTAACCCTAATCTCCCCTCCTTCACCGAGTCTCGTCCGCTCCCTTTCTCCTCCTCCCCGTCGAAGAAGCTCAGTTTCTATTTCATGTGGCCCCAAGTTCAGGTAAGAATAATAAAAAATCGAATGAGCTGAATATTAAGGCCCATGTAAGGGGGAAAAATTTTAATTTCAGAAAAACCCTTAAACTTTGGTAGTTTTGCAGTTAAACCCCCAAGCTTATTTAATTCCAAAAGAAACCTAGAAATTTGAGAGATTTTGCACATACCCCCAAAAACTTTCTTTTATTCTACTAAATCTTTTGAATTTTTTCACTTTAACCCCCAAAGTGACACCATTAAGTCAAATAGGTCACATATCAAATCATGACAAGAAGGACTAAAATCGTCAAGGGGGTTTGCTGCAAACCACCTCAAAGTTCAAGAGGTTTTTTGAAATTAACCCAAAAAAACTCCCCAAAGAGTTGGAATCTTGTATATAGAAGAGAAGAAATATTTAAACATATCAAAATATATTTCACTTTCCTTCCAATTTTCTTCACAATTTTCTAGCTAACCAAACAACAAAAGAAATCTTATTTTTCTTTCTTTCTCTTTTCCTTTCTTTTATCTTTCTTTTTCTCTTTCTTTTCTTTTCCTTTCCCTCATACCAAACACAGCCTTAATGGATTGATATACATCACGCCAGCCCGGTAGTCATATTTCATCTTCTCAATAAGCTAGTTACTGTTTTTTCCCCTCAAATAACAAAAACCGGCATCACGTGTAAAATTAGACCCGAGCGAAAAGACGGACAATGTTATGGCATTTGGATTAACTACTAATGGATCGATATATATCACGCCACCCCGGTAGTCATATTTCATCTTCTCAATAAGCTAGTTTTTTTTTACTTTCTCAAATAACGAAAACCAACATCCCTCTGTTTTTCAATTGCAAACTCATCCCATAATGAGCTTTTCGATTCTATTAAAAATCAAAATAAATTAACAACTAAGGATCTATCATTATCAATAGAACTATAGGGTCAGGGTCTACCAACCACCTCAAACCAATTTAACTATCTTAAGTGTATAAAGAATTTAAAAAAAATTCACTTAGGGGTCTGTTTGTAAAAATAGAATTAAAGGGGGTCCATCCACAATTAGGTGATGCTACGAGGGGTCTGTCGCAATTAACCCACAACAGAGGGTGTCGGTGTCGCCCACATATAGCATTTTCGGTAATTCGCTCAAGAAACCAACCACAGAAACAAATTCGAAGAGAAATGAAGGCGTTATCTCTATTGCACATCACCTTCCCTCCCAAAATTTCGTGGAAACCCTAACCCTAATCTCCCTCCTTCACCGAAGTCTCGCCCCGCTCCCTTTCTCCTCCTCGCCGTCGAAGGAGCTCAGTTTCTATTTAATGTGGCCCCAAGTTCAGGTAAAGAATAATAAAAAATCGAATGAGCTGAATATTAAGGCCCATGTAAGGGGGAAATATTTTAGTTTCAGAAAAACCCTTGAACTTTGGTAGTTTTGCAGTTAAACCCCCAAACTTATTTAATTCCAAAAAAAACCTAGAAATTTGAGAGATTTTGCACATACCCCCAAAAAACTTTCTTTTATTCTACTAAATCCTTTGAATTTTTTCACTTTAACCCCCAAAGTGACACCATTAAGTCTAATAGGTCACATATCAAATCATGATAAGAAGGACTAAAATCGTCACGGGGGTTTGCTGCAAACCACCTCAAAGTTCAAGAGGTTTTTTGAAATTAACCCAAAAAAACTCCCCAAAGAGTTGGAATCTTGTATATAGAAGAGAAGAAATATTTAAACATATCAAAATATATTTCACTTTCCTTCTAATTTTCTTCACAATTTTCTAGCTAACCAAACAACAAAAGAAATCTTATTTTTCTTTCTTTTTCTTTTCCTGTCTTTTATCTTTCTTTTTCTCTTTCTTTTCTTTTCCTTTCCCTCATGCCAAACACAGCCTTAATGGATTGATATACATCACGCCAGCCCGGTAGTCATATTTCATTTTCTCAATAAGCTAGTTACTATTTTTTTCCCCTCAAATAACAAAAACCAGCATCACGTGTAAAATTAGACCTGAGGGAAAAGACTGATAATGTTATGGCATTTGGATTAAGTACTAATGGATCGATATATATCACGCCACCCTGGTAGTCATATTTCATCTTCTCAATAAGCTAGCTTTTTTTTTTTACTTTCTCAAATAACAAAAACCAACATCACGTCTGTTTTTCAATTGCAAACTCATCCCTTAATGAGCTTTTCGTTTCTGTTAAAAATCAAAATAAATTAACAGCTAAGGATCTATCATTACCAATAGAACTATAGGGTCAGGATCTACCAACCACCTCAAACCAATTTAACTATCTTAAGTGTATAAAAAATTTAAAAAAAAATTACTTAGGGGTCTGTTTGTAAAAATAGAATTAAAGGGGGTCCATCCACAATTAGGTGATGCTACGATGGGTCTGTTCGCAATTAACCCACAACAGAGGGTGTCGGTGTCGCCCATATATAGCATTTTCGGTAATTCGCTCAAGAAACCAACCACAGAAACAAATTCGAGGAGAAATGAAGGCGTTATCTCTACTGTGCCCTTCACCTTCCCTCCCCAAAAATTTTGTGGAAACCCTAACCCTAATCTCCCCTCCTTCACTGAGTCTCGTCCGCTCCCTTTCTCCTCCTCGCCGTCGAAGGAGCTCAGTTTCTATTTCATGTGGCCCCAAGTTCAGGTAAAGAATAATAAAAAATCGAATGAGCTGAATATTAAGGCCCATGTAAGGGGGAAATATTTTAATTTCCGAAAAACCCTTGGATTTTGGTAGTTTTGCAGTTAAACCCCCAAGCTTATTTAATTCCAAAAAAAACCTAGAAATTTGAGAGATTTTGCACATACCCCCCCAAAAAAACTTCTTTTATTCTACTAAATCCTTTGAATTTTTTTACTTTAACCCCCAAAGTGACACCATTAAGTCTAATAGGTCACATATCAAATCATGATAAGAAGGACTAAAATCGTCAAGGGGATTTGCTGCAAACCACCTCAAAGTTCAAGAGGTTTTTTGAAATTAACCCAAAAAAACTCCCCGAAGAGTTGGAATCTTGTATATAGAAGAGAAGAAATATTTAAACATATCAAAATATATTTCACTTTCCTTCCAATTTTCTTCACAATTTTCTAGCTAACCAAACAATAAAAGAAATCTTATTTTTCTTTTCTTTTCTTTTCCTTTCTTTTATCTTTCTTTTCTCTTTCTTTTTTTTTTCCTTTCCCTCATACCAAACACAGCCTTAATGGATTGATATACATCACGCCAGCCCGGTAGTCATATTTCATTTTCTCAATAAGCTAGTTACTATTTTTTCCCCCTCAAATAACAAAAACCAGCATCACGTGTAAAATTAGACCTGAGGGAAAAGACTGACAATGTTATGGCATTTGGATTAACTACTAATGGATCGATATATATCACGCCACCCTGGTAGTCATATTTCATCTTCTCAATAAGCTAGTTTTTTTTTTACTTTCTCAAGTAACAAAAACCAACATCACGTCTGTTTTTCAATTGCAAACCCATCCCTTAATGAGCTTTTCGATTCTGTTAAAAATCAAAATAAATTAACAGCTAGGATTTATCATTACCAATAGAACTATAGGGTCAGGATCTACCAACCACCTTAAACCAATTTAACTATCTTAAGTGTATAAAAATTTTTAAAAAAATTCACTTAGGGGTCTGTTTGTAAAAATAAAATTACAGGGGGTCCATCCACAATTAGGTGATGCTACGAGGGGTCTGTTCGCAATTAACCCACAACAGAGGGTGTCGGTGTCGCCCATATATAGCATTTTCGGTAATTCGCTCAAGAAACCAACCACAGAAATAAATTCGAAGAGAAATGAAGGCGTTATCTCTACTGCGCCCTTCACCTTCCCTCCCCAAAAATTTCGTGGAAACCCTAACCCTAATCTCCCTCCTTCATCGAGTCTCGTCGGCTCCCTTTCTCCTCCTCGCCGTCGAAGGAGCTCAGTTTCTATTTAATGTGGCCCCAAGTTCAGGTAAAGAATAATAAAAAATCGAATGAGCTGAATATTAAGGCCCATGTAAGGGGGAAATATTTTAATTTCAGAAAAACCCTTGAACTTTGGTAGTTTTGCAGTTAAACCCCCAAGCTTATTTAATTCCAAAAAAACTTAGAAATTTGAGAGATTTTGCACATACCCCCCCAAAATTTTTCACTTTAACCTCCAAAGTGACACTATTAAGTCTAATAGGTCACATATCAAATCATGATAAGAAGGACTAAAATCGTCAAGGGGGTTTGCTGCAAACCACCTCAAAGTTCAAGAGGTTTTTTGAAATTAACCCAAAAAAACTCCCCGAAGAGTTGGAATCTTGTATATAGAAGAGAAGAAATATTTAAACATATCAAAATATATTTCACTTTCCTTCCAATTTTCTTCACAATTTTCTAGCTAACCAAACAACAAAAGAAATCTTATTTTTCTTTCTTTTTCTTTTCCTTTCTTTTATCTTTCTTTTTCTCTTTCTTTTTTTTTTCCTTTCCCTCATACCAAACACAGCCTTAATGGATTGATATACATCACGCCAGCCCGGTAGTCATATTTCATTTTCTCAATAAGCTAGTTACTATTTTTTCCCCCTCAAATAACAAAACCAAAGATCACGTGTAAAATTAGACCTGAGGGAAAAGACTGACAATGTTATGGCATTTGGATTAACTACTAATGGATCGATATATATCACGCCACCCTGGTAGTCATATTTCATCTTCTCAATAAGCTAGTTTTTTTTTTACTTTCTCAAGTAACAAAAACCAACATCACGTCTGTTTTTCAATTGCAAACCCATCCCTTAATGAGCTTTTCGATTCTGTTAAAAATCAAAATAAATTAACAGCTAGGATTTATCATTACCAATAGAACTATAGGGTCAGGATCTACCAACCACCTTAAACCAATTTAACTATCTTAAGTGTATAAAAATTTTTAAAAAAATTCACTTAGGGATCTGTTTGTAAAAATAAAATTACAGGGGGTCCATCCACAATTACGTGATGCTATGAGGTGTCTTTTCGCAATTAACCCACAACAGAGGGTGTCTTGTCGCCCATATATAGCATTTTCGGTAATTAGCTCAAGAAACCAACCACGAAATAAATTAAGAGAAATGAAGGCGTTATCTCTCTGTGCCCTTCACCTTCCCTCCCCAAAATTTCGTGGAAACCCTAACCCTAATCTCCCTCCTTCACTTAGTCTCGTCCGCTCCTTTCTCCTCCTCGCCGTCGAAGGAGCTCGGTTTCTATTTAATGTGGCCCCAAGTTCGGTAAAGAATAATAAAAATCGAATGAGCTGAATATTAAGGCCCATGTAAGGGGAAATATTTTAATTTCAGAAAACCCTTGAACTTTGGTAGTTTTGCGCTTAAACCCCAAGCTTATTTAATTCCAAAAACTTAGAAATTTGAGAGATTTTGCACATACCCCCAAAATTTTTCACTTTAACCTCCAAAGTGACACTATTAAGTCTAATAGGTCACATATCAAATCATGATAAGAAGGACTAAAATCGTCAAGGGGGTTTGCTGCAAACCACCTCAAAGTTCAAGAGGTTTTTTGAAATTAACCCAAAAAAACTCCCCAAAGAGTTGGAATCTTGTATATAGAAGAGAAGAAATATTTAAACATATCAAAATATATTTCACTTTCCTTCCAATTTTCTTCACAATTTTCTAGGTTACCAAACAACAAAAGAAATCTTATTTTTCTTTTCTTTTCCTTTCTTTTATCTTTCCTTTTCTCTTTCTTTTCTTTTCCTTTCCCTCATACCAAACACAGCCTTAATGGATTGATATACATCACGCCAGTCCGGTAGTCATATTTCATCTTCTCAATAAGCTAGTTACTGTTTTTTTCCCCTCAAATAACAAAAACCAGCATCACGTGTAAAATTAGACATAAGGAAAAAGACTGACAATGTTATGGCATTTAGATTAACTACTAATGGATCGATATATATCACGCCACCCCGGTAGTCATATTTCATCTTCTCAATAAGCTAGTTTTTTTTAACTTTCTCAAATAACAAAAACCAACATCACGTCTGTTTTTCAATTGCAAACTCATCCCTTAATGAGCTTTTCGACTGTTAAAAATAAAAATAAATTAGCGACTAAGGATCTATCATTACCAATAGAACTATAGGGTCGATCTACCAACCACCTTAAACCAATTTAACTATCTTAAGTGTATAAAAAATTTTAAAAATTCACTTAGGGTCTGTTTGTAAAAATAAATTAGCGACTAAGGATCTATCATTACCAATAGAACTATAGGGTCAGGATCTACCAACCACCTCAAACCAATTTAACTATCTTAAGTGTATAAAAAATTTAAAAAAAATTCACTTAGGGGTCTGTTTGTAAAAATAGAATTAAAGGGGGTCCATCCACAATTAGGTGATGCTATGAGGTGTCTTTTCGCAATTAACCCACAACAGAGGGTGTCTTGTCGCCCATATATAATTCGCTCAAGAAACCAACCACAGAAACAAATTCGAAGAGAAATGAAGGCGTTATCTCTACTGCGCCCTTCACCTTCCCTCCCCAAAAATTTCGTGGAAACCCTAACCCTAATCTCCCCTCCTTCACTGAGCCTCGTCCGCTCCCTTTCTCCTCCTCGCCGTCGAAGGAGCTCAGTTTCTATTTAATGTGGCCCCAAGTTCAGGTAAAGAATAATAAAAAATCGAATGAGCTGAATATTAAGGCCCATGTAAGGGGGAAATATTTTAATTTCAGAAAAACCCTTGAACTTTGGTAGTTTTGCAGTTAAACCCCCAAGCTTATTTAATTCCAAAAAAACTTAGAAATTTGAGAGATTTTGCACATACCCCCCCAAAATTTTTCACTTTAACCTCCAAAGTGACACTATTAAGTCTAATAGGTCACATATCAAATCATGATAAGAAGGACTAAAATCGTCAAGGGGGTTTGCTGCAAACCACCTCAAAGTTCAAGAGGTTTTTTGAAATTAACCCAAAAAAACTCCCCAAAGAGTTGGAATCTTGTATATAGAAGAGAAGAAATATTTAAACATATCAAAATATATTTCACTTTCCTTCCAATTTTCTTCACAATTTTCTAGGTTACCAAACAACAAAAGAAATCTTATTTTTCTTTCTTTTTCTTTTCCTTTCTTTTATCTTTCCTTTTCTCTTTCTTTTCTTTTCCTTTCCCTCATACCAAACACAGCCTTAATGGATTGATATACATCACGCCAGTCCGGTAGTCATATTTCATCTTCTCAATAAGCTAGTTTTTTAACTTTCTCAAATAACAAAACCAAAGATCACGTAAAATTAGACATAAGGAAAAAGACTGACAATGTTATGGCATTTAGATTAACTACTAATGGATCGATATATATCACGCCACCCCGGTAGTCATATTTCATCTTCTCAATAAGCTAGTTTTTTTTAACTTTCTCAAATAACAAAAACCAACATCACGTCTGTTTTTCAATTGCAAACTCATCCCTTAATGAGCTTTTCGATTCTGTTAAAAATAAAAATAAATTAGCAGCTAAGGATCTATCATTACCAATAGAACTATAGGGTCAGGATCTACCAACCACCTCAAACCAATTTAACTATCTTAAGTGTATAAAAAAAATTTTAAAAAATTCACTTAGGGCTCTATTTGTAAAAATAGAATTAAAGGGGGTCCATCCACAATTACGTGATGCTATGAGGTGT
Source organism: Asparagus setaceus (assembly GCA_012295165.1). Lineage (NCBI taxonomy): Eukaryota > Viridiplantae > Streptophyta > Magnoliopsida > Asparagales > Asparagaceae > Asparagus > Asparagus setaceus. The sequence goes on along the minus strand of CM022709.1, from coordinate 32,602,532 downwards.
CTTTTCGCAATTAACCCACAACAGAGGGTGTCTTGTCGCCCATATATAATTCGCTCAAGAAACCAAACACAGAAACAAATTTGAGGAGAAATGAAGGCGTTATCTCTACTGCGCCCTTCACCTTCCCTCCCCAAAAATTTCATGGAAACCCTAACCCTAGTTTCCCCTCCTTCACTTAGTCTCGTCCGCTCCCTTTCTCCTCCTCGCCGTCGAAGGAGCTCCCTCAGATCCCAGCTCTCGACGGCGGCCGTCGATTCGATTCCAGTTTCAGGTAATTAGCCGTCAATTTCTCTCTTTTAACGTTATGCTTTTTTTAATAAATATTAATAATGGCGATTTGACGATCGAATTGGGAGTTTATAGATGAAGCTTTGATGGGGTTTATCACTGGCAAGAGGAAGGCGACGGAGGTGGCTCATTCGTAGGTACAGGCTACCCATTTTTACTGTAATTGGATTTTTTAAAAAGGTGCTACCTTTCATGTTAATTGTAATCTTTTGAAAGTTTTTAACCCGAATTTAAACGAATTAGGTTGTCGTGAGATATCTAGGAGAGCTCAACTATAAAAGCTAGGCTAGTTGTTAGAGAAAAAACTTAAACCTCTTATAATCTCATGGAGTCATAGTTGACTACCCATTTAATCAATGTGAGACTAAATGGACCCTAACGTATCAATATGTCTCCGCAGTCTCGGAGCTCAGGTAAACTGACACTAGTCTAGTCCTGGTCGAACCTCAATCCTGTTGTTTGTCTTTGCGGCATCACCGCCTGTTGTTGTTCGCTTGCAACTGAAAAGATAATGTTGACTCTAAAGAACTCGCCTCTAAAAGGTAGTTATTAGAGGGAGGGAATCCACATCCATTCAATGTGTAACTAAATGAAGCCTGCCAGTTGATCATGTTCAATTGGCTGCATTTCAATCAGGTTAGATGATGATGGTTCAAATCAAGTTGGGCTTGTATTTGACTGGATCTCATAGTGATGCGAGTATGAGTACAGTGCAGCAAAATGTAACCTTGTCCCTGCCAGAACTAGTCTAAACACATGAAATGTATGCCTGGTTGATGCAACACCCATGTTTTTCACTAGTCACAAACTGAAATCACACTACCTAACAAACATACAAGTCAGTCAACAATAGTATATTACAAACCATTGGGGATATGGGCATCCTAGTTATCAAAGAACGTGACGTGCAAATTAGCACAGAAATAACGCTGCAAAAACCCATAAGAAAGTTTTTATTCAAGCATAAACAATAAATATTGCACAAGTTGAGCTCAACAACCAAAGAGTCTGACACAGAGAAAAAGGGTATATGAAGACTGATCTATTGATTGGTGCTTCTCAAACTTATTCGTAAATTTGAGGGGAAAGAACCTAGAAACAAAGTAAATTAATGTTTCACAAAGTTTCACAATTAACTCTTTGCTGGAATTTTGGTGTCCACTTTATGTGAAGTTCCACTAATCATGTCTAGTTAAGCTCTGTTTTCTTACAATGAACTTCTTGAAACTTGCTACCACAATTAAATTTAGGTGACTACTTTACCCAAAGGCTTAAGCATGTAGGTTTTACTCGGCACTGAATATCAAGTGATCTTAACATATACATTGTTGACAATTTTAATAATGATATGAAGTGGGATTCAATTCATAGCTTGGGGTTTTCTTATAGTGTCTGGTTGTCTTAATATCAAATCTTGTCTTATACCGAAACTTGATTACGTTTACCAAAACTTGGTAAATCAGCAGTTTTGTTGAAAAGGAAGGTTCTATCCCTACACATGATAGCACGTGCAACCCAAAGCAAGCATGTGTGTAGATAAGAAAACAAAGATCAAAATAGATGGTGAAATTAGAAGCGTCTTATTTCTCTCAGTGCATGACAGCATGTCCTAGTCCACAATACTGCTCTGCATGAGCAAACACATTGATTGTGAGATCATTGATCTTGATGATCTGTAGATAATGATTTGGCGATGTTCAGCTGATGCTTCCTTGTCATACACTCCACAGCTGCTTCATGTGGAGAGTTTCTAACTAACAGGCTAACAGCATGCGTTTATGTGCAGCTATTGATGAATTCTAGATGCTAGCATTGGCAGTGATAACACAAGAATACGGAAGGGATTCCAAATTATCTAATATGGTGCTATTGACCAATTTTAGATGACGTGCTTTTCCAGTGAAAAGTTTGTCCAATAATGAAACTATCAATCATAAGTAGGTTTTGAGTGGCCGAAAGTTACTTAAGCAGAATCAACCCTTGATCACATTAGTAATGGGACTTAGAGACGGTGCTCTATGTTTATTTCCTTTATTACATTGGTATCGTTGCAAACAGTATTCAAGTGTGCCGTGTGTGTAAACATTCACATTTCCCGTGATATAGGCATAATAGTATCAGCTCAACAAGTTATCCTCGCTATATACTAGCTCAGTTAATTGGGCTTAACTCTTTGTAACTTTGTATTACACTTGTGGACATCTTTTTCCTCTTCTAGCTTGGGAAGTATTCTTTTGACCTTCTTTCTTTATTTTTCTATATATCTATTTAATGAATGCAAATTGCTAGATGATGTTACAGTGCAGGAAATATTAGATATAAAGCAAACTATATATAAAGTACCTTCACACTTGTACTTCTTCATTATTTATATGGTCTATCAGTGTATGGAAGAATATCGTTCACAAAGGACATACTGTTATTGATGCTACATGTGGCAATGGCTATGATACACTAGCATTGCTTAAAATGGTAGCTGATGATTCAGGAAGGGGTTGTGTTTATGGAATGGACATCCAAAGTACAGCACTTGAGAGCACTTCTTTTTTACTGGAAGGATCAGCTGATGAAAATGAGGTAATAAGTAACTGCTTTCTTGCATGGATCTATCTATTTTATGTCGTATGCGTGTTTAAAAGACCAAGAGACATTTATATGTCCTGTCTACTGGGCACTTCTTTTTCACTGGAAGGATCAGCTGATGAAAATGAGGTAATAAGTAACTGCTTTCGTGCCACATTCATTTTTAAAAGACCAAGAGACATTTATACTTCCTGTCTGTTGAGGTATATTAATTATTTTGGGCATGTTTATGGTACCAATTCGCAGGATACAGAAGTGGGAACAAAAAATTAATCGTTTTCTTTATAGTTTTTTTACCTGAGTAGATATTCTTTAGACTTTGAACCTACCCTTCTGTAGTAGAAGCTAGCAGGAAGTTTCTTTTGGTAAATCTAGTACAGCCATTCAGTTACTAATTGTCTAACTTCACTGTTTTCTTTTCCTGTAGAGAAAATTAGTTAAGCTCTCTTTGGTTTGCCATAGCAAGATGGAGGAGGTTGTCCCAAAAGATACCCCGGTCAGGTACTCTTCATTCTTCATTAACAAGAATTATTTCTTCTAACAATTGCTTAGAAGCTAGAGGACCCTCATTCCAGTGACTATCGTGTATTATTCATTATGGTGTTTGTTGTGCATTTAACTTGGTTGTACTATGTAAGTGTCAATAATCATTCTTTGCTGATCTCTATATATCTTTCGAATCTAGATGCGTCCCTAAACCATTGCAGGATTAACAAACACTTTTTTCCCTATCTGTAATGTATGTGTGAATATATCGCACTTTATCATTATATGAACTAACGAACTTTAGCTTCCACATAATTACACCGTATGCGATTCTCTCTTAAAAGTGGAATTGACTAATGTTACAGCCCTGAAAACCCTCCCTTTCGTGCTCTGAGTAATATTAGGTCAAGGAAAATTTAATCTGCATGGGTCTAGTGGGTAGTTATAATTAAGGAGAAATGTTCAAAATAAACCCAATCCCAAATTTAATCCCAAAAATCGACCCTATCCAGTTTTTATTACAGAAATCGACCCAGTTTCGGCCACGTCAGCACTTGTGCCCAGAAGCTGGGTCGTTTTAAAAAAAAGTGATCTCCTAATTATTCGGGGATGCTAACCCCGACTAATTAGTAGCGCTTTGGCAGGATTAGCAAGCCGCTTGGGGATTTTTTGTGGCCAAAATATTCGGGGTTGCGAACCCCGACCAAAATGGTCGGGGTTGCAAACCCCGACCAAAATGTTCTAGCCCTTTATTTTAATTTGTACAGAATAGTGAGTCATAGCCATAACACCAACTCCGTAATCTGTATGAGCATCAACGAGAACCTAGCATTTAGGCCCTAATCAAGCAGCTACTACTAAACCGACAAATGGCAGAAAGATGACTAAAAAGAAAATCAGAAACAAATTGCAAAAAATAAACAAAGAAATTAAAATAACCGAGAAAGTTTTCTACCCTGATCACCTTTAACCTATTGGCAGCTGTTCTCAAGCACTGTATGTTGTGTAAGCACCATCCAGCAACCTTGTTGGTGCCTACAGTGAGAATAGCCATTGGTAGGGGACACAGCCACCTGACCATGCTCCTAATTGCTATGCGTGGAACCTAGTTTCAGTCAAAATTCTTTTGATAAGATTAAGCTCAGTGACAAACTTTATGTCCATGAGAGAAGAAACATAGTCAATTAGTCAGTAAAGTCTTTAAATCCCGACCATTTTGGTTAGTAAAGTCAATTAGGAATAAAGTTTTGGTCGGGGTTCGCAACCCTGTCCATTTTGGTCGGGGTTCGCAACCTCAAATATTTTGGCCACAAAACCCCCAAGTGGGTTGCTAATCCCGCCAAAGTGCTACTAATTAGTCGGGGTTGGCAACCCCGACTAATTAGGAGATCGCTTTTTTTTTTAAACGCCCAGTTTCTGGCCACGGTGCTGACGTGGCCGAAACTAGGTCGATTTTTGTAATAAAAACTGCATACGGTCGATTTTTGGGATTAAATTTGGGATTGGGTTTATTTTGAAAATTTCTCCTTATAATTAATTTAGAATCTCATGGACTTTAGGTACTAGATATATACATGTGGTGAAGTGTGCAGGACAGCTCCAAATATTGGCATGGAGAGACTTTTGTCCCGACAATAAAGATAGTTGCTAATCTAGGCTATCCCACGTCTTCTAAACCTGTAAATATTTCATGTTAAGCTTACTTCAATTTGTTGATGACATATTTCTTGTTGAGCTCGAATAGGAGATAGAGTGAGTTAACTAGGATGTTCCTTAAACATTTTGTCTTGCACAGTAAGCTTGAGCTTTGCGGCAGAGGCTTAATGCAAACTTCTGTCAGGTAGAAACAAGTTTTGCAAAGAAGATTCAAATGGTATCAGTGTGCATATGATTATACTCATGCTAGTAATTCAACTAGAAGAAGCAGTAGCAACGGCTCCAGACATCTAGCTATATGTTCGATTGTATTGCTTTAATTTATCATTTGAGTCGAAAGAGTTCTATTAACTTTTCCATAAGGACATGTTTAACTAAACTACCATTAACTATTAGATTTTTATGAAAATATCATAGAAAAGTATCATAAACTTTCAAACTGACAAGAAAATATCGTTAACTTTCATAAACTATCTAGGAATTAAATACCATGAACTTTAATTTATGTTTTACAAAGCTACCATGAATTTTCATATAAACTCACCAAACTACCATGAACTTCCATTTATTTGTCAGATAACTACCATGGATTTTTGTATTATCATAAATTAATAATTTTTGATATTATATGTTATTGTTCCACATTTTTGAGAGTCTGTGATGTTTTTCTCTTCAGTGAAATTTTTCCTATCAATAAATTTAAGCATCGGTCCTTAATTATTTCGACTGAAAATTTGCCAGGCTTGTAGCATTCAACTTGGGATACCTTCCAGGAGGAGACAAGTCAATTATAACGAGATCACCCACGACATTAATGGCTCTTCAGGCTGCAAGTAGATTACTGGAATCAGGAGGACTTATCAGCACGGTGGTTTATGTGGGACATCCTGGTGGAAGGTAACTCCTGCAGAAATGCTCATTTTCTTAACCTCCGCGACATATTTATGTTTTAATAAGCCATTTAATATTTTTCTTTTTTCCCCCCTCTTTCAGGGATGAACTGGAAACTGTTCAATCCTTTGCATCTAGCTTGCCTATGGAGAGTTGGGCCAGCTGCAAGTTTGAAATGATTAACCGCCCGACTTGCCCTGTTCTGGTTTTCTTATTTAAGAAGTAGATCCGATGCGTTCTCTGATGAAATTGGTTCGATTTAGTGATCTCCTGTGTATTCTATTTGTATACCATCATTTTTGAAGTGGATGAGTTTAATGGACTAGTTTGACTAACCTCTATGCATCGTGAAAATGTTTGAATTCTAAGCTATTGATCCTGAAAATGCAAAATATTATTTGGGAACCTTGGTGTCGGGTTTGTTAGTCTATGATTGTGGTGGAAATGCAATCAAACAGATCATTGTAGACTGATTCAGACAAAAACCGTGGTCCTGTGGGCTTTATTTATCTGATTATAGTGTTCATGATAGTTTGGTGAAATTTCGAGGATGGATAAGAAAAATACAATAAAGGGTCTATTTACTTACACTCTTATTGGCATCTAGGTGGGAATATGGACAGTTGGCTTAGCTGCAGGTTTGAAATGCTTAACCGCCCAACTTGCGCGTTGCTAGCTCTCATTTGAGAAATAAGCTGTGATGCATTTTCTGATGTATTGGATATCTGGGAATCCTGAAAATGTGCGTATTATAAATCTATGAATCCTGAAAATGCAGCATGTTATCTGGGAACCTGGATATTAGGTTACTTGCGCTATGGTTTGGGATACTTGTTGCATTTGTATCAGCATTTTATTAGTCGAAGTATCGTGTTGAGTTATGGTGGCAACTCAATCAAAAAGATCATTGTAGATTTCTATCAATCGGTGTTCAGCGAGTGAACTGAATTCCTCAAATCTGATTCTAAGAGGATAGCAGACTCAAATAAATTTCATTGTCCAAATCCCAATCCCTATACATGAGCATTCTCCTTTCTTTCCATCAAAAAGAACCCTCAAGGATAGTATCAACAACAAGATGGTCGATACATCTAAAAGTCTCAGCTACATTCAAGAGCAAAAACTCCCATCCATCTCAATTTTTATGCTTTAGCTTCATTTCGATGTTGTTCCTTTTTCCCCCTACTTGAATAAAAAGTTTTAAGTCTCATCAAGTACTGGAGAGGCCTTTCAAGATCAAGCCTTTGGTCCAGTATGGTTGTCTTTGAAACATCTGGAAAGGCATCAGGATACATCGCTGATAGTTTCCCCTTCGCGTTCCTGCAATACAAATAATCAAGGCATATTGAAGTTCTAGTTGAGTATGCACAATGAAAATACTTAACATTGTGATAGCAACAAGGTATATTGAGGCTGGACTAAATCACGGAAAATGGTTCTACTTGCTCTTTGCACCGAGCATATTCAAACCAGAATACGCGAGAAATATGGAAGACCAAAGGGAACAAACGGATCAAATGTAGGTTCATAACATGAGCAATGATGCTGGTGGATGATCAAGAGAGACTTGGAGCTACTCTTGTATCGGATCCACTGTTCTTCAGTTACGTATACAATCATCATAATTGCCGTATATAAGCCTTTATCCAAAAAAAAATTTGGGATCAGGTGCCTGAATCCTATTCTTCTCAGTTCTCTAGGTCGTATTAAGGTAAACACAACCTCTTACTATATGCTTCTTAATTACTTCCAACCAAGAACTATTAGGCCTGCCTCCAATCCTTCCTGTCCAATAATTATAATCTTATCACTTCTCTTTTAACCGGCGCATTCACCAACCACTTTTGTGCAAAAAAAAAAAAAACCTATTGAACAAATCATCCGCAGAAATTTTTGAGAATCCTAATCGCGCAACTAAGAAGATACAAAAACCTCATCATGCAACTAAAGGACACATCTAAATAATAATCATAATCCAGGATTACAGAACTTGAAAGAGATGAATAATACATGTGTATTATGTGGAATTCCATCTAGGCCAAGTCTTGCTCCATAACCATCTAGTTTGGAGACATACCTTAACTTTGTGAAGATGTGGTCCAAATCGAACTTGATAGATTTCAGGAGCCTTGTATTTCTCGAGAAATCACCAGAAACTTCAGCAAAACATCTCTCTGAGTACTCGTTAAAAGGCGATAAGACTGCATTGCTATCTTGTAATCTTCCCAATCTGCATTTAGAAGATTAACTGCTAAGTACAAAGATTCAACTACAACCAATAAGAAGTATATATACTTCCATAGACAAGAACATTGATGTCGAAACTATAAATTGAATGTACCTTTAAGCAAGATATGAGAGTAGGCATCATATTATTCGTATTCTATGACCAGAAGGCTTCAGACAAGAAAAGGAAAAATAAAAGGGGACTATGTGAAGGCTAAATAATTTGATGTTGTCAAATGCAAAACGAACAATCTTATAAGCTCAACATCTAGCATCTACCAGAGCAAGAAGCTGAAAGATGGGATTAACAGCATCATACTAACAGAGAAAACTTCACATTGACTGCTCAAAGAAATTACCGCACAAAAGAGGTGCTAGTTGTCACTTAATGTTAATAAACTATCTCATTTCCAATCACTGGCCATAGAAAAAAAAATTAAAACACCTGCCACCAAATTTGGGTGATATTTGGTTCCTAAACTTGGAAAACTTCAATGAAGCATGACATAAAAAATTCCTTCCAGAGCTCCATCCAAAACTATTCTAGTTCCTACAATCACAAAGTCATCAAAGGTGCAGATCTTTTCCTCGTTTGGATGCTTAGCATTAGCCAGGTCACAAATGTTTTAAATTAGAAAATAACATAACAAGTAGCCTGCGTTATGCAAGTAGCAAAATCCATTTAGTTCTAGTTTCTTCTTTTAAAAATACCCTGGAACACTGTAGTGAAACTATATATTTTAGTTATAACAGTTGAAGGCTTGAACAGCTACATATGTTCCATGAGAAGCTCTACTTAACAATCTCCATGTTAGTAAATCCTTATAAGGGAAAAAATACACCAGAAACAACCAGTATCATCCCGGTAAAAATATTGCTTTGATTATATACACTTTTATTTATGTACAATTTCCAAATCAAAATTTTCTATCAACTGAATTAGCATCTGGTGAACGAAATGAGTGGTTATAAAGTTTAAAAATCAAAGAAATGCAATAAGATATTTGGATCAGACTAAACTATGCCACGAGGACATAATGTTTGCAATGATATAATTAGTAGATAACAAAATGGACATGAAAACATGAACAATTTGGCGCGCACAGAGATTTTGTAGCGCAAAGCCAAAAAAAAAAAACAAACTACAGTTGAGAAATGAATGGAGTGACTTCTTTCTTCATAGTGTGTGAGATGGGGTCGTACTCTAAACCTTATATCTGATGTGAAAAGCTTTCAATGGTTTTCAACTAGTAACAAAGTTTAGAGCTTTGTGTTCATCCCTATACTCTCATATTATACTGCCCTCTTTCTTTTATATGACTAATAATTATTTAAAGCCAGCATGCTAAGATATTGAGGGATCTCGTCTCTATTACAATGAATATCCTCTCTAGAGCAAAATCTTCCAACATGTCGATTATGCATGAACAAAAAGATAGCATAAAGATCTCTTTCTTTAAAGCATATTCAGTATTCAGTTAATTTTGAGGTGCAACCAACCAGAGAGAATTAATCCCTAATGACATCGCTATTTTCAGGACTATTGTACATGCACATTCTGGCAATCATAGGTCAATAGTTAATGAAAAAAAGATAAGTCCAAAGATTTTTTTTTTCTTTAAAGCAAATTTAGTATTCAGTTAATTTTGTGGTGCAATTGATCAGTGAAAATTAAATCCTAATGGCATTTCTATTTTCAGGACTATTGTACATGCATATTCTTGCAATCAAGTGCATGTAAATACTGCACGATTTTATGCTCACATTCATCACAAACATCTCATTAAATTTTGAAATATCCATGTAAAAGAGAAAATAAAAGTTTTTAAAGAGAATTTAAATTCCAAAGAAATGTTACCAGCAATTGCACATAGCATTCTCCCTATATGGAAGAGAGTGAGAGTTATCAGTTACATTATCTTAAAATGGTCAAAAGGTCATGAGGAGGCAGATAAGCCCCTTATATAGTTCCATTTGTTAGGGTAGATCTCTGATTGTTAATTTATTTTTATATTTTTATTTTTATTTTTATTTTTATTTTTATTTTTTTGCTGACTCCTAAAAGAATCGAAAAAATTCACTATGCGGGTGTATTGGCACCTGGGTCCAGGGTGGATCTATGTTATACCCTTAACGATTTGGAAATTGCATATTGATTCTTTCTCAACTTGCAATATCCTAGTTTTAAAACATTTGTAACCCAACTTTCACTTATAGATCACTGAACAATTAGCAGCCCACTTGAATTTAGCCTATTTAAGTAAATTATTAGTGAAAGTTCTCAATTTTGTTTAATTACAGGCAAAATATGATGAATTAATTAAGCTAATAAAGTGCGCTAAATTAAATTTCCATTAGGTGTTAATAGTTTTGCATTATTATACTTTTATTTTTAGATAGATAGATATTTGTTGTGCGTCCCTTCAAGAATTTTTTTCTAGGTTCGCGGTGCTGGGTCAATGCTGCTGGAGGTCTATCTGCACAAATAAAACTATAGGGGGCCTATTGCAATTAACCCATAATTTTATATAACAAATCAGCATAAGTATCAAAATTTTCTTGGGGGTGTTTGTTTCAACTTTTTTTTTGGGATATAGGGTGGAATACAAATTCTAGGATGAAAAAGTGGGTTTTTAGAGTTTTAGGAAATCATAAACTTTGTTTGTTTCAAAACAAATTTTGGGATATTGGATCCCCAAATTATAAAAAACCATTATATTTTAGAATTTGTGATTCGAGCCCAGTTTAACGACGATCTGAAATTAAGATTTAACGCTTTATATTTTACTTTCGTCCCGTTTTTGCCACCCACCATTCAACCTACCGAGAACGATTGTCGGCGTTCATTTACCGGATGTCGGTTTTTCCGGAACAGTATCGGTTTACAACAAGCAAATAAATACAACCAAAGATAATAATAGGTCGCCACCAAGTTTGTATCAATTATAGCATGAAAAAATCACCATCGAAAACAACTAAAGCATGACCCAAGCCATCAAAACAAGCAAAGAAAATAGGATAGGTCGCAAAATGTAGCAAGTCGATTACAACAAGCAAATAAATACAACCAAAGATAATAATAGGTCGCCACCAAGTTTGTATCAATTATAGCATGAAAAAATCACCATCGAAAACAACTAAAGCATGACCCAAGCCATCAAAACAAGCAAAGAAAATAGGATAGGTCGCAAAATGTAGCAAGTCGATTACAACAAGCAAATAAATACAACCAAAGATAATAATAGGTCGCCACCAAGTTTGTATCAATTATAGCATGAAAAAATCAGCCACTAAAAATAACTAAAAATAGAGGGAAAAGCTGAATACAACCAAAGCATGACCCAAGCCATCAAAACAAGCAAAGAAAATAGGATAGGTCGCAAAATGTAGCAAGTCGATTACAACAAGCAAATAAATACAACCAAAGATAATAATAGGTCGCCACCAAGTTTGTATCAATTATAGCATGAAAAAATCACCATCGAAAACAACTAAAGCATGACCCAAGCCATCAAAACAAGCGACAAAATAGGATAGGTCGCAAAATGTAGCAAGTCGATTACAACAAGCAAATAAATACAACCAAAGATAATAATAGGTCGCCACCAAGTTTGTATCAATTATAGCATGAAAAAATCACCATCGAAAACAACTAAAGCATGACCCAAGCCATCAAAACAAGCAAAGAAAATAGGATAGGTCGCAAAATGTAGCAAGTCGATTACAACAAGCAAATAAATACAACCAAAGATAATAATAGGTCGCCACCAAGTTTGTATCAATTATAGCATGAAAAAATCACCATCGAAAACAACTAAAGCATGACCCAAGCCATCAAAACAAGCAAAGAAAATAGGATAGGTCGCAAAATGTAGCAAGTCGATTACAACAAGCAATAAATACAACCAAAGATAATAATAGGTCGCCACCAAGTTTGTATCAATTATAGCATGAAAAAATCACCATCGAAAACAACTAAAGCATGACCCAAGCCATCAAAACAAGCAAAGAAAATAGGATAGGTCGCAAAATGTAGCAAGTCGATTACAACAAGCAAATAAATACAACCAAAGATAATAATAGGCTGCCACCAAGTTTGTATCAATTATAGCATGAAAAAATCAGCCACTAAAAATAACTAAAAATAGAGGGAAAAGTGAATACAACCAAAGCATGACCCAAGCCATCAAAACAAGCAAAGAAAATAGGATAGGTCGCAAAATGTAGCAAGTCGATTACAACAAGCAATAAATACAACCAAAGATAATAATAGGTCGCCACCAAGTTTGTATCAATTATAGCATGAAAAAATCACCATCGAAAACAACTAAAGCATGACCCAAGCCATCAAAACAAGCAAAGAAAATAGGATAGGTCGCAAAATGTAGCAAGTCGATTACAACAAGCAAATAAATACAACCAAAGATAATAATAGGTCGCCACCAAGTTTGTATCAATTATAGCATGAAAAAATCACCATCGAAAACAACTAAAGCATGACCCAAGCCATCAAAACCCAACAAACCCGAAGCCATCAAAACAAGCAACCAGCAAGAAAGAAACAGAGAGCAACATAACCAAGACTACAAGCAACCAGCTCTAACCCACAAGCTGAATACAACCAGCAGAATAATAGGAGAAAGCATCAGGTAACCCACAAGCTCAGACCTGCCAAACCCACAAGCTCAAACCTGCCATGCCTCAATAACCCACATGCTGCCACCAAGCTTGTATCAATTATAGCATGAAAAAATCACCATCGAAAACAACTAAAGCATGACCCAAGCCATCAAAACAAGCAACCAAAGAAGAAAGAAACAGAGCAACATAACCAAGACTACAAGCAACCAAATTTAACCCACAAGTGAATACAACCAGCGGAATAATAGGAGAAAGCATCGTAACCCACAAGCTCGGACCGCCAAACCCACAAGCTCAAACCCGCCATGCCTCAAGAACCCACATGCCGCCACCAAGCTTGTATCAATTATAGCATGAAAAAATCACCATCGAAAACAACTAAAGCATGACCCAAGCCATCAAAACAAGCAAAGAAAATAGGATAGGTCGCAAAATGTAGCAAGTCGATTACAACAAGCAAATAAATACAACCAAAGATAATAATAGGTCGCCACCAAGTTTGTATCAATTATAGCATGAAAAAATCAGCCACTAAAAATAACTAAAAATAGAGGGAAAAGTGAATACAACCAAAGCATGACCCAAGCCATCAAAACAAGCAAAGAAAATAGGATAGGTCGCAAAATGTAGCAAGTCGATTACAACAAGCAAATAAATACAACCAAAGATAATAATAGGTCGCCACCAAGTTTGTATCAATTATAGCATGAAAAAATCAGCCACTAAAAATAACTAAAAATAGAGGGAAAAGCTGAATACAACCAAAGCATGACCCAAGCCATCAAAACAAGCAAAGAAAATAGGATAGGTCGCAAAATGTAGCAAGTCGATTACAACAAGCAAATAAATACAACCAAAGATAATAATAGGTCGCCACCAAGTTTGTATCAATTATAGCATGAAAAAATCACCATCGAAAACAACTAAAGCATGACCCAAGCCATCAAAACAAGCAAAGAAAATAGGATAGGTCGCAAAATGTAGCAAGTCGATTACAACAAGCAATAAATACAACCAAAGATAATAATAGGTCGCCACCAAGTTTGTATCAATTATAGCATGAAAAAATCACCATCGAAAACAACTAAAGCATGACCCAAGCCATCAAAACAAGCGACAAAATAGGATAGGTCGCAAAATGTAGCAAGTCGATTACAACAAGCAATAAATACAACCAAAGATAATAATAGGTCGCCACCAAGTTTGTATCAATTATAGCATGAAAAAATCAGCCACTAAAAATAACTAAAAATAGAGGGAAAAGTGAATACAACCAAAGCATGACCCAAGCCATCAAAACAAGCAAAGAAAATAGGATAGGTCGCAAAATGTAGCAAGTCGATTACAACAAGCAATAAATACAACCAAAGATAATAATAGGTCGCCACCAAGTTTGTATCAATTATAGCATGAAAAAATCAGCCACTAAAAATAACTAAAAATAGAGGGAAAAGTGAATACAACCAAAGCATGACCCAAGCCATCAAAACAAGCAAAGAAAATAGGATAGGTCGCAAAATGTAGCAAGTCGATTACAACAAGCAAATAAATACAACCAAAGATAATAATAGGTCGCCACCAAGTTTGTATCAATTATAGCATGAAAAAATCAGCCACTAAAAATAACTAAAAATAGAGGGAAAAGTGAATACAACCAAAGCATGACCCAAGCCATCAAAACAAGCAAAGAAAATAGGATAGGTCGCAAAATGTAGCAAGTCGATTACAACAAGCAATAAATACAACCAAAGATAATAATAGGTCGCCACCAAGTTTGTATCAATTATAGCATGAAAAAATCACCATCGAAAACAACTAAAGCATGACCCAAGCCATCAAAACAAGCAAAGAAAATAGGATAGGTCGCAAAATGTAGCAAGTCGATTACAACAAGCAATAAATACAACCAAAGATAATAATAGGTCGCCACCAAGTTTGTATCAATTATAGCATGAAAAAATCACCATCGAAAACAACTAAAGCATGACCCAAGCCATCAAAACAAGCAACCAAGCATGACCCAAGCCATCAAAACAAGCAAAGAAAATAGGATAGGTCGCAAAATGTAGCAAGTCGATTACAACAAGCAAATAAATACAACCAAAGATAATAATAGGTCGCCACCAAGTTTGTATCAATTATAGCATGAAAAAATCAGCCACTAAAAATAACTAAAAATAGAGGGAAAAGTGAATACAACCAAAGCATGACCCAAGCCATCAAAACAAGCAAAGAAAATAGGATAGGTCGCAAAATGTAGCAAGTCGATTACAACAAGCAATAAATACAACCAAAGATAATAATAGGTCGCCACCAAGTTTGTATCAATTATAGCATGAAAAAATCAGCCACTAAAAATAACTAAAAATAGAGGGAAAAGTGAATACAACCAAAGCATGACCCAAGCCATCAAAACCCAACAAACCCGAAGCCATCAAAACAAGCAAAGAAAATAGGATAGGTCGCAAAATGTAGCAAGTCGATTACAACAAGCAATAAATACAACCAAAGATAATAATAGGTCGCCACCAAGTTTGTATCAATTATAGCATGAAAAAATCAGCCACTAAAAATAACTAAAAATAGAGGGAAAAGCTGAATACAACCAAAGCATGACCCAAGCCATCAAAACAAGCAAAGAAAATAGGATAGGTCGCAAAATGTAGCAAGTCGATTACAACAAGCAATAAATACAACCAAAGATAATAATAGGTCGCCACCAAGTTTGTATCAATTATAGCATGAAAAAATCAGCCACTAAAAATAACTAAAAATAGAGGGAAAAGTGAATACAACCAAAGCATGACCCAAGCCATCAAAACAAGCAAAGAAAATAGGATAGGTCGCAAAATGTAGCAAGTCGATTACAACAAGCAAATAAATACAACCAAAGATAATAATAGGTCGCCACCAAGTTTGTATCAATTATAGCATGAAAAAATCACCATCGAAAACAACTAAAGCATGACCCAAGCCATCAAAACAAGCAAAGAAAATAGGATAGGTCGCAAAATGTAGCAAGTCGATTACAACAAGCAATAAATACAACCAAAGATAATAATAGGTCGCCACCAAGTTTGTATCAATTATAGCATGAAAAAATCACCATCGAAAACAACTAAAGCATGACCCAAGCCATCAAAACAAGCAAAGAAAATAGGATAGGTCGCAAAATGTAGCAAGTCGATTACAACAAGCAATAAATACAACCAAAGATAATAATAGGTCGCCACCAAGTTTGTATCAATTATAGCATGAAAAAATCAGCCACTAAAAATAACTAAAAATAGAGGGAAAAGTGAATACAACCAGCAGAATAATAGGAGAAAGCATCAGGTAACCCACAAGCTCAGACCTGCCAAACCCACAAGCTCAAACCTGCCATGCATTAATAACCCACATGCTGCCACCAAGCTTGTGTCAATTATAGCATGAAAAAAACCAGTCACTGAAAACAACTAAAGCATGACCCAAGCCATCAAAACAAGCAACCAAGCATGACCCAAGCCATCAAAATAAGCAACCCGCTGATTACAACATACCCGAAGCCATCAAAACAAGCAACCAAGCATGACCCAAGCCATCAAAACAAGCAACCAAGCATGACCCAAGCCATCAAAACAAGCAACCAAGCATGACCCAAGCCATCAAAACAAGCAACCAAGCATGACCCAAGCCATCAAAACAAGCAACCAAGCATGACCCAAGCCATCAAAACAAGCAAAGAAAATAGGATAGGTCGCAAAATGTAGCAAGTCGATTACAACAAGCAAATAAATACAACCAAAGATAATAATAGGTCGCCACCAAGTTTGTATCAATTATAGCATGAAAAAATCACCATCGAAAACAACTAAAGCATGACCCAAGCCATCAAAACAAGCAAAGAAAATAGGATAGGTCGCAAAATGTAGCAAGTCGATTACAACAAGCAAATAAATACAACCAAAGATAATAATAGGTCGCCACCAAGTTTGTATCAATTATAGCATGAAAAAATCAGCCACTAAAAATAACTAAAAATAGAGGGAAAAGCTGAATACAACCAAAGCATGACCCAAGCCATCAAAACAAGCAAAGAAAATAGGATAGGTCGCAAAATGTAGCAAGTCGATTACAACAAGCAAATAAATACAACCAAAGATAATAATAGGTCGCCACCAAGTTTGTATCAATTATAGCATGAAAAAATCAGCCACTAAAAATAACTAAAAATAGAGGGAAAAGTGAATACAACCAAAGCATGACCCAAGCCATCAAAACAAGCAAAGAAAATAGGATAGGTCGCAAAATGTAGCAAGTCGATTACAACAAGCAATAAATACAACCAAAGATAATAATAGGTCGCCACCAAGTTTGTATCAATTATAGCATGAAAAAATCAGCCACTAAAAATAACTAAAAATAGAGGGAAAAGCTGAATACAACCAAAGCATGACCCAAGCCATCAAAACAAGCAACCAAGCATGACCCAAGCCATCAAAACAAGCAAAGAAAATAGGATAGGTCGCAAAATGTAGCAAGTCGATTACAACAAGCAATAAATACAACCAAAGATAATAATAGGTCGCCACCAAGTTTGTATCAATTATAGCATGAAAAAATCACCATCGAAAACAACTAAAGCATGACCCAAGCCATCAAAACAAGCAACCAAGCATGACCCAAGCCATCAAAACAAGCAAAGAAAATAGGATAGGTCGCAAAATGTAGCAAGTCGATTACAACAAGCAATAAATACAACCAAAGATAATAATAGGTCGCCACCAAGTTTGTATCAATTATAGCATGAAAAATCACCATCGAAAACAACTAAAGCATGACCCAAGCCATCAAAAAACCCAACAAACCCGCAAGCCATCAAAAATAAGCAACCTGCTGATTACAACATACCCGCAAGCCATCAAAACAAGCAAAGAAAATAGGATAGGTCGCAAAATGTAGCAAGTCGATTACAACAAGCAATAAATACAACCAAAGATAATAATAGGTCGCCACCAAGTTTGTATCAATTATAGCATGAAAAATCAGCCACTAAAAATAACTAAAAATAGAGGGAAAAGTGAATACAACCAAAGCATGACCCAAGCCATCAAAACAAGCAAAGAAAATAGGATAGGTCGCAAAATGTAGCAAGTCGATTACAACAAGCAATAAATACAACCAAAGATAATAATAGGTCGCCACCAAGTTTGTATCAATTATAGCATGAAAAATCAGCCACTAAAAATAACTAAAAATAGAGGGAAAAGTGAATACAACCAAAGCATGACCCAAGCCATCAAAACAAGCAAAGAAAATAGGATAGGTCGCAAAATGTAGCAAGTCGATTACAACAAGCAATAAATACAACCAAAGATAATAATAGGTCGCCACCAAGTTTGTATCAATTATAGCATGAAAAATCACCATCGAAAACAACTAAAGCATGACCCAAGCCATCAAAACAAGCAAAGAAAATAGGATAGGTCGCAAAATGTAGCAAGTCGATTACAACAAGCAATAAATACAACCAAAGATAATAATAGGTCGCCACCAAGTTTGTATCAATTATAGCATGAAAAATCACCATCGAAAACAACTAAAGCATGACCCAAGCCATCAAAACAAGCAAAGAAAATAGGATAGGTCGCAAAATGTAGCAAGTCGATTACAACAAGCAATAAATACAACCAAAGATAATAATAGGTCGCCACCAAGCTTGTATCAATTATAGCATGAAAAATCACCATCGAAAACAACTAAAGCATGACCCAAGCCATCAAAACAAGCAACCAAGCATGACCCAAGCCATCAAAACAAGCAACCAAGCATGACCCAAGCCATCAAAACAAGCAACCAAGCATGACCCAAGCCATCAAAACAAGCAACCAAGCATGACCCAAGCCATCAAAACAAGCAACCAAATTTAACCCACAAGTCAATACAACCAATAATAGGAGAAAGCATCGTAACCCACAAGCTCGGACCGCCAAACCCACAAGCTCGGACCGCCAAACCCACAAGCTCGGACCGCCAAACCCACAAGCTCGGACCGCCAAACCCACAAGCTCGGACCGCCAAACCCACAAGCTCGGACCGCCAAACCCACAAGCTCGGACCGCCAAACCCACAAGCTCGGACCGCCAAACCCACAAGCTCGGACCGCCAAACCCACAAGCTCGGACCGCCAAACCCACAAGCTCGGACCGCCAAACCCACAAGCTCGGACCGCCAAACCCACAAGCTCGGACCGCCAAACCCACAAGCTCGGACCGCCAAACCCACAAGCTCGGACCGCCAAACCCACAAGCTCGGACCGCCAAACCCACAAGCTCGGACCGCCAAACCCACAAGCTCGGACCGCCAAACCCACAAGCTCGGACCGCCAAACCCACAAGCTCGGACCGCCAAACCCACAAGCTCGGACCGCCAAACCCACAAGCTCGGACCGCCAAACCCACAAGCTCGGACCGCCAAACCCACAAGCTCAAACCCGCCATGCCTCAAGAACCCACATGTCGCCACCAAGCTTGTATCAATTATAGCATGAAAAAATCAGCCACTAAAAATAACTAAAAATAGAGGGAAAAGCTGAATACAACCAAAGCATGACCCAAGCCATCAAAAACAAGCAACCAGCAAGAAAGAAACAGAGAGCAACATAACCAAGACTACAAGCAACCAGCTCTAACCCACAAGCTGAATACAACCAGCAGAATAATAGGAGAAAGCATCAGGTAACCCACAAGCTCAGACCTGCCAAACCCACAAGCTCAAACCTGCCATGCCTCAGTAACCCACATGCTGCCACCAAGCTTGTATCAATTATAGCATGAAAAAAATCAGTCACTGAAAACAACTAAAGCATGACCCAAGCCATCAAAACAAGCAACCAAGCATGACCCAAGCAAAATAATAGGGGAAAAGCTTGTAATAAACCCGCAAGCAGCTCAGACTAGCAGCAAACCCACAACAAACCTTGCTTGCAGCAGCTCAAATAACCAAGGCTGCAAGCAAGCAGCTCAAAGAATCAAGACTGCAAACAAGCTGATCAAATAACCAAGGCTGCAAGCAAGCAGCTGTAAACAAGCAAGTTGCAACCAAGGATACAAGCAACAAGCTCTAACCAATGAAAACTATATATATAACCAAAACTATTCTATCATCCCAAAAGCAACCAAAAATGACCCAAATCCAATCGTTTTAATTATATATAACCAAGGTAGGGGCTCAGATATAGGTATAAAAATTGAAAACATGGATTGCCTCATCTAACAATAAAGTTGCAATGTAGATTGCAATCACATGAATGGATTGCCTCACCTAACATTGTAAATGCAATGTAGGTTGCATTCTCATCCTGGATTGCCCTACCTAAACATCACAAAGACATTATAGATTGTATTCTCATAATAGGACCATCATCATTGTCCAAATTAAAAACTACAAAATTGTCATACCAATACATAGCGTGCAATGTAGGTTGCTATCAAGTATCATATCCATCCATATTTGCATCAAGTATCATAATATATGGATATATAAACCTGCAAAAGAAGCCAAATTATAATTAGATTGCAATTGGAGTAGTGAAATATGCATCATGTTGGCAAAAGTAGTGAAATATGTATAAAGTTACACCACTAAGTGTTCAACTTATATAATTAGCAACATATCCATAAGTGCTCAAATTACATCACTAAATAGTGAAATATGCAATGAGTATACAAAAGTAATAGATATATCAAGTTTTTAAAAGTAGTGAACTATCAAGTTTTCAAAAGTCAAACCCGAAATATGACCTCCTAGAACCCTTGCTCCTTGATAATCTTCTCTATAAATAGCTTTTGAGCATTTTTTGTTTTGATGATCAACCTCCTAGAATCTGATTCATGTTCATACAAGTAATCAAGCACTTTATCCAATGTGTCCTCAGGAAACTCAGTCTCATGCGCTAATAGAGCCTTCCCCATGGTCTCACTCCAATGTAAAATGCGTTGATGTTGAATTAAGTAGGACATAGACTCAATGAAATCGCGCATGAGAGAATCTTCCTCTTTAGCTTTACTACTTTTCTTATAATTTGATGTATCAATTGATGTAGAAGCTACCCCACTAGAATCCTTCAATTTTTGAGCTTGAGTGTTGTTGTTTTGCCCAATTGATATCTCGGGCTCAATATGTGAGCTAAAGGACATATCAACCTCATTATCACAAAGATCGACATGATCCTCATCAACTATAACATGTTGCCTAGAGCCTAGCTTTTCAGTCATATCTTTGGTGAGATCACCCTTTGCTTGGTCATCTCGCGATATAACACAAATTCTCATAGTGGGTGAGAGGAGTGTTCAAATACTCTTTCAACCTAGAGCTATTGCATTTTTTGTCCTGTATATTGAAATATTGCAAAATCAGTATACTCATAACTAAATATTCAAAGTTTGCTTATTTAACAAAAATATTACCTGTGTCCACCTATCAAAACAATCTGGATCCATGGTTACAATCTTAGTTTGTGGATCAAAACCAGCCCCACTCATGCTCATGACAGTGCGCATATCAAAAAATTTACCCTTCAAGCACTTGACATGGTTCATGACATTCTCCTCTGTGAATTCAGTGCCACACTTCTTGTTGACCTCTTCTGCAGCTCTTCGCTATGCGAGCACCTTAAAGTTTTTGTCAACTTTGAGACTATCCTTCGCCATTTGAGCAAGAAAGGGGATTAACACATCATCATTCTCTATAGTCCATTTAGTATTAGGCACACCCCTTGTATTCTCTTTCTTGTTTAAGACTTTTGGTTGCATTTTTCTTTTAGCAACCGCCCGCTTCTTGCTTTTGCTTGGTGATGTAGCTTCATCTTCGAGATCAATTGCAATTGGTCTCTTCAAAGAATGAGTGTCACCCGAGTGGGTACCGGGGGAAGTATGGATAAGTGGGTGGCCACTGTTAAGCATATTCACATATGACATAGGTTGTTGAGTCATAAATGAGTAGTTGATATCATAAGGATTGTAAGATGGATAAGAAGGTGGAGCAGTGTATGGGGTAGGAGGGAAAGGTAGTGTAGTGGGTGGTGGAGGAGCCGGGAAGTATGGATAAGTGGGTGTTCTAGGTGTTCTAGGTGAAGGAGTATCCTTGCATTTATCACTGTCATCAAAGTCTGCCATGCCTGATTGCTACAAATGAAAATATACAAATAACAAAATTCAAATGAAAATATACAAATAACAAAATTCAAACCTCATGTTAATACAATAATAGAGTGCGCATATCGAAAAATAGCATTCATAAAGATAATATACTAATTTATCCATGAGTACAATAACATCAACGAGTACATAGAGATAGTAGACAATATATCAACGAGTACAATAATGCATGAAAAATATAGCGTAAATTACATCCCAATCTCGGTTGTGTCTCCACCATGATATTTATTACAATAATCTTCCCACATTTCAATTGCAATTTGATCCCTCTTTGCTCTCCATTCATGAATCTCTTTCCTCTCTTTGCGTCATAGTTTGAGTAAAGTCAACAACACCCTCTTCACCCTCATTAGTTATGTCATCAGCATCCTCTTCAATGAAATTGTCCTCATGTAACAACTCATCTCCCATATCTTCTATGGCGATATAGTTATGAAGTATAGCACATGCAATAACTATATCAACTTGAGCTGGGAAAGGGTAATGTGGCTTCGCAGATAGGATTTTAAAATGATTTTTTAATACCCTAAAAGTTGATTCAATTTTAGACCTTAGAGATGAGTGTCTTAAAATGAACAACTCTTGTTTATTATTGATTGGCCTACCATTGTGCTCATTTAAATGATAACGCACTCCTCGATATTGGGAGATAAAGCCAGACATAGTAGTGTAGCCCTCATCACACAAATAATATTTCCCTATAATTACCGAAAAAAATTTATTAAATTTTTTTAATTTTAATTAAATAGACATAATTTATTTGATTGATTTATTACAGTCGTAAACTCTCAATCCGCGAGGTTGTGGTCTAGATAGTGCGTCTTGTAAAACTCTATAATCATTTGCGGATCCCTCCCATCCCGCTAGAACATACGAAAATAACTTGTTGGGAGTGCATGCAGCTAGAACATTTTGAGTTACACCTTTACGACCTCTAAAACGTACAACAAGTCTAGCGGGAAGCATGACGTCGATATGAGCTCCATCTATCATGCCAATGCAATCCTATATGATGTATTAAACAGTTATTAATAATAGAAAGGAAAATTTAAGTGTTATATTATAAGTAGTTATAATATCGTAGTGATTACCTTGAAATAAGGACAGTTCAACGGGTTGGTGGCAATCTCTGGCGACACTTCATTTTGTGCTTGCTTCATGTACCGCCCCCCTTAAACGACCAACGATTTCTAAGCACTTGTTAAAGTATCTTGAAATGGTTTCCCCCGATCTTATGAAATGTGACCTAACAATTCTATTTTTTTGTTTTATGGCCTAATATATTAAGGAACATAAGCAATTGTTCTTCTACTTTAACACCCCGTGAATCTTTTAGTAGGCTGGTATATCTCATTATTCTAACAAGATGTTCAAATGCACGCGACCGCATTCTAACATAAGCCCTACAACTCTCATTATAGCCATTGAGCACACGACTTATGTGCATAGCTCTAGAATCTATCTTCTCTTTTTTCCCCGCCCTAGGGTGATAAGTGATTGATTTCCTTCTACTACGTATCCTCATTAAACAAGCAAACACACAAATGACCGCAGAGATAGTAGCATTAGAAGCCATCCTCATTAACATCTCTTCAACAATGTCGTCCATCTACATTGTTTTAAAAAGAAATTTCCCGTAAAAATATGATACATTGTCTTGTATTCACTAAGACAAATATTAGAATGATAATACATAGATAAGAATCTAATTGTTTCTTAATGAATATTTTTATAGAACTGAGTTTGGTCCACACAGATTAACTAAGTACTGAAAATAAATATTCAAGGAGTTAAGTAATCAACAATGTTCAAGTGCTCAGATGTAGCTAAATATTTTTATAGAACTGAAAGGATGAGCTAAAGATTCCAGGTCACAGTCATAGTGAGTCGATGTACTAAGCATCAATCTTAAACAAGTGCTCAGATAGTAAACAGTAAGCAACAATGTTCAAGGAGTTAAGTGAAATTAACCTTAATAAACACATAAAATAGATGAACCCAATCTTACAAATTCCAAGAAACTAAAAGCAAATTAAAGTTCTTAAATAGTATAGGAAATTCAACCCAATCTTACAAGTGCGCAGATAATGAACATGAACTCAAAACACTTCAGACATTCAAATTTGCCAACGAAACCCAATCAAGAATATCCCAGTTATTTTCAAGCAATGGCGTGTAGGAATAATTGGATGACATCAACGAAACCCAATTTTACGAAATCATTCAGTTAATTTATTCTATCTATTCAAGCAAAATTGTGCAGAACCAATTTGTCGGTGTAGACTAACAATTGCAATTTAGGTATGAACGAACAACTTCGTCCCCATATTTCACCCAAATCAATTTCACCAAACCCAAATCGAATCCTTCGAAACCCTAATTTAGAAAGAAAGGGAACGAGATTTACCTGCGGGGTCGGAGAGAAGTTCGGTTAGAACCCTAGATCAGCAAGATGACCGAAACAATAGAAACCCCCAAATCAATTTCACCCAAAACGGAGAGAGTTGAGGAGAGGGAGGACGAGGGGCAGGGCGGAGGGGGGAGGGAGGTGAGGACATCGTCGCCTAGGGCGATGGCGGAGACGCGAGAGCGAAGGGGGGTGACATGGCGGGAGACCCAGGTGGAGAGGGAGGAGGGGGAGGAGGCGAGGGCGAGGAGCTGGGAGTTGGGGATGCCGAGGAGGAGGCGGAGGCCGGTGAGGTTGAGGGCGGAGAGGAGGGAGGGGGTGGCGTCGTAGAGGCGGACGTGGGTTATCTGCTGGGTCTGGAGGAAGTGGGCCAGCTCGGCGGGGAGAGGAGGTCCGATATGTCGGTGCCGATGGTGACGCCAACGAATGGCTTCACTTCTTGATTGGGTTAGGATTCTGGTGTTGAAATTGATGTAATCGATAGAATGAAGATCTAGGGTTTTGGCACGGAAAATGGAGATGGCGGGTAAAAGAGGAGGGAGACGAAAATGAAGCGGTGACTCTAGGGTTAGGAGCGCCTTTGAGATTTCGGGATCTCATTCAGCATTTTGATGAGCTGGACTTGGTTTGTCAGAGATCCGGCCCAAATCCTCTCTCAATGAGGGGATTTCACAAATTCTTAAATATAATGGTTTTTTATAATTTGGGGATCCAATACCCCAAAATTTGTTTTGAAACAAACAAAGTTTATGAAATCCTAAAACTCTAAAAAAACCCACTTTTTCATCCTAGAATTTGTAATCCATCCTACATCCCAAAAAAAAGGTTGAAACAAACACCCCCTTATTGTCCATCAGAATTCTTCTATCCATTGGATTCAACCATTTGAAAAGCTATTAATTTTTTTTTTAAATTCAATTGCTTTCATAATTCAAAGGCGCAATCTTTACCAGTTCTGTTAGAATCAAAGCAAAATTCAAATAAACTAACTCAGCAACAGATCCCCAAATTGAAGAATTTAGGTAGGGGTGGGCATTGGGCCGGGTCGGCCCACGAGCCCGCTAGTTCAGCTCGCTTTTGAGCTCGGCTCAACACGGCCCGGCGCGGGACGGGTCCAATTCGGCCCGCTACAATAGCAGGCCGCGGGAGCGTGCTGGGTTGGCCTCTAGTAACAAGCGGGCCGCTAGCTCGCTCGGTCTGTCGAGCCCAATGAGCGAGCTGGGTCTAATTGTAAGCAGGCTGGCCCGCTTAACCCGTCCCTTTGGCTCGCATACCCTAAAAAATATTATCAGTTATGATAAATTACACTATACTCTCATGAACTTCTAGTTGCATTTTTAAACCCCCATGTACTGCAAATTCACACTAAACCCCTAATAAATTTTGTAGAAAACCTACAATATATTTTGAGTAAATTACACTAGACCCGCAATAACTTTCAAAATAGCTTTTATACAAATATACAATTAAATCTCTGTGTTTGTGATATTTCTCTCCGTCATTCTATAGAAATAAAAAATACATTCTATACAAATATACAATTTTACTTAATAAAATTATTTTTTATTTCTATAATGGTTGTATTGTTAGTTAATTACATATAATTTTTAAGTGTCAAACAATGCTTAAAAACTATTTAAAAAACTAAAAATCATTTACAAAATCCAAAAAAATAAAAATTTAAACATGGTGGGTCGGCGGGCTTAAGACGTAGCGGCGCCTATCTTGTCCCAAAGCGGGCCGGTGAAGTCTAAACCCGCGAACATGTGATACAACACGGCACGCTTGACTCGGCTATGCGTGGGTCACTGCTCGCCATCGAAAGCGGCGTGTCGGCCGCGCAGGACGAGCCGCCTCGTCCTGCTGCCCGGTTACCGCCCCGCTGCCCACCTAAATTCGCCCACCCCTAAATTTAGGGCGAAGAAAGAAATAGTTACTTGAGATGTTGAAGCTGCTTGATCGAATCGGCCTCGCCCGAATTAATCAGGGTTTTGAACTGATGTGACGTTTCTTCAGATGCCGCTTTCAATGGCCTCCCTCTGGACCCTATCTTCCTCCATTTTTCTCATCTCGATCCTTTTGGATCACCGCAGCTTCACGATAGCTTAACCTGCTCCATCACGACCCCTGATGAATCAGACACGTGGGCCCCACGAAAGCAAAACTGACAGTGTGTCTTAAAGACAAACTCTAGGGCCACTTTTTTTAAGGGGCTGTTGAATATTTTATATGGAAACAATTAAAATGGCAACTGATCAAATGTATATAGGAAATTAGAGAAAGAAAGTCCTGACCTGCAAAGGGCAGTCATGTTATTACTGTTCTAGAATATCAGTTACCGCATTTACAGAGGTAGATGAACGTAATTATGAACTAGTCGTAACAACTCCCCGAGACAGCTGACACTTGAGGGTTGTTTACTATTTTGAAGTTGTAAGTGCAATAATGTTGCATGTAGAAATGCTTGTAAAAATTATTATAGTAAAATTAATCTAAAGTCCGTTGTTGGATATATAAATCTTTATTTTGTGGAAATATTTTTTTCAAATTTGATTTAATGTTTTGTTAATTGTAAAAGTTATTAAGATTTGTTCCAATTTCTCTGCATCATTTTCTTATAAAAATGTAAAGTAAATTACAGTTTCCAACTATCTTGAAACTACCGTATGTTGAAATTAGAAATCTGATTGTAACATTTGTGACTGAAATGTTATTTTTTGTCAACCCAAAACTCTTTACAAGTGTGCAAGTATACCCCAGTATCAAGTGAAACAAAAGGTCTAATTTAAAAATTTTCTTCAACTGGAAAAAATAAAAGATAATTTGAAAATATTATTTGTTTGTATTTTTAATATCATATTATGTTTTCAATAATATATTCTAAATTAAATACTACAAGTGTTATTCATTTTCCTTATAGGGGTTAGTCACCTTGAACATTTTCACAAGAATTGGGATGATTGTTAAAGTATGATAATTTTTAAAAGTGAGATAATTGAGAATATTTTTTGAAGTGGGATAATTTGTGTAATCAAGAAGTATATAATTTATGCATTTTGACAAAATACCTATGACTTGTATATTTTAAGCTTGTTATTACTGATTAATAATTATTGTTTTATAATGTTAGTTATGTGGAATAATCTTTGGTAAGACTACAATATATTGTTAATAACTATTATAATAATTTATAAAATTTTTATTTTTAAGTTATTATTATAGTACAAGTCTTAAAAATATTTTTATATTTTCTTCCTTTTTACTCCTCCAAATCTCTTTATTTTATATCTCAATTTCAATTATGTTTTATAAATTATGGAGCTATTTGTTCTTACTTTAACTTAATTACAGATATATAATATTCAGTAAAAAAGGAAAATAATATATAAAGAGAGGAGTAAGGAGAGATGATCCAATCTGATGATGGTTTGATGATGGCAATGACCATCAAAGGTATAGAGAGAACGAAGAACAGGAAAAATATATTTAAAAAAGAAATAAGAGAGTTCTACTTTTTACCAACTAGTTCTAGGCTAAATAATGAGATAATTTGTGAGAATAGAACTCTCACTTTTGAATAGAGATGGAAAAGGTGGGATAATTTTGTACAATTATCTCAGTTCTAATTCTGTTCCAGTTCTAATTGACTAACACAATATAATTTTATTCTAGGTCTAGTTCTAGTTGACTAACACTCTAAAAATTTATCCCACAAATCATCTCAGTTCTAGTTGACTAACCTGAGATAATTTTCACAAATTTATAAGAAAACTGAAATATAAATTAAATGTAACCTCAAAAAAATTTCCACATTGTATCTTCGTAGGCAATTATAATAAAACCGGAATATACCAAAAATAAAGGCCCATTTCCACTTTGATATCCCTAAATTTATCTTTTTTCACTTTTATACACTAAAGTATTTTTTAATACTTTAATACCCCAAATCTCAATCTCATTTCAGTTTGATACCTCCATAGTATTTTTTTTAACACTTTGATCCCAAAAGTTTCAATCTCGTTTCACTTAAAAGCTGCTGTCTACATTCAATTAGATATTTTTATTAAATTTGAATCGGTGCTTAGCAACCGGATAAATGATCTAAATGCATCACATGTTAAGAACATACTACAAGCTTAACAGAAAATATAATGGAATCTGGATGGAGATATCAAAGTGAAATGAGATTGAAACTTTGGGATATCAAAATGCCTCAGAAAATACTTTGGGGCTATCAAAGTGAAATTGGACACACTGTTGTATTATCGAAGTGTGGGTACCAAAGTGCAAAAAAGATGTATACTATGGGGGTACCAAAGCGAAAATAAATTCAACTCAACAATTTTCACAACTTTTGTAGAACACTTAAAAGCAAGCGAAAATTAATAAGAGCCTCTGACTCCCAAAGACCGGTCAAATCAGCCAAAATTCAAACCCTAACAACCTAACCCCTACAAAATGTACCAAAATCAATAATCCCAAAACCCTAGCTCACCGTCACGTCCCTGTCTAAACCCTAAAACCCTAATTAAAGCCCACCGGGATCCCCGCCGATCTCAAAAACAGTCGGAATCCTCTCTCACCAAACATGAGATTTTTACTGCATGCGATTGAAATTTACGGCGGTAAGAAAGCTGAACACCGCAGGCTTACGCTCACCGCCCACGCATCCGATGCCCGTACATGATCATGGCATTCTCGTAATAAAACGTCAATATCGAGGGCTTTTTTTTGGAAATTCTGAAGCACGAGTCATACGCATGCTCCTGTGATCATTGAGGACAGCGTGGCTTTTGAGGCGGCAGCGCTGACACGTGTCCTTCAAAAGCGAGTCATTTGCAGATGCGGGCCCCGCGTTGCCTCTACCTATTCCCGACCGCTGCGGTACACGATAAGACCAGTGAGCCGTCAGAGCTTGTGACCGTACGATCTGTGGAGGGTGGTCTTTTTACTGCGATTGGACTTCTCTTAACCGCCTGATCATTTCTCAACGCTGGTCAGAAGGTACGGGTTTTTTAAAGTAGTGGTCGGGACCATCGTAAAGCGTTGTGGGACCCTGTAGGGATTGGGAGAATGAGTGAGGGTATTTTTGGAAATCAGGCGAGATTATTTAATGGGAACGGGGAGATGACGTGGCGAGTCGACAGCATTTATGTCAGGAGCAAATAAAAAAGGCCGGGACAAATCTTTGAAGTACACCACTTTTAAAACTTAATTAGCAAAATAGATGGAAAAATATTTAATTAACAAAATAGACAATAATAGACCATTTTTGCTAAAAGTTTGTCTATTTTGCTAATTAAATGTCAAATTTGGTCTATTTTAAAATTTTATCAATTTTAAAACTATTTTGTTCATAAAAATTATAAACATGATTATATATATAAATTGTGAAAAGTTACATTTGATGCAATTATAATTTCCTATTTAATTGTAAAAGTAAGTTTCTAAAAAGACTTGGAGTAAATTTAGTTGTCCATTGTTCTTCTAGAAAGTGTTGTGTTGTGATTTTTTCAAATAAGCTAAGAAAATATTTAATTAGAAAAATAAACCAAGAAAATATTTAATTAGCAAAATGGGTTAACTTTGACTAAAAGTTGGTCTATTTTGCTAATTACGTTTTTTTTTTGATCTATTTTGCTAATTAAGTTTTAAAAGTGGTCTCTTTCAAAGATTTGTCCAAAAGGGCGTGCAGACAGAACGGAGATATGGGAGATCGGCTGATGACGTGTCATCTGGACCTGTGCTTTTTAGCATATTTATCTACCTAAAAAGTGGTATTGCAAGCATTATATGTTTATGCTTTGTTTTGGTCCTTTTTCTTTTTCTTTTTGCCCCCCTTTTTAATAGGTACGCTGCAATTTAAGTCTCTTAATTCCGGAGTACTTTTCACTTAGTATTTAGAATCTATTTTACATCGTTAATATTTCAGTTCATTAAGGAAATAGTTATTTAGATACTTTGTTTTGAGTCTTTTTCAATTGAATAATTCAATGTATCAACCTTAACACTGTGTGATCTCATGAAAGTTTATGATTCCATATAAAGAAAATTAATATGACTACCATGTCGCTGACATGACTCGCATTTAGACCATGATAATTCACAATTGCCAGCAAGTTAATTATATTACAATTAAAGTAAACGAAGGCTGGAGTGTCCCACTGATTATTATATGACTAAGAAATATTTAAATTATTACAATCTAGATTATCAGTACATCAATATCATAAACAATGACTTGGATACATATATCAAATTGATGAAACATCAACCAACTAGATGTACACGCAAGCCCCTGTACTCTTTCAAACATCTGATCCAAAAGAATGATTTTTATGGAAAAATCTTTCAACGGTTTAAATTAGGGGTTGTTTGGTTCATATATATATATATATATATATATTTTGACATTTTGGGTGGATTACAAATTCTAAGATAAAAAGTGAAAGTTTTGGATTTTTGGATTACATAGTTAGTGTTTGTTTCAATAAAATTTTTAAAATGTTTAATCTCTAAAATGCAAAAAGTAACTATTTTTTAGAATTTGCCAAATCCTCCCAAATTGAGAGAATTTGGCAAATCATATAAATGAGTATGGTTACCTCAATCGCTAGACCATTGTATTTTATTCTCTTGCGGGGAGGTAAGCTCACCAGGTTAAGCATATTCACTTCTCATTTCTTTTTAAATAGAAACAAATAATAGATTACAAATTTTAAAATTTGTTATCCTATAATTTTGGGTTTGAACCGAATAAAAGATTATAAATTTTAATTTTGCTTTAATATAAATAATATTAAACCAAACAAAATATTAAAAGATCAAAGCATATATAAAACACTATAGATTTGAAATTCTCACGAGATTATAAATTCTAAAAATTTAGGATTTGAGCTAAACGGGCCATTGCTTGCTGAAATAGCACGCTAGCATGAAACAGATGGCAAATAAATGCTCTCACATCATGCCCTGTTCTGGTGGCTGAAAGAGACAGGATAAGTGAAACCCCCCTCACTTTTCATTCTGTCAGTCACAATCTCTCTATTTGCTTGAGATTGGGACTGTAGTAAATAATGCAATATTAGAGGTTAGGTAACCTAGGAGATAGAGGTACATATCCTTGGTTCATAATCCTAAAAATTCATCCCCATGGCAAGAGGGGGACATGGACATGACCCAAAATTCCACTCAAATCATTCCTCCATTTCCATAGCTTGCTTCAGGCTAGGTATTATCCTAAGTCATCAGTTATGCTCCTTATTTAGGTGTATTTAGTTATTGTCCTAGGTGAGTATTGATAAATGTACTACTCCTATATTATTCTGTCCCTATTACTCACCAAAGATTAGGGTCATGATGACTCACCACTATAATTTTCAAGTGGTGAGTCATCATGACCCTATTTTTTATGAGTAGTAGTATCAAAGTAGTATGGGAAAATAGTACACTTAGCATTTTTCATTGTCCTAAGTCATCAGATGCTTTGTATAAACTTTGCTAAAAATTAGTTAAAATCATGACAATATTATCACCGTTAGTTTTAAATTAGTACAATCAGTATATGAAACCGGTATAATCAATAAGAATCAAGCACAATTATCACATTCTATGAGAGGCACTCTATATGATCCCCAAAACACACACACATCCTTTTATAATTAAACAATGATTTAACAGGATATCTGCCCAATTAATAAGACATAATAGAATGGAAAATCACTTAAAAAGGAGTGGGTATCAGAGATCTCAATGTTTCAACCAAAAACAATGTGAGTTAGGTACAATGTCACAAGGCACATCAAGGCCATTCTAATGAGACAAACATGATTCTCATGTATCCCTACAGTCATTTCAGCAGCCTGTACTTTAACAATGGCTTGATCTCTTTTCATCAGAGGCATGAGATTCTTCTGCTGAACTTTGAGACTCTTTATCTATAATAAATCAGGGTTCAGGGTTTTGGCTCTTGAACTGTATTTTGGATTCTAGCCAGCTTTGATTGAACTCTTGAAATATTCTCCAAGCTAATGAATGCATTGAGAGCAACCAAAATTTATAACCAAGGCTACAAAAAATCCTATAGAGGGTCCCTTGTAGAAATCATACAGAAACATTAATATACCATCACAAAAAATAAAAAGGACATCAAGCAATGTTGAAGAGTTAGGTACAGCGTAGCAAAGCACAACAAGGCCGTTCATCTTTCTTTTGATGAGACGAATATCAAACATTATCCTGATATATATATATATATATATATATATATATATATATATATATATATATATATATATATATATATATATAGTCATTTCTACAGTCTGTAGCTAAGATATCTCCATCTATGTATCAGAGGCATGAGATTCTTCTGCTGGCCTCTGAACCTTCATCAGGATTCAAGTATTTGCACTTGAACTGAATTTTGGATTTTAGCCAGCTTTGGATTAGCTCTAGTTACATTCTCCAAGATAATGAATGAGTTGATATCAATCAAAATTGATAACCAAGACTGAATAATTTTCATTAACATCACATCATACACAACAAAATAAGGTATTATAGCACATAAAAGAGGAAAGAGACAGATGATTTATAAAACAAAGATAGGATAGCATATAAAACAAACTTAGATAAGCTGTCAGCATTAACTTAACAGAGTACAAACCATAATTTGTTTCATCATAATACAACATTTTCTTCTAGTACTATAAGTTCCATAAAACCATAGAAAAGTTTAAAATTTCAAACCCTCCACCATTCCTAGAAGGGATTTTGATCAAACAAAAGACCAGTTCACAAACATGAAAGCCAAACAATGGTGAGTATCCTCTTCATTCAGGACTTTCCAAGCTATGGCTTGCTCGTATGACACCGGCCTTCCCATGCTCGATACACATATACCACCGGGTAGATAGGCAAAACCCTAAAAGAATATATATATAAGTTCAGCATTTGGATGTCTAAGTTTGAAATATGTATGAAAGTAATTCTTAAAATCAGTGTTCTTTCCAAGCTAACCTGTTGCATGATCTTTGGGAACTCTGAGCACAACATCTTGCGACCAGCATCATCCAGTATCTTCTCAAGAGTTATATCTTGGAGGGCGATGAGGGTTGTCTCCAGCATATCGAGCCCAGCTTGATTCGCAAATGTGAACACAGGTGTAGACTGCAGAGTAAACATCAGAGACATCTTAGTATAATTTAACTTTCAAATCATATAAAAGACGGAAGCTACTCTTTTAACTAAAATAACAAGGAGTTGAATTCAAACTTGCCTTCAGAGAACAGCACATGATGGCATCAGAGTGTTGCCAGAGGAGTTTCAACAGAGAATCACCAGCTTGGGTATCCCCATGGAATAGTTCCACTCCAGAATGGGACCTATTTTTTTCGAGGAAATTGAGGGATCATTTGCAGAAAAGACAAAAGTGTTCAGATAAAAATAGCTAAATTAGCTAATTTATGGCAACGAGCAAATAGTGTGTGGGCTTAATCCATCTTAGTAAACTGCTTTATGTCAATAACATATAGCAAATTTACAACAGTACTCTTAAGAAACACAATACCTATAGCTTACCTGTAGCTGCGGGAAATCCACCGAGCAAGAGTTTGGGCTTCAGGGGATCCAGGTGGATGCTTCACTCCTAGCTGGGTGCCTAACTGCGAAGGAGCAATAGCCATTGCCACTCTCTGTACCGAGGCTACAACACTTCTCACATATTGCCTGGCCATTGCTGCAACATTGTCTCTGAGGTGATTCTCAAATGTAAACTGGAAAGCTATCGTCAGAACCGATCTCAGGTTGTATGCATTTGAAGCACCATCGCTTGCAGTGCGAGATGAAACGCCGCGTCCCACCTCCAGAGTCGAAGCAAGGTCAAGAGTTTTCGTAGCAGCAGGTGAATCCTATATCACATCAAAGGGGTATGAATAAGATGAACATTTGTATTTCTTTGAAATGTGTACGGTTTGTCTTGACAAACTATGCAAATATAACACATACATTGGTCAACCAAAAGTCTATGACCTGGGAGGATTTGAAAGGACATTAAAGATGGCCAGGAATAAAAGATAGATGTAATCATTGATACATTTCATGTCATTACTTTAAATAATTGATTTAAATTTGAAAAACAGGTTCCTGAAAAGAAATTGAAGAGACCAATATTCATAGCTGACTTGCTCGATATAAAAATAAAGTTAATCTTACCATTTTCGGATCAAGGGGTATGACACGGAACCCTGAGGATAGCAAGGGAGCATCATCAGCAAAAGACTCATCTATAGGAGCGAATACAAGCTGTGCACATGCACCAACCGAGTTCTCATCAACTCCACTGCATAACTGCCATCACAAACACCACAGCACAAAGGAATAAGACTTGGTGGTTCTAGTATCAATTATACCAAAAATAGCCTTCAGATTCTAGAAACAAACCTGTAATAGAAACATGTCCCTCGACATGAGAATATCATCTTGGTTGAGGCCATGTCCTTCTAGCCTAATTACTTCCAAGAACTGCAATACGACAAAGAGTGTTATAGAATTGCCAAAGGAGATAAGGTCTAGAAACAATTATACAACGATGAGAAAGTTAATTACCTCTTCATGTTCCACAGTATGAGCAAGAGGTAATATAACCTGACCACCCAAAAGACCACTGCTAGCCCTCAACCCAGGAACTGCATATGGACTAGCTCTCAAGGATGCAGCAGAATAAGCATCAACACCACAGTCAGCCCATTCAGATCGATGCTCCCTCAGAAAACGAACAAGCAGGGCCGGTGGCACATTCTTCAACAAAAAAAACCAGGAGAGTTGAAAAAAAAATGCAAAAATCCCTCGAACAATTGGGATTTGACACTAAATAGAGAAATTATATAACACAAAAGATGAGTGAGTAATACCTGCAGGAGCATGGAGGCCTTTGCACATAAGATGCCACCACCAATGGGAGAAAATATAGATGAGTTCCCAAGAAGCTTATTTGGTGATGAGTTTATCATAATCGTCACATCCTCGACACCATCACTGCCTAATAACGACCACCCATCATCTGTGAATCCATTCACAGCATCATTGAAACCCCTGCCATTCAGTAAGATTGATGTTCAGAGCACAGATAACTCACAAGAACTAGACAAATGTAATGTAGGAAATGGCAATGAAACTACTTGCTAAGTCGCTGGCTAAATGTCCTCAGGACAGCAGGTTGTCTTCCACCATTATAAGCAATCTCACCGCTTGTTTCTTGTGCAATCTGTCTAATATGACGTAATGCCTGAAAAGAGAACAGAATTCACCATCAAATCTGAATATTTAAAGTTAAATGGAAATTTGTAGAGTAGAATGTGAAACTTACAGCTATGGTCATTTTCTGTGCCAATATTTTTGGTGATTCATACAAGGGTCTCAGAACCTCAGGCACACTCCAAGCCTAGATCACACCAGTGCACAAGATATATCAGTCATGTAACATTAAAGCGCTAGATCACTAATGATCTTGGGATACTTACATCTAAATCAAGATGGTCGACAATGTGAATCATTGAACCACCACCTTCACAAGGTCGAATCAAATACCCACTCGGCAGCATCTCAGCTCTAACAAAACCAGCAGAAGGAGGTCCAGCTGGACCACCAGTCGAAGGAGTCAACGATCTCTCACAGATCTAACACGAGGAGCAATAAGATAGTCAGAATCTAGAATAAAGGATTGAACCACAGAAAATTAATCTTTTAATTTGTCAAATTCCTAGATATTAGCCAGCCTTCATGATAGAAATAGAGGTTACCACAAGACTGCCATCTTCTAGACCAGTAGTGTATCTAAGAGTCCAAAAGTCTCGTGCTGATGCTAAAGTTGTAGGTGCATATGTCTGAGTAGAATAAACATTAGAAATGAACAAATACGAAATAATAACACTAAAAATCACATAGAAACAGCCTAAGACCTGCATATATATAAGCTCAATGTTCCCTCCATTTCCAGTAGGAATAACAGTCAGAACATTAAGGGAACGGCAATCACGATACCAAGATGGACGATCTTTGAGGATCTCAGCGACCTGAAAATAACTACCATTGTTATAATCGTCAAAAATTATATGGTTAAGGTTAGGGTTAGGGTTAGGTTACCTTTGTGGGTTCTAGACTCACAAGACCGCAGGCTCTTGCTGCTACACCACTACAGTTGTGGGAGACAGCAATAATGCCAATAGAATCCGGACCAGGCTACAAAACAGTAAAGAAAATTAAAGACATGGATCCTGTAAAATGAACATAAGAGAACAAAACAAACAAAAACTACTCAGGGGCCAAGAAAGAGATTATATTAATCACCTTCATCCCAACCATCTGAACCCATTCGACAGCGGTTCCAGTCGCCTTGGAGAGGAACTCTGTCAAGGTCTCCTCAGCAACAGCGAGTAGACTAAAATAAGGAAATATCAAGAAGCTTAGTTTTGATGGACAAATAAACATAATTTTTTTAAGTTTACAATGATATACAACTAGTAATATTGGATCATTACCCTGCTGGGTTATTAGCATCTCTTTGAGGATGCTGCGGGGTTGGGTTTTGCTGTTGGTGATGCTGACCACTTGTTACTACAGACTCACAGCTATTGTCCGTAGTTGCGACAGTTGCCTGAAGACGTTTCACAATGTAAAAAGAATTTGATCAAATTAAAATCCATATGTAATCAAATATTGAATCTACGCTATCTGACATATTTGGTTGCTGGAGAACCCAAGTCTCTTACACTATATTTCCATCTTCAGTAAATAAGAGGAAACGGGGTGTTTCATAATAGTACCATATGATATGCTCAGTACACAAACCGAGTTTCTTTTTTTTTTGTGTGTGTGTGTGTGTGCCTAGATTATATTATAAGAACTGAGTTCAAGCTCACAGTGTTGATTTGTTGACGCATGTAGCCGTTCTCATAAACAAGATGAGAAACTTGCTTCTGCAATCGCTCATTTTCCTCCATCAGCAACTTGTTCATAGCGGACAGCTTTCTGTTTACAGTTTGGAGACGAGAAGCCTCCTTCCTCTGTTTCTCACGGCACCTGGATTAATAAAAATAAATAATACAATTGTTAATTGAAGAAAGTAGCTATCATGAATCATCTGTTAATAAAAACCCTTATAACAAATGAACCAACTAGTTGTTTATCATCTTGTAAGAATAAGAAGTTTGATATGTGCAATGAACAAGTTATGGTAATCATTATTTCCATAGCGGCACATAGAAAACACAACACCTTGAACTAAAAGCATCTGAAAAGATGCATTAACTCAACTAAAACAAACAAGGAAAGAGAAAAAGACTGAAGATACCCTCAAAACGAAACAAAAATATTTGGGAACCTCATAAATGCTAAAGAATCTATTTCCGTTTCATAATCTATCAAAATGGACAGATATAGTTCACCCAAAATATCCTTAAATAGAGAAACATTAACTACTTTTATCACAATCAGACTCAAAAACCAAGATATTCTAACCTACATTTCAACACTGTTGGTATTAAACATAAGTCACAAACATAGAATAGATTCTCAGATCGCAGGGCTTCAGAATAATTAAAAAAATTATAATAAAACTGAACAAAAAGATAAAATTTAAAAAAAAGAAATCGGAAATTTGAAGCGTACCCAACACCAAGATCCCACAATAAAAAATTCAAACACCCAGAACTGAAACACCACCATTGTACTGAAAACGCAATTTCCCCAAATCTTTAAAAAAAAACCCAAACAATAGAAACAAAAAAAAATAGAAATGGAAACCTCATAAATGCTAAAGAATCTAGCTTTTTTCATTATCCATCGAAGTGGATAGAGATGGTTCACCCAAAAACACTCCTAATAAAGAGCCAAAAAAAACCATTATCACAACCAGACAAAAAAAACGCCCCCAGATATTCTAACTAACATTTAGACCCTCATAAGCACCCAAACAAAAAATTAAAGAAAAACTAAACATAAAACAGAACTCAAATAAGCATAAAAAAACAAAGAAAATAAACCAAAAACAGCTGCGAAAATTCCCCAAAAATAAAATTTATACCTCCGATTCTGAAACCAGACTTTAATCTGCTTGGGCTCGATATTCGACAGAATCGGGCACTCCCTAATGAGCTGCTGCCTCCTAATGGAGCTAGGTTTAGGGCACTCGCCGTAGACCCTCTCCAGCGCCTCCACCTGCTCCGGCGTGTACCTGACGTACTTGCCGGCGTCCATCGCCTGCTGATGCTGGCTGCCTTTTCCCGCCGCCACCACCATCGCCATTTCTCAAAACCCTAGAAAAAACCTAGCTTGGGACCCGGAGGACGCTAACCCAAACCCTAATTTGAACCCTCTTCCTCTTCTTCGTCCCGCATTAAGGGGCGATGATCTCAGGAAAGGAAACCCTAACTTATTTTTTCAGGAGAAAGATGGTATTTTTAGGGTTTGGGAATTTTGGGGGGGCGAGTGAGGAGTTGAGGGAGTGACTGAGAGTTTTGCTTTTTCCCTCTTCTTATATTGTTGTTGATGTAATTGTGTGTGGGGAATTTTGCGTTTCGGTTCCTGTGTTTTATTGTTATTAAATATTGAGGACGAGGGATGCTCTTCTGCCACTTTAAAAAAAGTTGAGTATTTTTAGTGGAAGTTTAGCATAATACTCCTTAGCCATCTTCAAATTACGTTTTTTCTTGATAATTTGCAAGAGCAATGCTACATATTTTAAGACTCTTTTATTTTCAAGTGCAAGGGATTAGTAATTAAACTTTTACATCATGTAGTGATTTTTATATATTCAACAATTATATGCATAGTTCTTGATAGTGGATAATATATGTTAATTTTCTAATTTGGTTGGATTTTTTTAAGTATACTTTACAAATTCAAATTGTATGGCAAGCAAGGCACGGACTGCTCACGTGGCATTCTGATCCAGTGTTTTTCACGCGTTACGGACCTGATGGCAATGTTTTATTGTGAGTTGTATCATTAGCTGTAACCTAATTGTATTAATACACAATCATTTGCGCCTTAAATTAAGTCTTTAAGACTTAACAAGTAAGAAATCATGCATTCAATTAAAAAAAGCGGTTCCTGCATCTCTCGGTCTTACTGTATTATTTTTTAAAATAGTTTTTTTCTACATTTGAGCCTCGATGTTATTTCCTTCCATAGTCTGAAGAAATCCACTATTATGTGAACCTTCTTTTGCTATTAGTTGGATAAGAACAGAAAATAATGAATTTATTTCATGATATCGCCGGATAACTATTAACCTAATGACATTTGAAATAAATTTCTCTCAGGATAAGGATTACTCAAGTGGCATGCTTATCCAGCATTTTTCACACGTTACAAACCTACCTGAAAATGTTTTGCTGTGAGTTGTATCATTAATTGTAATATGATTGTATTGCACAATCATGACACCTTAAATTAAGGGTGTGTTTGGCAAACAACCAAAACCCAGGTCAAGATTGATCCTCGCCCAGTTTTAAGCTAAATTGATTTTGTTTTAGTCCAGCTAGAGGTGGTCCAAAATAAAACCAATTTTAAGGGCCAATCCTCGCCTTAAAAGAAATGGACCAGTGTTGACCTAATGACATTTGAATATGGTTCTACAGTGTACATAGTTCTAATTTGTAAAACAAATTCCAATGAGTCTAGATGTCATTTCATTGTTCCCTCCTTTTAACAAATGCGAGAGTTTCTCATGTGTTATCGAAAATTGCTAGCATTTTGCATTTTGCATTAGATATATTGTGTGTAGTATATTACTCGTGAGACAAATTTAGTTTTTAAACTTAAGAAATAAGGAACGAAGAAATTTGCATCTCTCAATCTTACTAAATTATTAAAATATAAAGTAATATATTATAAAATTTGCTTTCTATATTTACACCGTCCAGCATTATTTCTTTCTGTAGTACAAAGAAAGTTATTATTATTCGAACCTTCTTCTATTATTAGTTTGATAAAAGAAAAAGTTAACGATTGTTCAATTCAAAAATTTCTAATAAGTGATGACCATTAATCTAATGGCATTTAAATAGGTATGTACAACACACATTATTCTTATTCATAAACTTATTCCACAGTGACTTTGTTCCTTCCACCTTTTAACTTGAATTTTACTCTTTTTTTTTTTTTTTTGGCTCATGAAGAATTTCAAATTGCAAAGTTTTTCAAAAGAAAATCTACAGACTAGTTGCAAGAATACACTACATATAAACAATGAAGAATTTGAAATGAAATTAACTGTAACATAAGGAGGATATTGCATAATTCAACCTGTAATTCTCATTTTTTTTACATTTTTCTAAATTCAAATAAATTGCTTATTTGTGGATACTGATCCTATTTTGCCTCTTCCATGTTCAGCATCCTCTGCCATAGCGAAAGTACTTTCTCTCTCCTCCTCCTCCTTTGATTGCATTGAATAAATTAATAAAAAAAATAAACGTAAAAATGATGCAGTAATGCGTACATGGAGTCATGCATGGCCCATAAAATAAAATTATGATGATGCATGTAGCAATGGTGGGCATCCCTTCACCCTCTAGTAAAGTAAAGGTACCTCATATTTTGTCATCTTTCCTTCAATTTTTACTGGTGACGGAGCCACAGTTATTTTTGGCAATTTATTTGTTACAGATGAGTGAAAAGAGAGGGGGTTGGCTTTACACTGTGTTCATGCCATTTTCACTCAAATTTCGGCTGACTACTGAGAACAGAGCAGAGGCAAAAATGAAGCTAGAGAGGGGCTATGAGAATCCAATGGCTATCAAGAGTTAAATGCAATTGCAACGCCATGATACTTTACTACTTTCATAGTGTTTTGGTTTTATTTGGATGTTTGGTAGCGCAAACGTTTAACTTAACCTCTATTTACAATTTATAGAAAAGGATTAAAAAACTCTAATGAACTTTTGAGGGTTTTGCAGAAAACTCCCTCAAATTTATAAATCTCATAGAGAATCCTCTTGACGTCTCGGTGCTATAGTACTTAACGCAACGCGGGAATGATAAACCTCGGACTACACTAAGGGTGCTTTTTGAATCCATGAAGAGAAATAATATGTGAGAACTTTAAAAGTTTATCTACTCGTAGGGTTTGCAATTCTTCTTCTTAAATAGAAAAATAAAGACTACTTCTAATAGGAATAGAATTCCTAAAATAAAGAAATGATTCAAAACTACCTAAAAGACTCTCTATAATAGAGGAAATAAATCAGTTCAAATGAATCAAAATTGAATTTGTTTCCTAATCTAAATAGACTTCAACTTTATTACTAAAAATAAACAAAAAGCTAATTATTTTCGGATTGCCAAAATAATAATTATAATTGTAGTTAATTGCAAATTATAGCAACACAAACATGCGCAAAATAATAATTATAATTGTAGTTAATTGCAAATTATAGCAACACAAACATGCGCAAAATAATAATTATAATTGTAGTTAATTGCAAATTATAGCAACACAAACATGCGCAAAATAATTGTAATTAATTAGTTAATTAAAATTATAGTTGTACTAAAACTACAAGGGCCTCTTATTATTACATGTGGGTATTTATTTGGTGATTGTTGATGAATTAAAGTGGCATACTTTTATGCTTGAATTGAGTCAAAAGGACCACATGTTTCCCTTTGGGGAGTTGGTCTAGCTCTTACCATGTGGAGAGACTGTAAGCCTAAAGATTTTGATTATGAGGGTTGGTATAGCAGATTACTACACATGGAAGTTGTTTTTCTTTTTCAAGCTAAAAATTTAATTATTGAAGCTTTATGCCATTAGTTGTCCTTTTTTTGTTGTTGTTGTTGCAAATAGAGTAGATATAAGTGATGTTTGGTAGGTGTGGAAATGAAGCAAATAATTAGCAAATAGTTCGTTATTAATTTGTTCGGCTAAATATTTGGTCATATTCGACTCAACAGTTCATAACAATAAATGAATACTTTTTTCTATTCGATTCATAATCGAATAGAATTTATCTAAATATATAATCGATTAGTTAGACTATTAACTATTCGTTTATGTTTTCCATTTCATTTCTATTAATTTAACTTATTGTTAATACTACTAATCCCTTTATTACAAATCCAAAAATCCTATAGAAATAAAAAAGTAAATAAAGTAGTTAATATGGGAAAATAAATTAGTGAATATGGCAGGCACAATTAAAACTCCACCCCTAATGTTTGGTTTCAACCTGAGCCGAATTCGAATTCGAACATAGCGCCTTTCTATTGGATTCGATTCGTTTCCACCCCTAATGTTTGGTGCAACAACGGATATTCTTGGAGAAATATAATGGGCGCGTTATGGGTTTGAGAGAAATTAGAAATGCAATGGGCATTGTTATAATTTTTATGCTAAACTACACAAAACCCTCGTTCGTTTGGGCATTTCTCACATAAACCCTTAACTTTCAAAATGTTAAAAACCGACCTTAAGTTTTGTGGTTCTCAAAAAACCCCCCCTTCGACTTTAAACGTTGTTTAGAAAATCCTCCTAATAGCATTAGCTTTGGGTTTTTTTGGGACAAAACTTATGACATTTTGAAAATTAAGGCGGTTGTCTTAGAAATGTCCACACTTAAGGGTTTCACAAATTCCCCCTTGAGTTAGAATGAAAGTTAGAAGTAACACCATAGTTTTGAGGGTTTTTTAACATAAATTAAATGGGCTTTGTGACATTTTGAATGTTAAGAGGGGTTATCCTAGAAATATCGGTGTGTATGTGAAATTTAAACTGGTTTTTAACTTCACCAAACCAAGTGATATGTTTTATTTGTTAATCTTTTTTACACTACTAAAACTCCCATAGAAACAATGTGTTAATAATAGTTTTTTCTATTTTTTTTTATCGACAATGGAATCTTGGTTAGAAAGAGCTACAACCAGAGCTAGAACTAGAGTGATAATCAGAGTTTGAATTTCAAAGGAATCCCTCTTAAACACCGCACTTCTTTTAGGATCTCCAACTAACCAAGCAAATCCCGAGTGTTGAGTTCCACATTTAATCTCACACAACTGAGAATAGAAACCCAAGCACTCCGGGTTCAAATTGATACATCCAAACCATCTGGACCACGACCGAGCACACATGTGAACGTGTGAGTTCAAGTAGTGCTGCCTCTGAAGTGAAGAAACCCAAAATTTTTCACTCTGAACAAAAAACAGCAAGATGGGGACCCAATCAAGGGGGAGAAAAGAGAATATCCTTTTGCCTTTGCTTTGGGCGAGATGTTCCTTTATTTGTTTTGTTTTTGTAGGCAACGCGTGCATAAAGAAAAGCAAAGAGAAGAAACGTTTCCTTGTTTTTTACGTTCTTTTTTTTTCTTTTTGAGCGTTTGCTCTTGCTTAGGCCGACAGGGGAATTTTCACATTTAACCCTTTATTTATTGTTGGCTAACTTACACAAAACTATTTATAATCAAGTCTAATTCTCCAACTATAACTACTAGGAACGTTTTAATCACAGCAAACTACCATGAATTTTTTCAGAAACTTTTAGAGACCTATGGTATTTTGAATTCGTAGCCATGAACATGTTACCTAGAATTCTTGAGATAAAATTGTTCGTAATGTATGACATATTTTGCATATTGTAAATATTATGTAGAATTTTCAAAAGAAAAACAAGATGGTAAGTTAATATCTCCTTCTAACGTAATAATTGTGCAAACAAATGCATGATTTGCCTATAATTGAATACAAAATTATGTTATTAGATTATGGATATACTCTACCAAATGGGTCAAGCTAGCTAAGTTTGGATAATTTTTTCCCCTTTCTTTTTCACCTCAAATTATTAAACAGTCAAAGAGTATAATACAAAGAGTGGCGGAGCCTTTTTTTTTGGGTGGGGTGTGTGTGGAGAATACAACTAAAATACTATGCATCAATCAAGAAATTAATGAGCAAATATTACAATGTACAATTAACTTTCATATATCAAAAGCCTGAACTTTATGAAATTAAAGAACCACATTTCACAATTCCATCACAAAATTGTAAAACCACATGAAAATATAAATTCTATTTGTAATTTCTATTGCTAAATGCAAAAGTACATGGAAATTGAAACCTCATTTCATTATTATACTTGAAATATATACAAAGATTACATAATAGTGGTACATAGGCACCCTAAAAATATTGCACAAGATTTAGATAAAACTGTTTTACTAAATACAAAAGATTACATAATAAAGGTATGTAAGCAGTTTGGGTAGCTTTTAGTTCATATGAATTCCTTTTTCTAAAACTGTTTACTAGATTTAGCTAAGAAAAATCCACGTTACAAATAAACTAAATTTCATTTGTTACCACTAAGGTAACAAGTGGGTCCTTAGGTAAGTTAATTATATTGGAGCATTCAGTTAGTGGAGATACAAGAACTTTGAAGTTTGGTCAACATAACCTTTTTTCCCTCTTTAGTAAAGTT
Source organism: Asparagus setaceus (assembly GCA_012295165.1). Lineage (NCBI taxonomy): Eukaryota > Viridiplantae > Streptophyta > Magnoliopsida > Asparagales > Asparagaceae > Asparagus > Asparagus setaceus. The sequence continues at coordinate 32,557,681 of CM022709.1, read as the reverse complement.
TAATTATTTTTTACTAGTGAGTTAGTAGGGGTCTAGGAGAAAGCACATGGCATTTTGAGCTTGTTAGGTGCCCACACAAGATTTATGGTATATTTTGAGACCCAAATCTCTTCACTGAGGCACATGTCGTTGTTTTCTTGATGCAAGCACTAAATGTTTTGGTTGCGTCTTCACCAACCAATATGGAGAAAATGTGATATAAATCTTTATCTTTCTTTTTCTACATGGAAAAGCTTAATTTATTGAGTAAATTTGGAGCATGGCCATGGTGTGATGCAATATATGTATTGAATTTGAGTTATTTCTCAATGCAGCTTGAAAGCCAAAAGTCTAGTTCTTTAATCACAACCAGCTATTTTATTTAGACAATTGTGATTCAGTCTAAAATTAGCATTCATTGTACTCTATCTGTGTAGGTACATATTAAAGAGTAAATGGTTGTGATTAAATATATATGTGGACTAAACGGTCTAATCCCAATGGAAAAAATTCACATCCTAGATGATAATATAGTCCCTAATGATACAAATCTCTCCTCTTAAATATTTTCATTCCCAAACAATCTACTCATAACATGAGAAAAATCAAGCCATTGATCAAAATTCTAGATATTAAAATGGTACTATAAAAAAAAACTCACAACCCTAAACCTAGAGCCCATAAAAAGCCACTTTTTATGTGGCCCTTATGTCCACCAACCATCACTTTTCAATGCATAGAGAATGCACATCTCCCTTCACTCCCAAGCTTGTCACACTTACCTTTATTCAAAAAAGAACTAATAAAGAGGAGGGAATGTTTGGAAAGGCAGTTGGGAGTGTGCAGAAAAAAGCAATTGCCTTTCAATTCTTGCCTTAGGTTGACATGCACACATAAAGCTCTCAATGTATAGCTTGTATCATCAATGTGAAGAAAAAGCATCACAAGCGCAAGAAGCTTAGTCGTCATGGTCCTCTTCACCTTAGCCAGTGTGTTGGTACGGCTACAATAACTCCAACAGCAACAATAAATGTGTTATGATGGGGTTTTGGGAGAGAGTCAATGGCCATGGGTACTCCCATACTGTGTTTTCTTGTCTCCCTTCCCTTGGTGTCATGATGAGGCCTTGTTACTCTTTTTCTTTGAAAGGGTGCAAGCAGGAGGGGGCATGGGATAAGAGGGTGTGCCTCACTGGATCCCTGGTTTGCTGTAACTGTAATTGCAATGCAACCATTAGTTGTATATAACCGCGATAGTTTCAATGGTAGCCTTGGACCTGAACCGTCGAGAGAAACCACCACAAACGATAGCGAAAACACAATAAAAGAGTAAAGACACGAGATTTACGTGGTTCGCAAGTTGCCTACGCCCACGGGTAAGGAGGATTTTCACTAATAGAAAGAGAGAATACAAATTAGGATTACTAGTTCTCACAAAGAAACCCTAAAAAACAAACCTCTCAATCTCTCAAAAGATCTCCTCTCCAAAGATGCACAAAACTCTCTCAAAGGCTGCTCCAAAACGTGCTTGAAACTTGCCCTAACAATCAGGTTAGGGGTTATTAATAGCCTCTAAACGAATTGGGTTTAAAACCAATTCCTAATTAGACCCGTTTTCGGAATCTGCCCAGATTAGTCGACTACAACTCATATTAGTCGACTAATGCACTGTAGATTAGTCGACTACAATACCGATTAGTCGACTACTCAGACACCAACGCAGAAATACACCTTTCACGTGGTTTACGATTAGTCGACTACAACTCATATTATCGACTACTCGGTTCCCGGCAGAAAACTTGCTTTACATGCTTTCTGATTGTGATCGACTACAATGCCTAGTAGTCGACTACTGAACCTGAAAACTGTCTTGTGCATGTTTTTGTGCATGTTCTACAATTCTCCACCTCGTACATCATTTGATTCACCTCAAATTTTGGACGAACACCAAGAACACCAAGAACATCTAGAGATCACCATCAGCCAATCCAGCTAATCCAAATGCTACTACTACACCGCGACGCCACGCATTCTCCACCGGGATCAAGCTCACCGTAGTTCACCTCAAATCATTTCCACCTTACCCATTACGCCCGAAGGGCCATGCCCTCGGGCAAATCAACACGAAGTCGATATGAAGCAAGTCTAAGCAATGCTTAAACTTACTACCTGTGACCACCTTGGTTAACATGTCCGCGGGATTCTCATTCGTGTGCACCTTCATGAGAGAAATATCACCTCCTCTATGACATCCCGCACAAAATGATACCTGACATCAATATGCTTGGTACGAGCATGATGAACCTGATTCTTCGCCAAGTGAATTGCACTCTGACTGTCACACCACAAGTTCACGTTTTCCTGCTCAATCCCCAAATCGTCTAGAAGACCCCACAACCACAATGCTTCCTTCACTCCCTCGCCATGGCCATGTACTTTCGGCCTCGTAGTAGAAAGTGCCATCAGAGCTGTAACATCGATCGCCAACTAACCGAGCTCCATGTATCTTAAATACATAACCAAGAGTAGATCGCCGCCTATCTAGATCGCCGCATAATCAGAGTCCACAAACCCGTCAATCTGACATGTTTCTCCACCAAAACACAGACCCGTATCAACTGTACCCTTTAAGTACCTGAGGACCCACTTCACTGCTTCCCAGTGCGCCTTTCCCGGATTCGCCATGAATCTCGACCACACTAACCGCTGTGAAATATCGGGTGTGTACACACCATTGCATACATTAAACCGCCAACCGCACTAGCATAGGAACACGCTCCATGTCGCCTTCTCTTCGGCGTAGTGGGAGATTGATTACCGAAGCCTAAAGTGTGGAGCCAATGGAGTCACCACCGACTTAGCACTTTGCATCCCGAACCTCGCGATCACCCGCTCTATGTAGCCCTTCGACTCAAGAACAATGCGTCGATTGCCCGCTCTCTTCTAATCTCCATACCCGGTATTTTCCTAGTAGCACCATGTCCTTCATCTCGGACTCTTCACCAAGTTGAGATTTCAACCTATCTATCTCCACCACGCTCTTAGAAGCAATAAGCATGTCATCCACATACAAAGAAGATAGATAAAATTACCTCCGAAGCTTCGAATGTAAACACAACAATCATGATCGCCGGAAAACCCATGCTTCAGCATGAAGGAGTCAAATCGCTTGTACCACTGCCGGGAGATTGCTTTAATCCATACGGTGACTTCCTCAAACGACACACATGATTCTCCTTATCCTCAACCTTGTAGCCCTCGGGTTGATGCATGTAGATCTCTTCATCCAAGTCTCCGTGCAAGAAGGCGTTTTAACATCGAGTTGATCCGACTCAAAATCACCATGAGCAACAATACTCAATAGCACCGAATAGAAGTGTGTTTCACCACGGAGAAAATATCTCATTGTAATCCACACCCTCTTTACGTGCAAAACCCTAGCCACTAGCCTCGCCTTGTATCTTACACCACCGAGCTCGAAAGATCTTCCTTTCTTTTATACACCCACTTACAACCAATAGCTTTTCTTCCTACGGGCAATGGGACCACCTCCCATGTATGATTCTTCAGAAGAGATTCCATCTCTTCCTCCATCATGACCAACCAACTCTCACTATCCTTGTCCCGAATAGCTTCCTTGAAGGAGACCGGCTCGTCCTCCTCCACCGAGAGTCGTATTCAACCATATTAGCCTGCTCATAGTGCTTGGGGGTTGATCCCGACTGACTTGATTACTGCTTGTATGCTCGCTTTGGCCTAGTGGAAGCCAAATTATCCTCGAGTCTTTGTTGTTGTAGTGCACTGTATTTTCTGCTGAACCTCCTCTGCTCAAGCTCATCATCTACGACTTCCCACTTGAGCACGATTAGAACCTAGTTGGTCTTTAGGTTCTATTTCAATAACACGAGACTTAGAAGTCTCACCGGCCATAACACCATCATCCTTGGGCGCCCTCGCAATCATGGATTTCTCATCAAAGGTAACATCCTGTGACCACGAACTTTGAATCTTACGTACACCAAAGGCGATAGCCTTTCGCCCTTGCATATCCCAAGAATATTGCCTTCTTGGCCATCGCGTCAAGCTTTCCTCGTTGGCGTGATAGTAGGCGGTACATCCGAAAATTACGAGCCTATCATAATCGCATGCTCTCGACCACACCCTATAGGGTGTATCACCATCAATGTCGAATGTGGTGAGCGGTTCACAATGTAACAAGCTGTAGCCACCGCTTACGCCCACCATTCGTTGCCCAATCACGCATAAGATCGCATACTCACGCCTTTTCGCGGTGTTGGTTCGATCTCTCCGACCCCATTCTGGCGTGGTGTAGACTGATCGGTCTGTCGAACAATTCCCTCGATCACGAGAACTCCTTGAAAGCACCATCGTATACTGCATGCGTTATCGGATCTCGGCGTCTTCAATTTCTTTCTGTCTGTTCTCAACCATTGTTCTCCACTTCTTGAATGTCTCGAACACCTCATTCTTGTGCTTGAAAATAAATCCAAGCATACCTAGAATAATCATCAATAAGCGAGACATAATACACGGAACCACCCTTGGAAGTTGTGCGAGCGGACCCCAAACATCCGTGTGCACATAATCTAGTATCCCTCGCTCTTAGACTTGCTGTCAGAACTTGACCTCGTGTGACTTTCCATACACACAATCCTCGCAAAAATCCATGCTAGGTTCCTTGATTCTTGTGAGACCCTCTTTACCAAGCGAACTAGACCCTTCTCGACATATGCCCAAGCCGCCTATGCCATAACCGTGTGTGCTCACATGGGTCTCCACCACTTCCTTCCGGTTCCAACATTGCATCTCCTGTCAGTCGTGCACGAGAGTATATAGATTACCGTGGCGAACACCCTTCATCACTACTAAGGAACCACGAACAACCTTCTTCACTCCGTTTTCCGTCACAATCCGCAACCACCGGAGTCCAAAGCACCAACTGAGATAAGATTCTTCCGCAAGTCGGGAACATGCCTCACATCGTCAAGGTTCGAACCACTCCATCATGCATCTTGATTTAGATATTACCTAGCCCCACTGTTTTACAAGCATGGTTATTCCCATCAATCAGTTCCCCATCAATGCCTCGTAGGTAGTAAACCACTTCCTATTTGGACACATATGGTAAGAGCAACCGAATCAAGTATCCACTTCCCGAGATCTCCTCGCCACCCGCGGACGACATAGCATTCCTTATCGCTCCCTTCCTCCGAAGCGTAGCTTCGCTTCTTCCTTGCCCTCTCCTCTCGGTCTTGTTGTTCTTCTTCTTTCCACCTACTCTCTTATTTGGACGGTCGACTTTGAAATGCCCAGCTTCACCGCACTTGAAACATCCTTTTCCCGCAAGAGGTCTTGATTTAGATCTAGACTTTCCTCCCTTGCCTTTCTCGCTCATTGCTCCTTCCTCTTGCAAACAATCCTGCGCTTGTTCCTGTTACCGCCGGTGGCCATGTCACTAGTTGCGGTCTTAGAAGATCGTCGCTAGAAGTGCCGTTCTAGTCTCATCCATCTTCGATTTTCTCCCACAAGCCTCGGTGTTTGCACGGGTTCTCATAAGACTTCGGCAGAAGTAGTAGAAGCGCTGATCCTCGTCTCCTACTTTAACATCTATGTCTTTCAAATCGATATGATCCTATCAAACTTGTTGATGTGTTCCGGATTGATGAGCCCTCCTCCATCTTGCAAGTATACAATTTGGATTTTAAGTAGATCCGGTTAGTTAGACTCTTCGTCATGAAGGTACCCTCTAACTTCTTCCACACCGCGTTTCCTCTCCATCTACCAAAGCTACATCCCTCTCGAGGCATAGGATAATCGGCGGCCGTGCTTCGGATCCAACTCCTCCCAATCCTCATCGGACATATCCTTGTTCTTCTTCTCCTTTCCATCCAAAGTCTTGTGCAATTTTTGCGAAATTAGAAAGTTTTTCATCTGCATCCTCCAATAAGAAAAATCGTTCTTCCCATTGAACTTTTCAATCTCGAATTTTCCCACTTTGACTAATTCTTGGTTGGCGCCATCCTCTGTTTGTCTTCGTGAATCCGCTTCTCGGGAATCACCGAACACCCCCTCAAATTAGAAATTACACCACTTCCAATCTGAACAATAGCTCTGATACCAATTGTTGGGCGCGCGGACCGCGGAACCGTCGAGAGAAACCACCACAAACGATAGCGAAAACACAATAAAAGAGTAAAGACACGAGATTTACGTGGTTCGCAAGTTGCCTACGTCCACGGGGTAAGGAGGATTTTCACTAATAGAAAGAGAGAATACAAATTAGGATTACAAGTTCTCACAAAGAAACCCTAAAAACAAACCTCTCAATCTCTCAAAGATCTCCTCTCCAAAGATGCACAAAACTCTCTCAAAGGTCGCTCCAAAGCGTGCTTGAAACTTGCCCTAACAATCGGGTTAGGGGTTATTAATAGCCTCTAAACGAATGGGTTTAAAACCAATTCCTAATTAGACCCGTTTTGAATGCCTGATTAGTCGACTACAACTCATATTAGTCGACTAATGCATCAGATTAGTCGACTACAACTCATATTAGTCGACTAATGCATCAGATTAGTCGACTACAACTCATATTAGTCGACTAATGCATCAGATTAGTCGACTACAACTCATATTAGTCGACTAATGCATCAGATTAGTCGACTACAACTCATATTAGTCGACTAATGCATCAGATTAGTCGACTACAATGCCTAGTAGTCGACTCTTTTTGAACTAGCTGTCTTGTGCATGTTTTTGTGCATGTTCTCGATTTCAAATCATATCATTTTACGCAATTACTTGGCTCGATTTCAAAACTTCACAATATGTAGCACAATTACGGTTGCAAGTGTTTGTTTTGGGGTATTGCTTCTTTGACATGTTGGAAGTTGGTTATAATCCAAGCTATAATTTAAGCCCAGTTTGGGATTGAAGAAGGCTGCAACTGCAATTTATGTCTATATTTATTAATTTCGTGAAACAAACGACTGCATCACCTCGAATCGAGCCGCATGCAGCGTCGGTTCTGCCCTCTCTCTCGGTCTTGTTGTTCTTCTTCTTTCCACCTCTCTATTTGGACGATCGACTTTGAAATGCCGACTTCACCGCGCCAAACATCCTTTTCCCAAGAGGTCTTGATTTAGATCTAGACCTCCCTTGCCTTTTCCTCGCTCATTGCTCCTTCCTCTTGCAAACAATCCTCTTCGTTCCTATTTTGCATCGTGTATGTCACTAGTTGCGGTCTTAGAAGATCGTCCGCTAGAAGTGCCGTTCTAGTCTCATCCATCTTCGATTTTCTCCCACAAGTCGGTGTTTGCACCGGGTTCTCATAAGACTTGGCGAGCGAAGTAGTAGAAGCGCTGATCCTCGTCTCCTACTTTAACATCTATGTCTTTCAAATCGATATGATCCTATCAAACTTGTTGATGTGTTCCCGGATTGATGAGCCCTCCTCCATCTTGCAAGTATACAATTTGGATTTTAAGTAGATCCGGTTAGTTAGACTCTTAGTCATGAAGGTACCCTCTAACTTCTTCCACGCCCAGCACCGTTTCCTCTCCATCTACCAAGAAAGCTACATCCCTCTCGAGGCATAGGATAATCGACGCCCGTGCTTCCAGATCCAACTCCTCCCAATCCTCATCAGACATATCCTTGTTCTTCTTCTCCTTTCCATCCAAAGTCTTGTGCAATTTTTGCGAAATTAGAAAGTTTTCATCGCATCCTCCAATAAGAAAAATCGTTCTTCCCATTGAACTTTTCAATCTCGAATTTTCCCACTTTGACTGATTTACTGGTTGACGCCATCCTCTGTTTGTCTTCGTGAATCCGCTTCTCTCAGGAATCACCGAACACCCCCTCAAATTAGAAATTACACCACTTCCAATCTGAACAATAGCTCTGATACCAATTGTTGGGCGCGGACCGCGGAACCGTCGAGAGAAACCACCACAAACGATAGCAAAAACACAATAAAAGAGTAAAGACACGAGATTTACGTGGTTCGGCAAGTTGCCTACGTCCACGGGGTAAGGAGGGGGGATTTTCACTAATAGAAAGAGAGAATACAAATTAGGATTACAAGTTCTCACAAAGAAACCCTAAAAACAAACCTCTCAATCTCTCAAAAGATCTCCTCTCCAAAGATGCACAAAACTCTCTCAAAGGCTGCTCCAAAACGTGCTTGAAACTTGCCCTAACAATCGGGTTAGGGGTTATTAATAGCCTCTAAGCGAATGGGTTTAAAACCAATTCCTAATTAGACCCGTTTTCGGAATGTGCCCAGATTAGTCGACTACAACTCATATTAGTCGACTAATGCACTGTAGATTAGTCGACTACAATACCGATTAGTCGACTACTGGACTAGCAAATACACCTTTACGTGGTTTACGGTGTAGTCGACTACAACTCATATTAGTCGACTACTCGGTTCCGGCAGAAACTTGCTTTACGTCGCTTTCGGTGTGATGACAATACCCTAGTAATCGACTCGCGAACCGAAAAGCTGTCTTGTGCATGTTTTTGTGCATGTTCTACAGTTTCAAATCATATCCTTTTACCTGCAATTACTTGGCTCGATTTCAAAACTTCACAATATGTAGCACAATTACGGTTGCAAGTGTTTGTTTTGGGGTATTGCTTCGTTTGACATGTTGGAAGTTGGTTATAATCCAAGCTATAATTTAAGCCCAGTTTGGGATTGAAGAAGGCTGCAACTGCAATTTATGTCTATATTTATTAATTTCGTGAAACAAGCGACTACATCACCGGCGCTGGCGGTCAGTTCTGGCAAGCTCATTGGGGGCAATTTACAAATTTACCACTCTACTATTTGGGGCGAAAGGTCAGAACCGACCGCTCGCATGCGTTCAGTGCTGATAGAAACAACACTCGAAACAAACAGCTGCACCTCTCCAAAGTGTTCCAAATGCATGCAACATCCATCACAATCCCTCTAATGGCAGCAAGAATGGTCCCTTAGTATCGCAACTACTACTATTAAGGCATGATCCCAAAATTCAATGTGTGATTTCACATGTTTCAAAATGAGAAAAGAAAGAAATGAGAAAAGAAAATGCAAAGTAGAACAAAAGTGAATTGGGCCGGGTCCATTGCTACTCTGAGGGGTCATGATGGGCCCCAACGGTCAGAATCAATCAAGCATGCTGTTTCTCGACTTTGCGTGCGAACCACACCTCACATCCTTTCTCAATTTTGATATTTAGAAACACAGAATTTAGTATGAACATACAATCAATTACGGGGAATACTTGATTAGGGTTTGTTGGTGGTAAATGCATAGTTTATTATATGTGCATGGTTTGCTTTGTGAGGATGAACTAGTTGCATGCATGGATCATGATTAGGCATTCGAATTGAGTGCTTTGATGATGATTTGAATCAGATTTTGTTATTAACATGTCAACATGTCTATCTTCATGAATCATAATGCAAGGGGTTCAAATTAAGATATATTACTTGCATGGATTGGGCAGATCAAGAGATATGCGGGGATGTACTAAGATAGCATGCATGCATAATAATTAGAAAAAAAACACAAGCAAAATGCATTGATAGATATATATCATCTACTACATTTGATCTGTAATCTGCATGCTCATGCTTATAATGTAAGGGTTCGAGGAACATTATGACACAAATACATGCATTTTGCCACTTTATTTATCAAATTCAAACATAGAGACAGACCAATGAACATGTCCATATACATGTAAAAATACATGTTTTTTTATATTTTAAATACCAAAAAAATTAAAAAGATGTACAAATAATCAAATTATTTACCGTTCACCTGTCATGTACAGCGCAGACACAAATGATCACATTCTGGTCTAAAAGTAAAATAAAAAACCTTAGGACTCTCTGAAGATGAAGATATATGTAATCATTAATGGAAGATACCTATTTTCATTTTTGTGCCCCATTATAGGTCTCGTGTCCCTGTTAACATGATACTGAAATGTGCCTCCTTAATCTTGTGGAGACAGGAAAAATGAAAATATAATCGAAACCGTTATCTACAGGCCGATCGTGTAATTAAAACGTGAAACCGTAAAATATATTTTGCCAATTTACATTATTAGCCTCCGTACGTACAGCAGGGTCATGGTAAATGTCATAGCTTAATTAATTATGACCAAGCTAAATGAGAAATATAAGAACAAGAGAGTTAAAGTAGACGACCATTACTTCATATTTGATTGCCTTATCTTTTATTGTATTAGAAAATGTTTATCATCGTTGTTGGGTCAGTTGATGTGTTCATAATCATAACTAAACATGATGGCCCCTATATACATAGAGAGAACTATATAAAGAAAGCTACACATCATTTATCTTTAAGATGCACTTCATGCTAACAAGCACCATGCACCTTTTGAACAACTGTATATTGGTGCAGTTCGGATATGCACAAGAAAAAGATATCATCCGTGTTAAATATTTTAAAATGCATAGATATCTCGTACTGTATCGATAACTTTGGAAGAAAAGTCTTGATTGGACGAAACAAAGAGACTAATTTGTTCAATCTAGCCATTATTAGGATTGCTACTATTTTTTTACCAAAAATACAGAATATGCGGCGGAATATATAAAATAAAAGCGATAAACGATATGAAACAATATAATAAAAAACCAAGAACAATCAACCAGGAACACACGAGATTTTATAGTGGTTCAGATAACAATCCTACATCCACTCTTCCTTCTCGAGAATGGGCTTCCTCACTATGCAAAGAGTTCACATAAATCACAAACCCGATTCAGTAGGCTTACAAGACCATACCCTGAAATCTACCCGAAACTAGTTATCTAACCTAACTCCCACGATGGGTAACTCCTAGACCTAACTAGCCCTAACCCTCAATTTAACTGGCTTGAGTACGCCATCATAGAAATTCAAAGCAAAACCAACACAAACAATTAAAGCTCATAATACAAGAAAGATCTTATAGTACTTTTGTTAAACAAATCGTCCTTCAAAGAATATAAACATAGCTCGATGAAGAACGATGAAGAAGATCAATTCAAAAGCAACTCTCTTCGCTGAAATGATCCGGATGTTGTGCCCAACGAGTGAGAGTTTAACGAGGCTCCGGGGCTCAAAATCTTCAACTTGATCTTTCCCAAATTAAAATCCTTGAACTCTCTCTCTCTCTCTCAATGATATATACTCCGCAATAGGTCAAGAAAGAGACACCCTAAACATGGTAGAGATTGGAGATATTATAAACAACGAACGACTGTGATTAAAATTAAAAACCTGTGATCATCGGTGTTTACCATCGATGGTGGCTCTCGACCATCGATGGTTGAGAAACTCATCGATGATATGAAAGTCTCTGGAGTCAAAATCATCAATGATATATGTTGACCATCGATGAGCTCTTCTTACCATCAATGGTCATTGCCTACATCGATGGTAGAAAGGCTGAAATCAGCTTTTGAGCTAATTTTTGTGGCGTTTTTTTGTTGCGTGTGGGGGCCACCACATGGAGGCGGTCGTGGAACCAGAATTGTGGCGTTTTTTTGTTGTGTGTGGGGGCCACCACATGGAGGCGGTCGTGGAACCACCTCCATTGTTGCGTGTGGGGGCCACCACATGGAGGCGTTCGTGGAGCACGAGAGAAACGCTGGAAAACGCTTCTCGTAAGGGGGGCCACGTCCGGTGCCACGCTTAAACGCTCCCTCACGCGTTTTTCCCCTACAAACCCTATAAATGGTGGTGGCCGAAAATCAGAAAAAAAACCTAGGGTTTTGGAGCAGCCGCCATCCTTTGTTTGAGCAATCCTTTTTTAGGATTTTTGAACATCCTTTTGAGGGAGATATTTGTGAGGGTTTAGAGAGCTTTGTTCTAGGGTTTTGGTGTGAGATTTGTACCCTATTTGTATTCTCTTTCTCTCAAATAGTAGATCTCCCCCCTCCTTGCCCCGTGGACGTAGGCAACTTGCCGAACCACGTAAATTGGTGTGTCGCTATTTGTGGTATTTGATTTGTAATAGTTTTAGGTTCCTCGACAGTCACCCTAGAACTGATGAGAGGAAGAGTAAATATCCCACTTTGTTGAGATATTTGCTTCAGATTCTTGTTTCCTTGGTAAGACGGGAATTCTTATTGCTATCTAGCTCTCTTGTTGTGGTCATTGTTCGGCAGAGGTGCTGCCGAAATTTTCCGCTGCGCACAACAATTTTTGCATCGTTTCGCCTCGTACACTTCTTATACCTGTATTTAAATGTACTATATCATATCAAACCAATATTTGTACCAAATAGGGCTGTGCAAACGGTCGGTCGGTTCGGTTTTTGTTAAAATTTGACAAACCGAACTGAACTGCTTGTTATTTAAAACCGAACCGAACTGCTCCTAGTTGGTGCGGTGCGGTTCAGTTCAGTTTTGACTTGGGAGTTATGGATTCAAATGTTATAAAAAAACACTTATTCATGCTTAATTTATTTACTATAAAATCTCTATTAATAGCTTATATAGGCACTGTCGTGCAAGGATTTTGGAAAAGAGATCAATAATCAAGATGAAGAGATAAAGATAGACTTTAGAAGCAGAACCCGTTAAGCAATTTGACAATTCAGATTAAAAGCATCAAGAAACTGATTCGACTACTCGAGATTTCTAGCTTACAACAAGAAATGAGTCCCCAGAAACATTTTAACATCTGAAAGAAGAACGAGCACAAAAGTGACATTATTGTGGAACACTTATTGGATCCTCATAAATAAATATATGTATAAGGTCAATTACCGGTTATAACATTTAGTCCTTCCTATGTGGTAATTTGTTGTTGATTAAGCTTTGTTAACAATCAAGAGCAGGTACTTTTTCGCCATAAAATCCCTAAACTAAGTCTTTATTAACATGCAACATCCAAATATCTAGGATTTTGCTAGATTTCAACTGAAAAGTATCGATCATTTTGCTCGTTGAATGCATACAATCAAACTTAGAATTTTAGTTAATACGTCCACCGTGGGTGTCTCCAAAATAGGAGATGGAGGATCCAATTGATAGGTTGATCGTAGGAAGAGAGACGTTAGGATTTCATTGAGATTTTTGATTGGAGAGGTTCCAGATGGCGACGATGATGAGGTGAATGGTGATGAAGATTGAAGAGACTCGTCGGCGGCGGCGATGAAGAGGCTGTGAGTCGGTGGCGATGGTGACGACGTCACATCGGAAGCCGAGTTAGGTAGAATGAGGAGAAAAGGGGAGAAAACAAAACATCGATTCTATTTTTAAGAATTAGGAATGGGTATGGGCTTAGACTTTAGCGGTTACGGGTTAGGGTAGAGGATTTTATTTTTAAGAGGAAGTGGATGCAGTCGATTCGGGCAGTTCGGGTTGAAAACTTTTCAACCCAACCCAAACCGATCTATCATCAAAACCGATCCGAACTGTGAATTTTCGGCCGGTTCGGTCGGTTTTTTCGGTTTGAACCGAACCATGCTCAGCCCTAGTACCAAATGAGAGTTTGTTATTACTCAAACAAAAGATATTCTATGGACCGTGTCCTCACAATCTACCCTTTTTGATAATATCGAAATACACACATATTTGAGATATATAAATAATAACAATAAGCACAAATACACTCTCATGCAAAATAAAAAGGTATGCAATGCTCCCCCTGCATTCATGCATTCATGATAAGTGTAATCAAGCATTGGTATTATAAACTTCCCCTAAGACAATACATCGAGTTTTCACAAAAATATTAAAAAAATAAAAACATGAAACTCACTTAGTTAAAATACTTCACTCATGCAAAAATCATCATAAAATTCTAAATTCTCCCCATTTTTGTTATTAGCAAAAGTGAAAAACACATCAATGGATATACTTTATACACGAGAAATTCAGATAGAAATCATTCAAAAGGTGTACGGGAGACAAAAGCACACTGGTTCACCCAAAAATTTATAGAAAAATAACATAAGGGATTAAAATTTAATTACAAAACATATGAACACGAGAGAAATCATGTCAGCACACATAAAAAGATTAAATACCATTGTAAAGTGGGTGAAACAGATAGTGAAGAGACTTATACTAGTTCAAAAGACAAAATCAGGTATATCAAGGTGATAAATTAGCAAAAATAAGACTTGAGCTATCTCAACCTTAGAAACTAAGGACCAAAGTGTCGCCTATCACCTAGGCCATACAAGGCTTAGGAGGAAGAACGATATTGTTTGGCGGGGAATTCACACCATCTCTAAATATAGATTATATTCAGTACAAGATGGCTACCTTTTGAGATACGCACAAACACAAATCCACGAGTGTGGGTCTTTAACCATTTTTTAATAAATACACTCAATTTTACATGGATTTCATAAGAGTGTGGATCTTTGATCATATTTTAACAAATACACTCTTATTGTTTGATTATATTTTTGACATTGACGACTTTAGTACATAAAAAGCTTCGTGCATTAGCCAAGTAAAAATGCTCAAAATCACAAGATATAACCTGAAGTATCTATGAATGAAATATAAGACTTCTTCATCACTATTTCACAACACAAAAATATGATAAGTATAAAAGTAGGTTTGTGAAAATGCTACGTGAAATATCTCGTGTAAGCAACATGTCAAGTAATCAAATTTTGATTATTGTGTGCGTGAATACATACATATAGATTGAAAACCATATTTAAACTTGTGTGATGCGACATAATCAAGCCTATATACCAAAAGGATAATCTCATGTGAATCAATCCTATAAAAGCAAATACATAGGCATATTCAAGTTTTTAAAAGAAAAACAAAAAAAAAAAGAAAGAGAATATTTTATTTTGTTTTTTAAAAAATGGAAAAGACAAAAATCTAAAAACAAACATAAAAAAGAAATAAAACCCAAAAATATGTACATACTAGATGAAAGTGCAACATGCTAGATTAAGAGATAGAATGCCTAAATTTTATCTCAATCTAGTGAAATAGTCTTCAGGCAAAGGCTTTATAAAAATATCTGTAAGTTGTTGATCAGTAGGGACAAACACAATTTGAACATTCTCTTTAGCAATGTGGTCCCTAATAAAGTGATGCCGAACATCTATGTGTTCTGTTCGTGAATGGTATCTTGAATTATCACTCAAATCAGTAGCACTCTTATTATTATATCTAAGAGGAACCTTCTTAAAGGTGATGCCGTAGTTCTGTAGAGTCAAAGACATCCAAAGAGCTTGTGCACAACAACTACCTAATGCAATGTACTTGGCCTTTGTAGTTGACAAAGCTACACAGTTTTATTTCTTATTAGACCAAGATAATATAAAATATCCTAGAAGATGAATTGCACCACTAGTGCTCTTCTTGTTTGTATGACACCCAGTATAATCACTATCGAAATATCCAACCAAATTAAAAGAATTACACATTGAAAACCATAAACCAAAATTTTGCATTCTAATTAAATATTGAAAATTTTATTTTACAGTTTTCAAATGTGATTCTTTAGGATTTGCATGAAATCTTGCACACAAACACACAGAAAATATAATGACAGGACGAGAAGCAGTAAGATATAAGAGACTATTGATCATTGTCCTATATCTCTTTTCATCAATTGACACTAATTATCACATTTTAATTACATTTTATACCCTCATTACCTATTTTATATGAATAAAGATATTACTAATAATTATTTTTATCTTATTTTGCGTGCTAATAAAGAAATAATGAATAAAAGCCTAAATGACTCAAATTCTCTGAATTTCTATCAATTTTTAAAGCCCAAAATTGAAGACAAACGAAGGGCCAAGATACCAAAGTGATCCAAGAGAAATTCGTGAAGAAAAATAAAGAAAAAATAAATTGTTGAAACTCAATCGGTTGACCAATCGATTGGCCAACGGTTAATATGGTGTGATCGGTTAGTTATAGCAATTCAATTACGGGATGATTTCTCTTTCTTGGTGGCCAAGTTTGATCCAATGGTTCATATCAACTCCGTTGGGCTATAAATAGGGGTGAAATCTGAGGGTTTTGGGTGTGAAATATTTTATAAAAACTCCATTTGGAGAGGAGGGTTACTCTTAATTGAGAAGACCTTCTAAAAATTATAACTTTTGTTACACAATAAATAAAATTTTTCACCCCTTCAATTTCCTTTCTCTTCTTCTTGTCCAAGGACCAAAAGGAGGATGAGATGAAGATCAGGAGTTGTTGGTTTTCTTTTTATTTCTTTTTCATTTCTTGTTCATTTATATGCTTTGTAGCTTAGATTTACTTTCATGCAATGTCTTTAATTCTTGTATTTACTTTCTAGTATAGATTTTTCTTTTCTTTAATTCACCTTGAGGCTAGAACCCTCTAGGGAATTACCCTTTTCTAAGTGTGGAGCTAATATTTGTGGGATCCCTAGAGATTATTTAAAACTAGCTAACAAATCTAACTTATTCCCATAAGATTGAGATAAGCTAAGTGGATCTACTCTAGATTCCTCATATCTTTAATCAATCCTCCATACTTTACCTTCTTTATTTTCCTCTTATCCTTGCTTTTCATTTGTTTGTTATTTTCCTTTATTCTTGATTCTTGATTTCATTGATTTTTACTTCTCTCTCAATCTCATATTCCCTCCATGTGCATATAATCTCAAACCTAGTTTTGTTGTTATGTGCATATAACCACAACCACATTCTCAACTTTATTTTCTCCTCTTTTGCACATAATCCACATCCACTCTCTAATCTTTTCATGACCATTTTCACCATGTACATAAACTCCTAATTGTCGCGCATAATTTGAGAATCAAAACTTGAACAAACTCTTCATACTTCCCGTTCCTCGTGGGATCAATAATTTTTTGTACTATAACTTGATAAGTTGTATATTTGCAACTGAGGAGGTAATTATTTATTTCCCATCAAGTTTTTGGCGCCGTTGCCGGGGAACGGTGCATAAGTAGGATTTTGATTAACTTTGATTCCTTATTTTGTGTGTTTTCTTTTGTGTAGGAACTTGGAGCTTGAAGGTTAAGAGTTGAAGATTTGAGATTGAGGATTTGCCTCCAACGAGGCTTTGTATTGATTTTGCGTGGGTAACTTCTCTATCCAGTATTTTCAATTCCACCCTTTAAATAGTTCATATACATTAGAGACAATTAGGATTAAAAAAAATAAAAATAAAAAAAAAAGATTTTTACCCTTGTCAACCCTAATAAACTTCATTTCTTTGATTGTCGACTATAATAAAAAATAAAAAGATTTTTATTTTTGCATCCTTTTTAGTTGCTTTTAATTTCTAGAGTTGCATTGCATATAATAGTAGGAATTCACCCAAGTGATTTGAGCATCTTGATTTGATACACACTTGAAAATATCTTAAGGGTAAAAACCCCCTAATCAAGATAAGGTGAGGGATTTCATCACCCTTTCCTTAGCCCAAAAATCACTAATTCCTCACTACACTTACCCAAGCCTCTTAAAACTGATTAGATGTTGACCCCTAAGGATTCGAGCTCATTAAGGAACAAGAAATCCTTAAGTGAACCGGTCCAAGTTTATTTGGATTAATTGGTGTCTAAGACAAGATTTAGGGGTTGCGTAAGGCGCTCCGCAAGGAAAGAGGTACTTAATTGATCTTTGATCTCCCTCTAGTACTATCCTTACCTGGCTAATTACCGAAGTAAACTTTGATCTTTTCATTAAGAAAATTTTTGGTTAGGAGCTGGTCTAAGTTAAGTTTAGGCTTAACCCTAGAGTTAGGGTGATTGAAAAGTGATTGCCTTGATTTGCTTTTAGTTAGTTTTTCCTTTTTCTTTTTCTCATCATCTTTTAACTTTTTCTTTTGACCTTTTTCATAAATAAAAAATAAAAAAGATTTTTACCCTTGTCAACCCTAATAAACTTCATTTCTTTGATTGTCGACTATAATAAAAAATAAAAAGATTTTATTTTGCATCCTTTTAGTTGCTTTTAATTTCTAGAGTTGCATTGCATATAATAGTAGGAATTCACCCAAGTGATTTGAGCATCTTGATTTGATACACACTTGAAAATATCTTAAGGGTAAAACCCCTAATCAAGATAAGGTGAGGGATTTCATCACCCTTTCCTTAGCCCAAAATCACTAATTCCTCACTACACTTACCCAAGCCTCTTAAAACTGATTAGATGTTGACCCCTAAGGATTCGAGCTCATTAAGGAACAAGAAATCCTTAAGTGAACCGGTCCAAGTTTATTTGGATTAATTGGTGTCTAAGACAAGATTTAGGGTTATGTAAAGGCCCGCAAGGAAAGAGGTACTTAATTGATCTTTGATCTCCCTCTAGTACTATCCCACTGCTAATTACCAAGTAAACTTTGATCTTTTCATTAAGAAAATTTTTGGTTAGGAGCTGGTCTAAGTTAAGTTTAGGCTTAACCCTAGAGTTAGGGTGATTGAAAAGTGATTGCCTTGATTTGCTTTTAGTTAGTTTTTCCTTTTTCTTTTTCTCATCATCTTTTTAACTTTTTCTTTTGACCTTTTTCATAAATAAAAAAAATAAAAAAAAAGAGTTTGATTTTGGTGTATGCAAACTTGGGTTAGGGATAATACCAATTATTTAATTCGTTTTGATCCATCTCTTGAACCAAACGAAATGGTCAATACCAACCCACCTGTTCTTCAAGATGTTTGTTACCCCACTAGAAATGCAATCCCCTCTTGCATAAAACTCCCCGAGGTCAATGGAGCAAATTTCAAACTTAGACCGCATTTCATAAACATGCTTCCAAAATTCTTAGGAGTCGAAACCGAAGACACATACATCTTTATCTCCAAATTTGAAGAAGTTTGCCTCATGATTAAGATGACAGACTTAACCGAAGATGCGATCAAACTCTGATTTATTCTATTTTCCCTTAAGGACAAAGCTAAAAAATGGCTGTATAGCTTGCCCATAGATTCCATCTCAACTTGGGGTGAATTTATAAAAGTTTTTCTGAAAAAATTCTTTCCTATCCACAAAACGGTCAAGCTTAGAAACAACATTCAAAATTTTAAAATTATCCCAGGAGAACCTTTTTGGAAGTATTTTGATAAATTCAAAGATCTTCTTATCCAATGTCCTCACCATGGTTTTGAAAAGTGGCGATTATGCCAAATCATTTATGAAGGATTGGATTATTCTTCAAAAACTTTCTTAGAGTCAATGTGTCATGGGGATTTCATGAAGAAAAATGCTAATGAAGCTTGGGACTTTTTAGAGAGTTTATCCGAGAAAACCATGCAGTGGGAACATTGTGATGACCGAGTTTCATCAGTTTCCCAACCAAAAACCAGTGGTCTTTCCTTAGAAACGAATATAGCCGCTGAAGCAAAGATGGCGACGATCATGTGTATGTTAGAAGCTTTAGAAGTCAAAGAACAAGCTCCCGCTCAAATTAATCAAGTTTCGGCCTCAGGTTGTCATAACTGTCTGTCTCCATCTCATGTTTTAGAGAAATGTCCTCTTTTAGGACCCGGTCAGCTACTAGGTCAGGTAAACGCTGCATTCCAGCATCCCGGGAATGATCCATTCTCTCCAACTTACAATTCAGGTTGGAGAAATCACCCAAATCTTGCATGGAATCAGGAAAACTTCTCCGGTAACCAAACTTTCACGCCCTCTTCAAACCATCAATTTCCTAGGGGAAACACATTTCCTTCTCAAAATAATTTTCAACAATAAAATCTGTCATATCAGTCTCCTCATCACACTCCTCCGAATCCTGATCATGAAAAACGTCTTGATATTCTAGAAAAGGGAATAGAAACCATGATTAAGGCTTCTACACAAACCACCAACTTGTTGACTTAAACATCCAACACTTTGAATACCTTTATGCAATCAACCGGACAAATTCTTACTTCTAACACTCAAGCCATAGCTAGATTAGAAACCCAACTTGAACAACTAGCTAGTGCTGTGAGTGAGAGAGAGAAAGGAATATTTTCGAGTCAATCCGTGCCCAACCCGAAGGACACGGGATCAAGTTCAACCTACCAAGCTCAAGTGAATGCAATCCATTCACCGCGGTCAGGTAAACAGGTCGATAATCAGGTTAGAATGCCTCCAAGTGAAACCCTTGAACCAGAATAAATTCTCTCTCCTTTTGATGTCTCTACTCAGAAATCACACCCTTCTGATGATCCAGAACCAAAACCAGAGTCTAATTTTGATTGGTTTAAACCAGTTGCTCCTTAGCCAGATAGACTCAGGCCTAGGAAACACTCCCCTCAAGAGGAGAAAATTCTAGAAACTTTCAAGCAGGTTAAGGTCAATATTCCTCTCCTAGATATCGTTGATCAAATTCCTTCTTATGTAAAATTTTTGAAGGAATTATGTACCAAAAAGAGGCAAATAAATGTTCCAAAGAAAGTCTTTCTTGCTGCCAATATCACTGATATACTCTCAAAATTCATACCTTTGAAACATAAAGATCCAGGTTGCCCTACCATCCCATATGTCATTGGTAATAGTTTTATTGATAAGGCACTCTTAGACTTAGGGGCCAGTGTCAATTTGCTCCCATTTTCGGTCTACCAACAACCAGATGTAGGGGAGCTCAAACCAACCAGATGCACCCTACAATTAGCTGATAGATCTGTCAAGGTCCCCATGGGAGAAATAACAAATATTCTGATTAAGATTGGGGATTTTATTTTTCCTGTGGATTTTGTAGTTTTGGAAACACAGCCTGTTTCCAATCCCAAAGGATAAATACCTGTTATCTTAGGAAGACCTTTCTTAGTCACTTCTAATGCTCTCATCAAGCGTAGAATGGTCAAATGAAGTCGCCCTTTAAAAATTTGATCACGATCTCAATATTTTTAACCCGAAAACCAACGGATAATCAATCAATGGAAATAAATTACATCCGTGAAAGCTTGATTGAAGAGATAGAAGAAGAAGAGAATAAATCAGACCTTAGTTTTGAGGAAATCTTTCATGAGGAGTCGAGTCTTAAAAAATCGATTTGATTTTTCAAAATGAGGAAACTGTGTTGAATACATGCCTCTTGAATGCAATATTCGAGGAACTCTTTTCGATGAGCTTAGATTTTTGAAGCGACAACCAAAATGTTAAATTTTTATTAATCAAAAATCTAAGTTCAAAATGCATAATACCAATAATACCTACCTTTATTTCTTTGTAAAAATCATTAAAAATCTTAGAATTTTTAGAATTTAAGCACATCGCTGATTATATCATTTTGAAATTCTTTAAATTTCGGGTAGAATTTTTAGCAATAATGTAGGATTTAATGTAGAATGTGAGCTTTTCATGTTTTATCTTTTATTCTACATTTTTATTTTTGTCTCATAATAATAAAAGAATTTATTCTTCTCTCATGTGAGAGTTTCTTGTTGTTCTTTATTTCAAAAAAAAGAGAGAGAATAAATTTTGGCTTCACCCCCTCATCTTGAAGGTATTCTGAGAATTTTTTCATTGTTTGAAGCTAGTAGAACAAATATAAATGCTTCAATTATTATCTGTTTTACTTTGTGCATAATAGAATTTACATTGAGGATAATGCAAAATTTAGGTGTGGGGTGGGAATTAGTCATTTTGCTCTTTATCTTAGTCATTTTCCTTTTTCTTACCATTTTTTTCATTAAAAAGTCACTTGCCAACTTAATAGAGTTGATTAATAATTGATCTATTTAATAGAATTTAAGTCTTCTAATCCTTAGTTAGTTCTATACTCAAGTTTACCTTTTATGATAACTCCAAATAAATTTTTAAGAAATAATTTTCAAAGTAGTATACTTTACTTAAGTTTTAACTTAGATTTTTAATTAAAGTAATGAAATTTTTGCATGCCTAACTTAGAGTTGAAAATAATTTTTCAAGTTGTCTTGATCCAAATATTGTTCGAATATATATACATATACACACATATATATTATACTAACTTAACAAAAGAAGAAAAATTTCTCTTAAAATCATTAGTGATTCTATTTTACTAAGCCTAAGTTGACTGAGTAATTAAGCCCGAGGAGTATTTCTATGCTTAATGACCTAAGCCCAATTGGGTTGGGATTCATTGGCCCAAAACTCGCTAAATGGTCACTTAGAAAGCCCGATTAAAAAGAACAAAACCAACAAGGAATAAAGAGTTAAAAAAATCATACTAACCATGTTTTTATATATAGTTATATTTGTATATGTTCTTGAAGAATTAAATGGATTAAAAGTCTTGAAGTTTGTTTAAAATAAAGAGTTAGCATGTTCTTTTCAAAACTTTTAAATTAAAATTTTGAGTTAAACTTGGTTTTGTATAACTATAATGGAAGGATTTTCTTAAGAAAATTACATTGGAGTTATGATAAAAACGTTTTCTTGAGTATTAACTGTTGATGTATATAATCACAGTCACTAACCTCGAGCGAAGTTTAGTTCTTAAGAGAGCGAGTCCGCTTCCTCCTAAAGCCCGGCCGACACTCCAAAGGGTTCGCCACAACAAAGAAGGACCCGCGAAGAGGCGGAGTTGGGATCTCCTGCGGTTCCTCCGACGGTCAAGTTATGAGCCCTCGCCTCATCGAAGGGCCGAGGAGTGGACGAAATCCCATGAAGCCGCAAGACCGAATTGCCGAGCAAAGCGCCCATAGTACGCCCCGTAATTAACGACTGCTTCCAGCCACATGCTCTACCGACAAGGATATAGGCTCTAGGGTTTCTCTCCTAATCTCTCGCCAGACGCACACCCTAAGTTCGAAGTCGCCCCGCGACCCGCATTTAACCTCGTCTTTCCACCCTTTGATCGACTTGGGCATCAAGGATAACCTTGAATTCTCCCGACATCCGAGGTAATAGTGAGGCGCTTTCTGGACGCCGACCAAGTGGCTCAGCACGCTCATCGACGGCCGAATCGAGAGCCAACGGCAGATGACGGTGAAGCCAACCAATATGGCTATCGAGTTTGGCGTCATTTGCATTGGGGAGACACCTAACTCATCGAACACTTTTCGAAGAAAAGGGTGCAGTGGCAACCGGAGGCCGCATTCCAAATGTTTGAGATACAGGGGAGCCCTCCGCTCGCCGTGGCTATATACCGGAGATGACTTCGCCGGAGCCTCCAACTTGTACGCCTCCGGTATGTCGAAATCCGAGCGCAAAGACCTCATTTGCGTCTGGGTAACCTTCGAGCGGAACTCATCGAGTTGCTTATGACGGTCGGAATCCATGCCGGATCTTTACCACCCGCCGGAAGATCGCCTGAATTCGTAGACGAGGGAAGAGAAGCGAATGCCTTCCCCCGTCACCTCTCTCTATTTATACAGTGGGACCCACTGACAGCGCTCCCTTTCGCGATCAACGGGGAGGATTAAAACCCCACTCCCGAGGCACCGCTTCGGGAGGCGAAAAGCAGGCCCCACCTCTACGCCCAGAAGGCGAAGCGCCAATGGCCAAGAAACTGCTCGCTGACGTCAGCCACGTCCCATCGATGTGACAATTCGAACCCCCTTCGAACCCCCTCCGGGCCAGGCGAGCATTATTTCACTTGGACTCGCTTCCAACCGACTCCAAGCGAAGGCCAATCATATGGTCATAACCACTAATCGCTGATTAAAGAGAAAGCCGAAGGCCGACCGGACGAACGCTTGTTTACCAATGAGGACCGGCAAGGACCTCCACGCCAACCCACCGACCGGCTCAGATACCCAGCTCCCGGTCCATCAGCGACTATCGCCATGACCGACGCTGGCGGCGGTGCGAGTCGCCCATCGACAGCTTCTGACGACGCTGAAGGCGGTGTCGGGCCGTCCTCCGCACCCGCCTGCTACGATCCCTTCCTACAAGCCGACTTCTCCAAACAATGTGGAACAAATCCAGCCTACCCTTCGCCACTCGCCCTCTAGGACGACGATAAGGCGCCCCAATCGCCCCTCAAAGAATCATCCTGGGACGCCTAAGAGGTCAGGCGAGTCGGCCACCCTACCAACTCCCTCTCTCACCCCACGGTGATTCTTTCCACTCAAACGACGGCCACACAGTACTCGAGCCCATCAACATCACATTAAATGCACTGACAGCCCCTTAATTCCCTATCTCTCACAGTATTTAAGACACCTCGGACCCATGCAGCTACAGACGCCGCCAATCCCATCCCATTAATGGCGAATAGACCACACCAACCCTCAAATTACTCCCAACTTGACACTCAGAAGGCCACCACTCTAGCGGTGGAGGGATGTTCACCAATCCTCGCTCACACGGGAGGGGAGGGCTGACTCACCGGTGGTTCCCAAACTAATGGAAAGACGGAAATACCCCCTTAACCCTACCTATAAAAGAGAAACGTGAACAGCTAACAAGGTAAGCAATCTTCTCAGTGTGAATTCTCGCTCCATTAAACTACCTCCCACTTCGCTAACTTGACCGTCGGAGGAACCACCGGAGATCCCAACTCCGCCTCTTCCGCAGGTCCTTCTTTTGTTGTAGGCGAACCCTTTGGCTGGAGTCAGCGTCGCTGGGCTTTAGGAGGGAAAGCGACTCGCCTCTTAAGAACTAAACTCGCCGAGGTTAGTGATCTGATTATATACATCATCAGCTTACGCCCACCGTGGGGCCTCCTTTCTTCTTCTTGCAGTTATGTCCAGCGGCGATGATCTTTCCGGGTCAGAGAACCTACAAGCGGGCTATGTCACTCAAGCCCAACTCCAGGAATCCACCGAGAAGATCACCCAAGCCATGCAAGCCACCATGCATGCCCAGTTCCAAGCTTTTGCAGCTGACCTCTTCACTCGCCTCCCCGCCTTAACAGCGCAGCAGGCCCCATCAACAACAACGGCAGGCCAGCCTTCCGCCAGCCGCCATTCCGCCGCTGGCCACCATTGCCGCTTCGAGGCGATCCCGCCCTGGAGACTCCCCACCTTGACAAGTCACGGAGGGACCACCAGAAGCGCGCCACCTCACCCCTGCAGAGGCAGCCAGCACATGGCGCCAGTTCTAGGCGCCGCTTCTAGCATTCGACTCACCGATGAAAGCCCTCTCTCCCGCCTTGGCGGTGACTGCCGGCAAGAGCCTCCAGACCTTACACCGCGCCCGCGGCACCACTCCCAACCGCCCACCAACGTACTGGCGACTACAATCAAGTGTACCAGCCGGTCGCCGACGCCATCGGAGGGAACACCCCCTTCACCGACTCCATCATACAAGCGCCGGCCGAGAAGTTCAAGATGCCGACGATGGACAAGTATGCGGGCGACAGGGACCCGTCCGAGCATGTGCAAGACTACTACAACACCATGATCATGATGCAAGCACCGGAAGCAACAATCTGCCGCTGTTTCCCCGTTACCTTGACGGGAAGCGCCAAGCTATGGTGGAACTCATTGGAGAAGAAGTCCATAAGAACCCGAGGCAGTTCATACACCACTTCCGCCAATGCCAAGCCCAACCGCCTCCAGTTGTGCCTATTCGCACTAAGCAGAGCCGGCGAGAGCCTCAGAGCCTACATCAAGAGGTTTCAGGCGAAGAGGCTAGAAGTTGAAGACCAAGGGAGCCAAGTCGCTATGGCGGCTCTGGTGGCGGGGCTGCGACCTGGCGACCTGTCCAAAGCCCTCAACAAGAAGCCCATCAAGAGCTACGAGCACTTGATGTCCAAAGCCCATGCCTACATGAACATGGAAGAAGCAGAAGCATACAAGATCGCCACAGCAGCCGATTCCAAAGAAGGTCAGCCACAACTACCCCGACAGCCCCACCTAAGCATTTCAGGCACCTCCTCAGCCGACCACCTACGCCGCCCCAGCGGCCCATCCCACTAGGTCGGTTCCAGACCCGCCTCGGAGAGAAGAGCCGAGGCACATCCCAAGAAATCCTCCTCCCAAGAACAACCGCAATGGTCGGTTCGACAGGAGGGAGGATAGAAGAGCAGACGCCCTCCAAGGTTCACAGCCCTCAATACCTCCCTTTCGGGCCCCGACAAGGCCCAGAGAGGGCTCTCCACAAGCCCCCGCCACATGAGGGCGGACCCGAGCAAGAGGGACTCACGGCGATTCTGGCCGACCACCGGGACACGGCCACGCAACAGAGAGTGCCGTGTTCTCCGAAGGACATTGAAGACCTCATCCGAGAGGCTTCTTGAAGAATTTGATCCACCGAGAGCAGAAGCCAAGAGGGACGATCACCGACCTCGCCTCGGTCCCCCTCCTCGACCCACTCTAACGCAGGGAAGCCGCCAAGGGAGCCGGGAGTCATCAACACCATCACCGAGGTCCGACCTTGGGAGGGGAATCCAATAACGCCCGAAAGAGGTATGCCGTGCATGCCTTACGTGAACAACCGCGACAAGAAGCGAAGGCCGATGTGTCCATCTCTTTCAACAGGCCGACTTGGATGGCGTTGAGACGCTTCATGACGACTTATCGCCATATCACCGACATCTACGGCTTCAAGGTGAAGAGGATCATGATCGACACCGGGAGCTCTGTCGACATATTATTTTTGGACGCATTCAACCGCATGGGCATTGACAAGTCCAAACTCCAGCCGTCTTTGGGTCACCTGATTGGTTTCACAGGACATTCTCAGCTTCCAGAGGGACAGATCACCCTTCCCCTGACTGCTGGGCAGCCTCCGTGCCAATCGACCGTGGACGTCCAGTTTGTAGTGATGGACATCAAGTCGGCACATAATGTCATCTTGGGTCAACGCTCTCCACACCAAGGGCCATCCCGGCCCACCTACCATCGATGATCAAATTCCCGACATTGGGAGGAGGGAATAGTCCGAGCGACCGTAAGGAAGCCCGAGCTTGCTACGCCCTTTCCACCAAGGGGAAAGGAGTCGCGACCGCCCTGCCCATCGAGAAGACGGCTCGCCAGCTTGATGAGAAGGAACGCGAGAGGACGACTCCAGTTGAGGACCTCCATGAGATTCCCATCGACCACAAAGGCGAGAGGACGCTCAGGATAGGGTCCAACCTCTCGAACCATTAAGAGGTGCGATAGTTGCTTTTCTTTTAGCTAATCTTGATGTGTTTGCTTGGAGTCCGTAAGACATGCCGCATTTCGCCGACGCCATTTGCCATGAGCTTTCCGCCGACCGACACGCCGCCGGTTCGACGTAAGAAGAGGCACTGGGCCCGAAGCGAAAGCGGCAGCCGAGGAGGTCGGCGGCTCACGAGCCGACTTCATTCGAAGTCCAATACCCCGAAAGTGGTCAGCCCAACGCCGCCCCGTGAAGAAGTCTAGCGGCAAGTGGAGGACGTGCGTCGACTTCACCGACCTCAACAAAGCATGCCCCAAGGATAGCTACCCCCTTCCCCGAATTGATCAGTTGGTGGACGAAAGTGCGGGGCATCAATTGCTAAGCTTCTTGGATGCTTTTTCAGGTTACAACCAGATCTCGCATGGCGAAGCATGATCGAGAAGACGCCTTCATCACCGACCGAGGCACCTTTTGCTACAAAGTGATGCCCTTCGGTCTCAAGAATGCCGGCGCGACCTACCAGAGGCTGGTCAACAAGATCTTCAAGCCCCAGCTCGGCCGCAATGTGGAAGCCTATGTGGACGACATCTTGGTGAAGTCGAGACTCGCAGCTGCTCACATCGCCGACTTGGAAGAAACCTTCACCACCCTCCGGCGCTACCGCATGAAGCTCAACCCGACCAAATGTGCTTTTGGAGTGCAATCGGGAAAATTTCTGGGATTTATGATCACCCAGAGGGGAATCGAAATCAATCCGGAGAAGATAGAAGCCATTGAGCGACTCCCCGAGCCTCGCACCATGAAGGATATCCAGAGGCTCAACGGGAAGATAGCCGCCTTAGGGCGCTTCCTCTCCAAGTCGGCCGAGAGAAGCCTTCCCTTCTTCAAGATACTGAGAGGGGCCAAAGATCCAAAGAAGAAGCTGGAGTGGACCGAGGAGTGCTGCACCGCCTTCAGAGAGCTCAAAGTCTATCTGAGCACCAAGCCGCTCCTCAGCCAACCCACCGAGGGTGAGACCCTATACCTGTATTTGGCCGTCTCACCTGAAGCAGTGAGCTCAGCGCTTGTCCGGGAGGAAGACCACATCCAGAAGCCGGTCTACTATGTCAGCCGGATCTTAAGAGCAGGGGAACTCAACTACCCCCTAGTCGAGAAAGCATCCTTCGCCCTGATCACCACTGCCCGCAGACTTCGTCCCTACTTTCAAGCACACCCCATCGCCGCAGGGACGAGCCTCCCGATGAAGAAATCCTCGAGCCCCACCACATCTGGGAGAATGGTCGCGTGGTCAATCGAACTCAGTGAATATGATGTGCAGTTCGAGCCCAGGACCACCATAAAGGCACAAGCCTTGGCCGACTTCCTCATAGAATCCACCACGCCAGATGACGAACCGAATGATCTCACTGTCCCAGCTCAACCTGCGCCCCCCAAAGGGGCCGAGCAGACAGCGACACCTTCCCCATGTCCTGAGCCAGAAGACGGCTCCCCTGAAGTCGCCTCTTGGTGGGAATTGAGAGTGGATGGATCCTCGAATGAAGCAGGAAGCGGGGCCGGCGTCGTATTGCGTAGCCCCGAAGGAACAGTCACAGAGCAGTCCATCGCCTTCAAGTTCCCCGCCTCGAACAACGAGGCCGAATACGAAGCCCTCATCGCCGCCTGGTCGCTCGCGCCAAGGCCGAGCTCGATGGTGATGGCCGACTCTCAACTGGTCGTTCATCAAGTTAACGGCAAATACGCCGCCAAGGATAAGAGGATGGCTCAATACCTGAAGATTGTCAAGGACCTGTTGCCCCGCTTCGCCAACTTCAAAATTGTCCAAGTCCCTCGCGCCCGCAACGCCCGAGCGGACGCCTTGTCGAAGCTCGCATCGACCAGCTCCTTGAGTAGCTCCGGACCCATCCTCGCCGACACACTCCCACATCCCAAAGATCGCAGACCCGCCGACGCCATGCAAACAGATGCCCCCATGAATCTGGCTGGATAGATCCTATCATCCAGTTTTAGTGGCCTCCTCTACCTATGATCCTACCAAAGCGTAGGAGTTTGCAGAGAGCCTCCGCCGCTACTCATGATTGACGGCCAGCTCTACCGGACGCCCTATCTAGTCACGGGTAGGGCCCTATCTCGTGTTCCGACCGCCGAGGCCGATTATGTTTTGAAGGAAATCCATGAAGGCACCTGCGGCAACCATCCAGGGGCGAGAACCCTCGCCCAGAAAATCATACGCCAGGGATACTATTGGCCGACCATTGTGGCGATTCCCAGTCTGCCTCCGTGATGCAAGAAGTGTCAACTCTTTGCGGAGATTCCCAGAGCCGCCGCCACAGAGCTAACCTCCATCTTCAGCCCCCTTCCTTTCGCCCAATGGGGCCGACATATGGGCCGCTCCCTTGCCTCGGCAACAAGTAGTTCCCCGATAGTCGCCATCGACTACTTCACCAAATGGATCGGCCGAGCCTTTGGCGAAGATCGGAGAGAACAACATCACCGCTTTGCTTGGAAGTCGGTCAGATGTCGGTTTGGCGTCCCGCTCATTCATCACCGACAACGCACTCCAGCTCAAGAATGGGGATTCCAAGATTTTTGTGAAGAATGGGGGATCAAGCTCAAGTTCGCTTCGGTAGCCCACCCCAAGTGCAACGGGCTGGAAGAAGCCGCTAATAAATGCATCCTCCAAGCTCTGAAGAAGAAGGTCGATCAAGCGATCGGCAATTGGGTCGAAGAACTACCGAGCATCCTATGGTCATACAGGACGACCCACAAGAATTCAACCGGGGAAACCCCGTTCATGCTAGCCTATGGAGCAGAGGCGGTAACCCCAGTGGAGGTCGGCATGCCCACCATCCGACTCCAACATTTCGACGAGGAGGTGAATTCCGATGAACTTCGAGGACACCGACTCGGTGGATGAGGTCCGCGACCGCAGCAAGTCATCAATCAGCAACGGATCGCCCGATACTACAACAGCAAGGTCCGGCCGAGAAGGTTCCAAGTCGGCGATCTAGTGCTGAGAAAGGCGGCCTTCGACAAGGACACCAGGCGTGGCAAGTTGGCGCCCAATTGGGAGGGGCCCTACACCATCCTTGAAGAATCACGCCCCGGAACATACCGACTCAGAAGCCCCGACGGGAGAGTCCTACAACATCCCTGGAACATAGAGCACCTCAGGAAGTTTTTTCAATGAATTTGCATTGTAAATCTTGCTCAAGAACTTTCTATACAAATAGAATTTTGCTTCTGACAATTACTCTGTATTAAATTGTACAAGGAGCATCCTAGCAACCCACCCGTCACGACAGCTCAAATCGACTCTCTCGCCGAAAATAAGTTGCGACAACCCACTTCGCTTGTCGCTCGGGTGGCTTCTTTGTTGGAGCCGACTTGGGGATCCTTCCCACTGGCCGAGTCAAGGTACGCCCTACTCTCCTAACACGAAGTCGACATCCCACCCTCTTAGCTTGAGTCAAGGTAACTTCCTTATCGGGTGTAGTTCAGCACCTTCCGCTGGTCGAAGTCAAGGAACCCTTCGCCACGCCGAGTCAAGGAACCCTTCTCACCTAGTTGAGACAGCGACCAACTTACTTAGTCAAGTTTAACCTACCACTCTCACTAAGTCGAGTTGAATCATTCCTCTCTGCTAGGACGAGTCAAGGAACCCTTCTCACCTAGTCGCCATGCATCCCACTCGCCAATTGAGTAACCACACCCTACTCGCCAAGTCAAAACGGGTTGCCCAACCACGCCAAGTCGAAGTCAAGGAGCATATCCGCCGCCAAGTCGTGGCGCCATGTGACCCGACCCCATTAAGACCTATCGTCCGCGTAAGTCCTAGGCACCGACCTCTGTGATTAGTCCCCTCTGGTCGCCCGGCTCCCGTGAGCGGCTCGGGCTTGCTCTTTGCCTCAAAGCAGATCGGCTCTGCGAAAATTAAGACCTAGAAGCCCGCGTAAGTCCTAGGCACCGACCTCTGTGATTAGTCCCCTGGTCGCCCGGCTCCCGTGAGCGGCTCGGGCTTGCTCTTTGCCTCAAAGCGGTCGGCTCTGCCGAAAATTAAGACCTAGCGCCACGTGAAGTCCTAGGCACCGACCTCTGTGATTAGTCCCCTCTGGTCGCCCGGCTCCCGTGAGCGGCTCGGGCTTGCTCTTTGCCTCAAAGCAGAGATCGGCTCTGCCGAAAATTAAGACCTAGCGCCACGTAAGTCCTAGGCACCGACCTCTGTGATTAGTCCCCTCTGGTCGCCCGGCTCCCGTGAGCGGCTCGGGCTTGCTCTTTGCCTCAAAGCGAGTCGGCTCTGCGAAAATTAAGACCTAGAAGCCACGTAAGTCCTAGGCACCGACCTCTGTGATTAGTCCCCTGGTCGCCCGGCTCCCGTGGCCGGCTCGGGCTTGCTCTTTGCCTCAAAGCAGAGATCGGCTCTGCGAAAATTAAGACCTGAAGCCACGTAAGTCCTAGGCACCCGACCTCTGTGATTAGTCCCCTCTGGTCGCGGCTCCCGTGGCCGGCTCGGGCTTGCTCTTTGCCTCAAAGCAGAGATCGGCTCTGCGAAAATTAAGACCTAGAAGCCACGTAAGTCCTAGGCACCGACCTCTGTGATTAGTCCCCTCTGGTCGCCCGGCTCCCGTGAGCGGCTCGGGCTTGCTCTTTGCCTCAAAGCAGAGATCGGCTCTGCGAAAATTAAGACCTAGGCGCCACGTGAAGTCCTAGGCACCGACCTCTGTGATTAGTCCCCTCTGGTCGCCCGGCTCCCGTGAGCGGCTCGGGCTTGCTCTTTGCCTCAAAGCGGAGATCGGCTCTGCCGAAAATTAAGACCTAGGCGCCACGTAAGTCCTAGGCACCGACCTGGCGGTGCGTCCCCTCTGGTCGCCCGGCTCCCGTGGCCGGCTCGGGCTTGCTCTTTGCCTCAAAACAGAGATCGGCTCTGCCGAAAATTAAGACCTAGAAGCCCGTAAGTCCTAGGCACCCGACCTCTGTGATTAGTCCCCTCTGGTCGCCCGGCTCCCGTGAGCGGCTCGGGCTTGCTCTTTGCCTCAAAGCAGTCGGCTCTGCGAAAATTAAGACCTAGAAGCCCGTAAGTCCTAGGCACCGACCTCTGTGATTAGTCCCCTCTGGTCGCCCGGCTCCCGTGAGCGGCTCAGGCTTGCTCTTTGCCTCAAAACAGAGATCGGCTCTGCCGAAAATTAAGACCTAGGCGCCCCGTAAGTCCTAGGCACCCGACCTACGCGGTTGTCCTCTACGAAGATCTCGCCACCATAAGAGCCGACCACGGTTAGCTCCGCACCCTGAGACAGAATGACCTTGACAAAGGAACTGCGGATGAAGACAGGCCTCACACCCAACTAACGAGTCGGTCGTGATCCCGAATAATCACGACACGCTGCTGGGCCAACTCGACGAGTCTAGCCCCACAGGGGCCGACTTGTCTTCAATTTACTTATGTTTATTGTAAGCCCCACAGGGGCCGACTTGTCTTCAATTTACTTATGTTTATTGTGGGGCCGACTTGTCTTCAATTTACTTATGTTTATTGAAAGCCCCATTGTGGCCTAATTTGTCTTCAACCTCGCTATTATGTTTATCGTGAGCTCCATGGGCCGTAATCTGCCTCGTCCAAAAAAAAAAAAAGTAAGGAGAAATGAATGAATCGAACAAACAACCATCCATGAAATACGACTTTTCATTGATATTCCAAGCAAAGTTTTACAATAGTCTGCACGTCCGAAATACCAAAATAAAAGAAAAATTAAAACTACAAGCCTAGGTATACATCCTAATAGTCGCTGCGTCGCCTTCGTTCGCCTTCCGTCGCTGCCCTCAGCCACCTCGGCTGCCTAAGCCGAAAGTGAAGTACTACCAAAGGATTTTGGGTGTGGACCCCATGGCTCCATATCGGCACAATAAATCGAGAATCCATGGATGTAAACAAACGCCTTTCTTCGAGATACACTCAACGCACTCCACTACCTCTTACTAAAATAGATACAAGGACGATCACAAACCGCGGCCCCAATTGTCGGATGCTAACGAGGGATTTCCCCTTCCTTCACAGATGACCGAACTACCGCCGCACTCTGGAAACCTCAAGATGGTGGGACTCGGGGAGAATCCACTCCCACTTCCAACCATCTCAAAGAAACTCACCTACGCCCCCAATTTGAAACCTCGAGATGACGAGTAAAGACAATTGGCCACCACCTAACGAGAGCATGATAAGTAATGGCCTCCTCCCTATTTATAATAGAACCCATAAATGCTAAGCCCCTCGTGATCAACGGAAGAAATTAAGAGTGTGGAACTCGAGGGGTCACCCCTAAACCGAATCGTCATCTCGAAAACACCGTTTATCTTAAATGAAACCAACCGCCCATCCCTAAGCCTAAAAGTCAAGAACCAAAGGATGGCCTACTGGCAACACCTATGCTCAAATCGAGGAACTAATAGTCGCCTCCACACCGACAACGACCTATCACCCGCTGGGTCCAATCTCATTTACGCCGACCACAAATCAAACGCTAAATTATCGGGTCAAGCCGACGGCACGACCGCAGCCTTGACCCATTTGCCACGCCGCATTTAAATATAGATGACGGCCAGCCCGGCCAAAGTCGCTATTACCACAGCCTAAGAAAGAGCAAAAAAAAAAAAAGGGGAAAGAGTTCGGCACAGAGACGCAAACTAAATTTTCATTCACCAGTAAAATATATTACAAATACAAGACTTTCCAACTAACGAAGCAAAAAATAAACAAAGTGCCCAGAGCGGCCTAATCTCCTCCCTCGCCGCCGTCTCCCTCCTCTCCATCGCCATCCTCGTCCTCCTCGTCGTCCTCATCCTCATCAGGGTCGTCCTCGGCGCTAAGCTGTACTCCTGCCCCCCTGGCTTCCAGGCCTTGGAGAACGCGCAGAGAACCCTCCACCCTGGGAGGATAGGCGAGCCTCAACGTCGAGAGCTTAGAAGGGAGTTGGGCTTTCAAGTAGTCATAGCCCGCCTTGATAGCTAGGGGCGGCTCCACTTTCCCCATAGGTCCTGCTGTACTCTTCAATGACCTCCTTCTTGCCCTCCTCCGGCGTTGCGGACTTGGCGAGCCTCGATCAATTTGGCGTCGTCCTGGCAGGTCGATGGGCGCCCGACTCATCGAGGCGACCCCAAGTTCGGCTCTCAACTCTCGGCCCCGGCTTCGCCCTCCGGCCTCTCAATCTGTGCCTTCCACTCCTCGATCTCCCTCTCGGGCCTTCAGCCGTCCTCCTCAGCGGGCGACCTCCCCTTCGGCTTATCAACAACGACCGCTTGCTTCAATGGCGAGTTTGAAGATCGGCGATCGTGGATGCTTGGCCTCCAACTCAGCGCCATTTGGCGCCGACTTGACTTCTCGCCTCAAGGCGGTCGCCCTCTTCTCGCCTCCTCGGCTCCTCTTTTCCGCGACCAACCTCTCCGCCAAGTCGTTCACGGCCTTCATGGCGCAAGATAGCCGGCCGTAAAGCTCCTCCCCTACCAAGGCCCCTCGAGTGTGGTAACTCAAGAGGGCTTGCCGGAGGCCGGCTGAGGGCGTCTCCTCCAGGAGATCCTTGTCGTGGGGGAGAGTGAACTGCTCCGAGGCGACGAACTGTCCCCACCCTGAGAGAAGCACCGTGCCCTCTCTAAGGAGGGAATGCTCGAGGGATGAATCATGGCACGGGGAAGGCTCCCCCCTTGCCGAGTACCCCTCCCACAGATTGCCAATGAGCTGGGATCGCAGCTCTCTCCACCTCAAGCGACCCACCTCGGCAATCTGATGGCGGAAGGGAAGCTCTATGCCCAAGTCCTTGAGCAGGCTCGCGAGGTCCGACTCCGGAGCCGATTCTTCTGAAACAGCTGCCTCCTTCCCTGACCTCTGAGTAGGCTCCTCAGAGGGCGTCTCCATCATTTGGTGGTAGGAGCCCCTCGGTCGCCCACAGCTGACCCCATCGCCAACTGACTAGGAGCCTCGCCGACCTGGGGATGGGACCCCCCCTCCGACGCAACCTCGCCAGGCCGAAGCGAGGGGAGGACTTGCAGGGACGACTCTCCCCCAACGGTCGGGAATTCCCCAGTGACGTCCTCGGCCTGCTCGGAGACCACCCTCTCGACCGCCTCCCCTGTCGGCCCCACCGACTCGCCGTTGTCTTCTTCTTCTTCTTGATGGTCGGCCCGGATGGAGGAAGAGGCCTCTTCACCTGCAGCCTAGCCGCCATTTCTTCAAACTTCTCCTCCACTGCCCTCGCGTGGCTGACCACCTCCACGACCTTCTTACTGCGAGTCCTGATTCGGCGGCCACAGTGGGGCTAGAACCCCACTCTTGGGATCCTCGGCTTGTTGTGGAGCGCCTCGGCGACTCCTTCTCCACGTCTCGTCGACCCGGTCGGTCGAGCGAAGGACGGCCACTTCCCTCGTGGCGTTGTCAAACAAATTATAGCCCTTCCGCGACTTCAATAATGACGGAACTTGTCCAGTCGCTTCTCGCCCACGAGAGAGGAAGATTCTTCAGCCGCCTTTGTTAATCTCCGGCCATGAACGGTTAATTCGGCGTCGGCGCCAAAACCTGCATTTAATTTGTTCTTCCAGCCCTTATTCGAAGTCCGAATGTCGACGAACCGACCACCCACATACCCGAAGAAGAAATGGGCGCCCTTCTTGTCGCCTCACCGGACGAGGTTGCCGAAAAGTTGAAGAGTCGGCACCACCTTCACACGGTGACAAATCACCAAGAACGCCATTATCGTGGCGATGGCGTTAGGGGCAAAGCGCATCGGAGACACCCGAGCCGCTCGCGATAGCCTCTTCACTTAACGCCGGCAGGGGAGGCGCAACCCATTGTCCAAGCGCCATATACGGTAGTTTATCCACGCCATGATCGACAATGGCGCCGTTTTCTCTCGAAGAGAAACTGAACCCCACAGAAGATCGCATCGCTCGTGGATCCTCCGTGTCCTCTTCTCTTCGATTGCCAAGATTTGAGCTTGGCGATCACATCAACGAGCGGGGTAGAAGCGACCATGGCGAGAAAATTTGCTTTTGAGAAAGAAGAAGAGGATAGGTCTTTAGAAAGTGCAAAAGAAATCCCCAAATGGAGTAAGGGTATATATAGACACCCGTAATACCCACGCGTCCGCCTCGGCGGCGCCAACCCAACGGTCGAGATTGATGCTCAAACGCCAACCGCCACTTGAAAATTGAAAAGCCCGCCTTTATGGCCCACGCCTTCGCCGAATTCGCTACCGACGCTAAAGTACCGACGCCAAGACTTATCACCTACAGTGGCTCGCTGTTCTCAAAAACTAAGCCCGCTTTTGTCCGGGCGGACCGACTCTCCCACCGCTCAATGAACCAACGTAACAAGAACAAGTGACCCTAAAGGTCGACTCAACTAACGAGGCCATCCGGGCACCAATGGAAGACCATCGGCCGGTCAATTCACCAAATAACCTCAAGAATAAAAGCGACGCAAAACACAATTACGAAAACACTCTCATTGCATTCATTCATTTGACAAGCACTAAATACACCGCCGATTACATTACAAACGAGTGCTTAAATCCTAAACTACGGACCGGGTCGGCATCACCAAGAGCCGCCGCTGATGATCCGTCTCCTTCCTCCTCGGCGCCGTTGTCGCCAGGTCGTATCCTGCACCCGCCACCAAATTTCGAGAGGAGATGCATGCGGCGGCTATACTGGAGGATATCGAAGCGGCACAGGACCCGATACTCGGACGGTAGTTGTTTAACTATGAAGTCACAACCCGCTTTACAAAGCCGAGCAACCTCGACCTTCCCCATCGTGCTTTGTCGGTATTCTTCGATGATGGCGGTCGGTTCTGTTCTCGGGGATGGCCCGATGATCGAGCGACTCGGATGTTTAGCCCTTTCCTCCGCCACGCTTTATGATTCCTTAAGTCAGCGCACTCCCTCGCCGATTGCTCACGGGCGACCGACTCTCCGCTAACGGGCCTTGGCGTTTGGCGACGCTTTTCTCCAGCCGCTGCTCCGCGCCGCCGCCAGGTCGCTTTATAAATGTCGGACGACCGTGTCGCCCCCGCCGGCCCCGGCTGCTTGAGATCTGCTATATCGACCAACATTCTCTCCCTGGACGCTTTGAGATCCCTGATGACTTGATCCTTAACCTCCATCTCACGCCGCCAATCATCAAGCTCGGCCTGCTTAATTGAAAGCTCCTTAATAGCTCGGTCTAGGTCCTCGTTCGGGGCGGCCTCCGTAGCCAGATGCTTCTCTCGAAGCCTTTCATAGGCTTGATGGCCCTGACGCAGTCGACTGAACAGCTCGCCCTCCACCAAACATCCCCTGGTCAAATAACTCCGCAGGATGATGTGTGCCGACGCCGGGGACGCCAAAATCTTCCGGATCCGCTGGCAGCCGAATCATTACCGCTTGGGTCGAAGTTGATTCCATTGCAAAACTTGAGAAAAATTACACTTTTATTCTCGCTACAAAGAAATTAAATGACTCTCTTATTAAACTCAATGTAAGACGCTACAAGTGTAGATCTCTGTTTTTGTGGGACTTTGCCCGTCGGGACGCCGAATCCGTGGACCACCGAGCAACGATCGCCGAATCGACGGGTTGAGTTGATGCTTCGCTAAGGAAACAAGAACTAAAGCAAATATCTTAGCAAGGTAAGATATCTACTCTTCCCAAGAATTAAGGCAAAGCTTAATCTCGAGGAATCTCCCAAGGAAGCTTCAAGAACGCTCTTGATTTGATGAGGAGTTCACTCTTGGATCTTCAAGATTCACCAAAGGACTCTCTTTGGAAATAAACTTTTCCTCCTCTGAAAATAATCTCCTCCCCTAATAACACGGTTAAAAGGGTATTTATAGGCTTTAGAAAGCATAACCGCTTCAAAGAACGCCAACTATCGTTCACCGGTTTTACTGCTCATCCACGCTTCACGCAGACGTTTCATCCAAACCGCCATGCAGATCGTTTCATCCAAACCGCCATGCAGATCGTTTCATCCAATGCCTCAGCGCAGATCACCATCCGTCGCAGATCGTTTCATTATAACCGTTTTCCCCTCTTTAAGGCACGACACGCCCTATTTATGCTTTAGTGGCGTTTTCAAGGGTGTAACCGCCCACTAACATTAATGGATGTCCCCACATGTTAAAAATTTAACGGGTCCCATAAATAATGATAAAACCCTCAAAGCGTTGTGCGTTGGCGCGGCAGCATGACCGCCTCGCTCACAGCGGCAGTTTGGACACTCTGGACCATTTTGATGATAACTTTCCCGTCCAATCTCCAAATGAGATAATTGAAGATGCGTTGGAAAGCTGATGAGGAGACCTACAACTTTTATGTTTTGACCTTCTCCAGATTCAAAATACATCATGGCCAAAATCTGTGAGACAAATGCTCTTTGGCGAGATAGCTTGGGCTGTCTCGCCACTGCGAGACACCCTGAACTATTTTGGTGATAACTTTCCGTCCGATCTCCGAATGAGATAATTGAAGATGCGTTGGAAATATGATGAGGAGAGATACAACTTTTATGTTTTGACCTTCTCCAGATTCAAAATACATCATGGCCAAAATCTGTGAGACAAATGCTCTTTGGCGAGATAGCTTGGGCTGTCTCGGCCACTGCGAGACACCCTGAACTATTTTGGTGATAACTTTCCGTCCGATCTCCGAATGAGATAATTGAAGATGCGTTGGAAAGATGATGAGGAGAGATACAACTTTATGTTTTGACCTTCTCCAGATTCAAAATACATCATGGCCAAAATCTGTGAAACAAATGCTCTTTGGCGAGATAGCTTGGGCTGTCTCGGCCACTGCGAGACACCCTGAACTATTTTGGTGATAACTTTCCCGTCCGATCTCCGAATGAGATAATTGAAGATGCGTTGGAAAGATGATGAGGAGAACTACAACTTTTATGTTTTGACCTTCTCCATATTCAAAGCACATAATGTTCAAAATGTCGTGCATTGGCGCGGCAGTTAAAAGTATCGCGCATGAGAAAAAAAAAATCTGCAATGTCTTATTAGCGAGACACACCCAGCAGAGTCCTTTTCGCGGCATTAGACAATCCTCCTTGACTCAGATAATAACGTTCATCATCCTTTCTCTGGTATGAAGTGAATTAGAGTTCCATAGGTAATTTTTGATGCCTACAGATACCCCCTCCAAAGTTTTCGACTACCGTATTTTATCGAGGGGTCTGGAATACTTTGGATAATATACGCCTTGCTCCTGTTCAACGTTGAACTTTGTAGAAGAGGCCTATATCTTGCTTCAACTTTTGAACCCTGGCTACGCGACGTCGCTGACCATATTTTGGGATCAATAGCTGTTGCATTTGTATTTGAATGGATTGAAATATCGAAGTCGATTTTGGATTAATCATCTTCATCTTGAAGGTCACCACTTGGGTTACGCATTGAAATGCCTTGAGAATCATTCAAAGAAAAGCGCCGCCTCGTTTTCTCAACATCGATTTCCGTGAAAGCTTCTATATGGAATATGGAACCGATTTGTTTTGAATATACCGCTTCAAATCTCGCAGAGGATAATCGTTGGGTCTCAAAGTTGCCGACTCGTGTCTTTCTTCGCATGGGTAATTATAACCGCTCCGCCGATACAAGCTTGCGCGTTGTTGGTCGCTGCACTCGAAGACGATTTGTACCGCAATGAGTTACAAAGTGCATTAAAATCACGGTGGAGAGAGTGCTTAACCCGAGGCGGGAAGAGCGAACTGCTGTCTCAAGTTAGGATTTTGGCAAACCCTCACCATCAACGGATTTGATAAGCCTTTACCAACTACCGCTTGAGTTGGGCTAGCATGTAAATTATCGAGTCCGTTCTACATGTTACGCTGTGCTAAAAGAGTGAATTCTCTTAGACTTTATGCTACGATCTTGAATCGTAGACTTGATCAATTATCTCGAATTGATTACCCTACAAAGATGTGTTAGATGCACTTATCTCTCGTAAGGGACAGATAACATCCCTATGCATGAAGGCATAGTTTAGGTGTCATGAAGGCATGGTTTGGCCCTAACTATTCAAAGTTTTGACCAAGTGGGAGTGAAAATTTGAAATGATCCTAAGCGTAGGAAGGTTTGACCAGATAGGAGTTTTGAGACAATCCTAACCGCCAAGGTTTGATCGCCAATTGAAGTGGACCTCTGCTCATGGAAGGAATCGAGAGGATTTTGACCGTGGTCCTAATCAGGAAGGTTTGACCAGATAGGAGTTTTGAGACAATCCTAACCGCCTAAGGTTTGATCGCCAATTGAAGTGGACCTCTCATTCATGGAAGGAATCGAGGATTTTGGCCGGTCCTAACCGTAGGAAGGTTTGACCAGATAGAGTTTTGAGACAATCCTAACCGCCAAGGTTTGATCGCCAATCTAGAAGTAGACCTCTCGCTCATGGAAGGAATCGAAGTGATTTTAATCGTGGTCCTAATCGTAAGAAGGTTTGACCGAATGGAAATTTTGAAACGATCCTTACCGCCGGAAGGTTTGATCGTCAATCTAGAAGTAGACCTCTCGCTCATGGAAGGAATCGAGAAGTGATTTTAATCGTGGTCCTAATCGTAAGAAGGTTTGACCGAATAGAAATTTTGAAACCATCCTAATCAGAGGAAGGTTTGATCGCTCAACTGAAAGTGGACCTCTCGCTCATGGAAGGAATCGAGAGGATTTTGGCCGTGGTCCTAATCAGAGGAAGGTTTGACCAAAATGGAAATTTTGAAACGATCCTTACCGCCGGAAGGTTTGATCGCCAATCTAGAAGTAGACCTCGCTCATGGAAGGAATCGAAGTGATTTTAATCGGTCCTAATCAGAAGAAGGTTTGACCGAATGGAAATTTTGAAACCATCCTTACCGCCGGAAGGTTTGATCGCTCAATCTAGAAGTGGACCTCTGCTCATGGAAGGAATCGAGAGGATTTTGGCCGGTCCTAATCAGAGGAAGGTTTGACCGGGATAGGAGTTTTGAGACAATCCTAACCGCCTAAGGTTTGATCGCCAATCTAGAAGTAGACCTCTCGCTCATGGAAGGAATCGAGAAGTGATTTTAATCGTGGTCCTAAGCGTAGAAGGTTTGACCGTAATGGAAATTTTGAAACGATCCTTACCGCCGGAAGGTTTGATCGCTCAATCTAGAAGTAGACCTCTCGCTCATGGAAGGAATCGAGAAGTGATTTTAATCGTGGTCCTAGCGTAAGAAGGTTTGACCAATGGAAATTTTGAAACGATCCTTACCGCCGGAAGGTTTGATCGCCAATCTAGAAGTAGACCTCTGCTCATGGAAGGAATCGAAGTGATTTTAATCGTGGTCCTAATCGTAAGAAGGTTTGACCGTAATGGAAATTTTGAAGCGATCCTAGCGTAGGAAGGTTTGATCGCCAACCCGAAGTGGACCTCTCGCTCATGGATTATCCACCCGAGCTTTACAAAACCGAAATAGCCGAATGTAAAGGAGGAGCAGCTTTAACCTCTTGTACTCATTGGAGGAAGGGGAGCAGCTTATACTCAGATACCCGCTTGAGTGGGAAGGTTTATTTCGCATTAAGACGCCGGCCACCAAGGCTTGGATGATGGCCTTGAGAGCTAAGCAATCCTTAGTAGGATGGAGGATCATACGTAGTGCATACGGTATTTAGGGTCGAAGTCTTGTCGACCTCCTCGATTTATAATCGGAGGCAACTTGATTTTGTTGTTATCAAGGAGGTGTTTGAAGATGATCGAACTTCTTCGCTCAAGGAGTATATCCCGTGGAATTCGATTTAGAAGCTTTTGGCGTGGTCGTTGTTGTGACGCTTGACTAACAAAGCCACAGATGCCTTTCCTCTATTACGAGAGGAAAAATTTACTTCGAGGGGTCACCGCCATTTCACCTCTTCGACTTTCTTCCTTCCGAGGAAACGCTCGCTTGTTCTCCTCAGATTTTCAGATCTTTCCATGTAGTTGGTGGGACGACCCCCATGACTTCCAACAGATCAATGGAGAGATTATTGTGGCAAGTCTTCAATATAAACTTTTCAGTAATTGGATCCCTGCAATTCATAGCTTTATTGCGAAAACGCTTAACGAAGGTGTCAATTGTCTCCCCATCCTTCTGCTTCTCATCTAGAAGAGTTCCAATCGAGACTTCGGTATCGTCATCGAAGAAGTTGCTGAGGAACAAGCTTTCCATGTCATTCCAACAAGCATGCTTCCAGCTTTGAGTCTTCGATACCAATCGGCGCTCAAGGGTACCAACGAATGACCGAATCATCAGGCTCATTTCCCGAGATCACCCCAAGTGAGACTTGAAATAGATCACGGTCGTAGGTAACCCTCCCGCCAAAAGGTGTGAAGTTGATCAAATTAAATTTTGACGGTAAGGAATTGAATCCCACTCTCTAGGATACGGACACGGATGCCGGCCTTCTTGACTTCTGTGCGGACATCAAAGCATTGATTTTATCTTCAAGCTCTTTCATCTTTTCGCCATCCTCCCCTTGTTTTGATTACTTCCAATAGGAGGAATTAGAACATTTCCACCTTGAGCACTGTGACAGCCGCGCGTGGATCGCCAGAAATGTGTTCATCTACTCAATCATCGTTTCGACATTATGGGTATCATGATTGATAGCTCCACCTTGTTGACTAGATCCAGCTGCTGACTGACCTGTGTTGTGTACCGTATGGGTTTGCAACTCCCTCATCTGTTGCATGGCTAGCTCCATTTCGCTTTCATTTCGCCTTAAGCTCTTCACGCTGTTTAGCTAGGGTCTCTGTAACATTTGAGCTAAGGTTTCAAGAGTAATTGCAAAAGCTTCTACGGGATGGCGACCAACACTTGACATTGTGTCATCGGAAGCTATCGCCGAATTGATGTCGGCTTCACATCGATGACTTTCCTCATGCATCCTTCTATAGTCATGCGCTATGGCTCGCAATTGTAATTGAGACATTCTCGAGAAATCGAGACCCGATCTTTCCTCCGTGAGTGAAGTCGATTCAGATCCGTCGCCGGTCCTTTCCTTTGTTCACCATGTTGATAGTCACTTCGAAACTTATCAAATTGATGGACCGTGGTTTCGATCTTCCGTCGAGTGGAAAGCCGCTCAATATCGAAGCTCTTTGTGGATGAGCCGCTCGACTCGTAACGTGCACATCCCGATAACTGTTTTAATCGCTTGTACACACAAGCATGAACAATCTATTTCGCCGATCGCCCTTTCGTGTGTTGCCACCCCACCGATTACGGTTGATGTGGGTTATTGCAATAACATTTCCACCTCCAAGTGTAACGTTGTCCTTGACCGAGGACAAGTCTTTGGGGCGCCGAACAAGGTAATCCAAGCGACACTTCGTGATCGCCTCGCTTTGCAAAGGCATGAAGGATCGCCACTGCTACGGTAGGCCGGACTGCTCGGCCGGGCGCTGAGACAGCTTTACACCGCCGCTGGCGAGGCGCTTTAGGTCGTTTACCGGCGAGACTTACACCGCCATTGCTGGCTAAGCAGCTTTTAGGTTGCTCACCGGGCGCTGATGACTTTACACCGCCATGCAGCAGCTTAGGTCGCTCGCTAACGCTGGTGCGCTTTGAGCCGCTCTACCGCAGGAAGATATCCGGGCCGATTTTGAGGTAGATTTTGGGACCCAAACTTCGTGATTTTGAGTCGATTCCTCGTTGATCTCGACTCTTGTGCCTGCGAACAACGGCACATGCACGAAGCAACGCTGCATGGCGCTTTTGAGCGCTTCCTTCCTTGTCAATCGGTCCTTTGACGAACCCATTCTTCCTTAGGAGGAGTGTTAGCGGATTGAAACTAAGGCGCTAAAGTTTGTTGACGCCCGTCACATGAGTTCGTGGTGATAATGAATTCGCCCGCTGACTCCATGGCCTTTGCAAGTTGTCGGGCCATCTTTTGG
Source organism: Asparagus setaceus (assembly GCA_012295165.1). Taxonomy (NCBI): domain Eukaryota; kingdom Viridiplantae; phylum Streptophyta; class Magnoliopsida; order Asparagales; family Asparagaceae; genus Asparagus; species Asparagus setaceus. Next base: position 32,513,818 of record CM022709.1, on the reverse strand, counting down.
CGTTGTCTCGGCGAGCCCTCTTCGCCGAGCGTTGAGATCTTGTTGAATGACCTTCTTCTCGAAAGGAATCAACTTGAGCAGAGCTCCCGCTTTGAAATCCACCGGTGTTGTTGAGAGGGGAAATCGCCCGCCGCAAGCTTAACGAGAATCGCTATGCATCACAACGTAACTAACCTCCTCTTAGGCGATGAGATCCTCCGATGTTTGCGGGTGAAGAGGACTTCGATGAGGAAGAGGAGAGATATTCTTCAAACTTGGCTTGATCGAAGAAATAATCCACCCATCGACCATGAGGTCGGCTTGATCGCCGCAAGGCTGCGACACAACGATCTCGGCTCGAGACCGCTGGCTTCCCATCGTGGTCGCCATCGTGTTTGGGTCGAAGTTGATTCCATTGCAAAACTTGAGAAAAATTACACTTTTATTCTCGCTACAAAGAAATTAAATGACTCTCTTACAAACTCCTCGTAAGACGCTACAAGTATAGATCTCCGCTTTTGTGGACTTTGCCCGCGTCGGGACGCAGAATCCGTGGACCACCGAGCAACGATCGCCGAATCGACGGGTTGAGTTGATGCTTAGCTAAGGAAACAAGAACTAAAGCAAATATCTTAGCAAGGTAAGATATCTACTCTTCCCAAGAATTAAGGCAAAGCTTAATCTCGAGGAATCTCCCAAGGAAGCTTCAAGAACGCTTGATTTGATGAGGAGTTCACTCTTGGATCTTCAAGATTCACCAAAGGACTCTCTTTGGAAATAAACTTTTCCTCCTGAAAATAATCTCCTCCCCTAATAACACGTGTTAAAGGGTATTTATAGGTTTTAGAAAGCATAACCGCCAAAGAACGCCAACGGTTATCGCTCACCCGAGCTTTTACTGCTCATCCGCCGCTTCGCGATCGTTCATCCAAACGCTTCACGGTATCGTTCATCTGCTACGCTTCGTTCATCCAGCTGCCTCAGCGGTATCGTTTCATCCAAGCCGCCATGATCGCTTCATTATAACCGTTTTCCCCTCTTTTAAGGCACGACACGCCCTATTTATGCGCTTAGTGGCGTTTTCAAGGGTGTAACCGCCCACTAACATTAATGGATGTCCCCACATGTTAAAAATTTAACGGGTCCCATAAATAATGATAAAACCCCTCAAAGCTGTTGTGCGTTGGCGCGGCAGTTATGACTGTCTCGCTCACGCGCGGCAGTTTGGACACTCTGACCATTTTGATGATAACTTTCCCGTCCAATCTCCAAATGAGATAATTGAAGATGCTGGAAAGCTGATGAGGAGACCTACAACTTTTATGTTTTGACCTTCTCCAGATTCAAAATACATCATGGCCAAAATCTGTGAGACAAATGCTCTTTGGCGAGATAGCTTGGGCTGTCTCGCCACTGCGAGACACCCTGAACTATTTTGGTGATAACTTTCCGTCCAATCTCCGAATGAGATAATTGAAGATGCGTTGGAAATATGATGAGGAGAGATACAACTTTTATGTTTTGACCTTCTCCAGATTCAAAATACATCATGGCCAAAATCTGTGAGACAAATGCTCTTTGGCGAGATAGCTTGGGCTGTCTCGGCCACTGCGAGACACCCTGAACTATTTTGGTGATAACTTTCCGTCCAATCTCCAAATGAGATAATTGAAGATGCGTTGGAAAGATGATGAGGAGAGATACAACTTTTATGTTTTGACCTTCTCCAGATTCAAAATACATCATGGCCAAAATCTGTGAAACAAATGCTCTTTGGGCGAGACAGCTTGGGCTGTCTCGGCCACTGCGAGACACCCTGAACTATTTTGGTGATAACTTTCCGTCCGATCTCGAATGAGATAATTGAAGATGCGTTGGAAAGATGATGAGGAGAACTACAACTTTTATGTTTTGACCTTCTCCATATTCAAAGCACATAATGTTCAAAATGTCGTGCATTGGCGCGGCAGTTAAAAGTATCGCGCATGAGAAAAAAAAAATCTGCAATGTCTTATTAGCGAGACACACCCAGCAGAGTCCTTTTCACGGCATTAGACAATCCTCCTTGACTCAGATAATAACGTTCATCATCCTTTCTCTGGTATGAAGTGAATTAGAGTTCCATAGGTAATTTTTGATGCCTACACCGCCTTTCCTTGTACATAGCTCGACCTTAACACCGACGAGCGAAAGCATCCGTGCCATTGTTGTTTGCCGATGTTCAGATCCGCTCCCCATCATAACGGCCGAGAGGAGAGAGAGCCCCCATCATCAGCCTACTCGCTTTGTTCCAATCCTCACCCTCAATCGCTCGATAGGGGGAGGGCCACCCCGCTGGAGCAAAACCCGCTCCCTGACCACCGGCTGGTTCTTTTCCCTGCCGGTGATGAGCTATCACCGATGATCGACTCATGCCCGGCTCACGTCGCTCCCACATGGAATGCCGCCCCCATGGGAGCCCCCCCCGATAGATTCGGCCGCGACCAGACCTTTAGTCACTTCTCTACTCCTGGCTTCTGGTCGATGGTCGCCTCCCACTCTTCCGACTCTAGCAACTCCTCTCCTATCGGATGCTCCATACTCTCTCACGCCCGTCTAGCACCTCGGGGACCATGGCTAGTTTTCTTTTGCCGGGTCCTCCGAAAACCGAGCCCGCCACCTACATTTTCGGTATACGACCGCTTCCCCGCATAGCCGTCTCCCACGCGGTTCTCTTCACTCCTTCCGGCTGGAAGCGATTTCTCCATATGACTTCGCTTCTGGCCGCTTGATGGCCGAGCCAACCCTCTCCGGTTTCTCCGGGAGCTCCTCATCCGGGAGGGTTCAGCCCTCCTCGCCTCCCGACCGCCCCCGAAGTCAAGTTATGAGCCCTCGCCTCATCGGAAGGGCGAGGAGGAGTGGACGAAATCCCATGAAGCCGCAAGACCGACTGCCGAGCAAAGCGCCCATAGTACGCCCCGTAATTAACGATTCGCTTCCAGCCACATGCTCTACCGACAAGGATATAGGCTCTAGGGTTTCTCCTAATCTCTCGCCAGACGCACACCCTAAGTTCGAAGTCGCCCCTGACTGCATTTAACCTCGTTTTTCCACCCTTTGATCGACTTGGGCGGATCAAGGATAACCTTGAATTCTCCGACATCCGAGGTAATAGTGAGGCTTTTCGGATGGACGCCACCAAGTGGCTCAAAGACGCCATCGACGGCCGAATCGAGAGCCAACGGCAGATGACGGTGAAGCCAACCAATATGGCTATCGAAGTTTGGCCATTTGCATTGGGAGACACCTAACTCATCGAACACTTTTCAAGAAAAGGGTGCAGCGGCAACCGAGGCCGCATTCCAAATGTTTGAGATCTGAGGAGCCCTCCGCTCGCCGTGGCTATATACCGAGATGACTTCACGAGCCTCCAACTTGTACCCGTGATGTCGGAACTGAAAGAAAGACCTCATTTGCGCCTCGGGTAACCTTCGAGCGAACTCATCGAAGTTGCTTATGACGTCGGAATCCATGCCTGATCTTTACCACCACGGAAGATCGCCCGAATTGAGACGAGGGAAGAGAAGCGAATGCCTTCCCGTCACCTCTCTCTATTTATACAGGGGACCCATCGACAGCCCTTTCGCGATCAACGGGAGGATTAAACCCCACTCCGAGGCACCGCCGAGGCGCAGCAGCTCCCACCTCTGCGACGCTAAGCGCCAATGGCCAAGAAACCGCCACGACGCCGCCCACGCCCCATCGATGTGACATTCAACCCTTCGAACTCTCCGCCGTGGCGACGCATTATTTCACTTGGACTCGCTTCCAACCGACTCCAGCGAAAGGGCCAACTGTTATGGTCATAATCACTAATCGCGATTAAAGAGAAAAGCCGAAGCCGATCCGACTAACGCTTTGTTTACCAATGAGGACCGCAAGGACCTCCACGCCAACCCACCGACGCTCGTGATGAATGACTCGCCTCGGCCCATCAGCGACTATCGCCATGACCGACGCTGGCATGGCGGCGAGTCGCCCATCGACAGCTTCTCTACGACGGAAAGGGCGTGCCGGGCCGTCCCTCCGACTCCGCTACGATCCCTTCCTACAAGCCGACTTCTCCAAACAATGTGGAACAAATCCAGGCCTACCCTTCTCGGCCACTCGTCCTCTAGGACGACGCATAAGGCGCTCCCAATCGTCCCCCTCAGCAAATCATCCCAAGGGACGCCCTAAGAGGTCGTGCGAGTCGGCCACCCGGCCTCAACTCCCCTCTCTCACCCTGCGTGATTCTCTCCACTCAAACGACGGCCACACAGTACTCGAGCCCATCAACATCACATTAAATGCACTGACAGCCCCTTAATTCCCCTATCTCTCACAAGATTTAAGACACCTCGACCCATGCAGCCACAAAGCCAATCCCATCCCATTAATGGCTAATAGACCACACCAACCCTCAAATTACTCCCAACTTGACACTGTAGGCCACCACTCTAGCAAAGGAGGGATGTTCACCAATCCTCTGGCCACACGCGGAGGGGAGGGCCGACTCACCTGGTTCCCAAACTAATGGAAAGACTAAATACCCCTTAACCCTACCTATAAAAGAGAAACGTGAACAGCCTAACAAGGTAAGCAATCTTCTCAGTGAATTCTCGCCCATTAAACTACCTCCCACTTCGCTAACTTGACTGCCGGAGGAACCATCGGAGATCCCAACTCCGCCTCTTAGCGGGTCCTTCTTTTGTTGTGGCGAACCCTTTGGTGGAGTCACGGCTGGCTTTAGGAGGGAAAGCGACTCCGCCTCTTAAGAACTAAACTCGCCGAGGTTAGTGATCATGGATTATATACATCAACATTAACCAACTTCATTTGGAATGGTTGAATATATCAAATGAATTAATTATTTCATTAACTTCTTTAAATTGGCAAGTTGACTGAATTTTGTGGGTATATTCACTGCAAACCCTCACGAGACTACAACTCGTCCACTAGGATAACCTAGGGGTTTAAAGGCTTGTTGTATGCGCTAAATACAACCACGATTCCTACGAAAGTGAGTTAGGTTTTCTTTTTATTTTCTTTGCTAGAGGACTAGCAAAAGTTTAGGTGTGGGGGTATTTGATTATCACATTTTAATTATATTTTTATACCCTCATTACCTATTTTATATGAATAAAGATATTACTAATAATTATTTTTATCTTATTTTGCAGGCTAATAAAGAAATAATGAATAAAAGCCCAAATGACTCAAATTCTCAGAATTTCTACTAATTTTTGAAGCCCAAAACTGAAGACAAATGAAGGCCCAAGATACCAAAGTGATCCAAGAGAAATTCGTGAAGAAAAATGAAGAAAAGACAAATTCGGTTGGAACCCAACCGGTTGACCAATCGGTCGGTTGGCCAACCGATTGGCCGATCGGTTGGTTTGAAATAGATTTCGAATTAATGGCTGATTTCTCTTCCTTGGTGACCAAGTTTGATCCAATGGTTCACATCAACTCCGCTGGGCTATAAATGGGGTGAAATCTGAGGGCTTTGGGTGTAAAATATTTTGTTAAAACTCCATTTGGAGATGAGGGTTACTTTTAATTGAGAAGACCTTCTAAAAATTATAACTTTTATTACACAATAAATAAAATTTTTTACCCTTCAATTTCCTTTCTCTTCTTCTTGTCCAAGGACCAAAAGGAGGATGAGATGAAGATCAGGAGTTGTTGGTTTTCCTTTTATTTCATTTTTATTTTTTTTTCATTGCTTGTTCATTTATTTGCTTTGTAGCTTAGATTTACTTTCATGCAATTTACTTTCATGCAATATCTTTAATTCTTGTATTTACTTTCTAGTATAGATTTTTATTTTCTTTAATTCACCTTGAGGCTAGAACCCTCTAGGGAATTACCCTTTTCTAAGTGTGGAGCTAATATTTGTGGGATCCCTAGAGATTATTTGAAACTAGCTAACAAATCCAACTTATTCCCATAAGATTGAGATAAGCTAAGTGGATCTACTCTCGATTCCTCATATCTTTAATTAATCCTCCATACTGTACCTTCTTTATTTTCCTCTTATCCTTGCTTTTCATTTGTTTGTTATTTTCCTTTATTCTTGATTCTTGATTTCATTGATTTTACTTCTCTCTCAATCTCATATTCCCTCCATGTGTATATAATCTCAAACCTAGTTTTGTTGTTATGTGCATATAACCACAACCACATTCTCAACTTTATTTTCTCCTCTTTTACACATAATCAACAACCATTCTCTCTTATCTCTCACAAACCACTTTCACCATGTTTTTCTTTTATTCTTGAATAACTCCTAATTGTCGCGCACATAATCAAACAAAGAACAAAACTTAATTAACTTTCTTCTTCACGTTCGTCGTGGGATCGATAATCTTTTATACTATAACTTGATAAGTTGTATACTTGCAACTTAGGAGGTAATCATTTATTTTCCATCAGTCAACATCAAAAGTAGGTGAAGGTAAAACCCTCATTCTTTTCTTAGAGAATTTTGTGTTTATGTCAATTTCATATCCTAAATAGAACCTAGGAATGTGAATGAAACTATGAATGATGAAAATTAGATTATTGCTATGCAAGAAGAACTTAATCAATTCATAAGAAATAAAGTTTGGAATTTAGTTCCAAAACCTAAAGATCACCCAATTGTTGGAACTAAATGGGTTTTAAACATAAATTGGATGAAAAAGGTAATGTCATGAGAAATAAAGCTAGATTTACTACTAAAAGTAACAATCAAATAGAAGAGGTCGATTTTAATGAAACTTTTGCTCGGTTGCTAGACATGAAGTCATCGAATTTTACTTTTTTTAATAAAGGTTTTGAGCTTTATCAAATAAATGTTAAAAGTGACTTTCTAAATCGATACCTAAAGGAAGAAGTCGTTGTAGAACAACCCCCTGGTTTTATTGATCATGCTTTTCAAGATTATGTATACAAGTTAAATAAAGATTTGTATGGTCTTAAACAAGTACATCGAGCTTGATATGATCGTCTAAATTCTTATTTACTTAAATATAATTTTAAAAATGGGTTTGCTAATAATACCTTATTTGTTCAATTTGTTGGTAAAGATATCCTTATTGTACAAGTGTATGTTGATGATATTATTTTTGGAGGTACTAATAAGGATCTTTGCCATAAGTTTAAATGGTTGATGCAGAACGAGTTTGAGATGAGTATGATGGGAGAGCTGAAGTATTTTCTAGGATTTCAAGTAAAGTAAACGAAAGATGGAGTACTTATCTAACAGGAGAAGTATGTGAAAAAGCTTCTCTAACACTTCGATATGGACAATTTGAAAGTAGCTTCAACCCCGATGAGCCCTTTAGCAAAGCTTACAAAAAATGAGGCGGGAGTGTCTGATGGGAAATAAATGATTACCTCCTAAGTTGCAAGTATACAACTTATCAAATTATAGTATAAAAAGTTATCGATCCCACGGGAAACGGGAAGTAGGAAGAGTTTGTTCAAGTTTTAGTTCTCAAATTATGCGTGACAATTAGGAGTTTATGTACATGGTGAAAGTGGTCATGAAAAGATTAGAGAGTGGATGTGGATTATGTGCAAAAGAGGAGAAAATGAAGTTAAGAATGTGGTTGTGGTTATATGCACATAATAACAAACCTAGGTTTGAGATTATATGCACATGGAGGGAATATGAGATTGAGAGAGAAGTAAAAATCAATGAAATCAAGAATCAAGAATAAAGAAAAATAACAAATAAATGAAAAGCAAGGATAAGAGGAAAATAAAGAAGGTAAAGTATGTAGGATTAATTAAAGATATGAGGAATCTAGAGTAGATCTACTTAGCTTATCTCAATCTTATGGGAATAAGTTGGATTTGTTAGCTAGTTTCAAACAATCTCTAGGGATCCCACAAATATTAGCTCTACACTTAGAAAAGGATAATTTCCTAGAGGGTTCTAGTCTCAAGGTGAATTAAAGAAAAGAAAAATCTATATCAAAAAGTAAATACAAGAATTAAAGATATTGCATGAAAGTAAATTGCATGAAAGTAAATCTAAGCTACAAAGCATATAAATGAATAAGAAATGAAAAAGAAATAAAAGAAAAACTAACAACTCCCCGATCTTCATCTCATCCTCCTTTTGATCCTTGGATAAGAAGAAGAGAAAGGAAATTGAAGGTGAAAAATTTTATTTATTGTGTAATAAAAGTTATAATTTTTAGAAGGTCTTCTCAATTAAGAGTAACCCTCCTCTATAAATAGAGTTTTTACAAAATATTTCACACCCAAAACCCTCAGATTTCACCCCTATTTATAGCCCAACGGAGTTGATGTGAACCATCGGATCAAACTTGGCCACCAAGAAAGAGAAATCAGCCCTTAATTTAGAATCTGTTGCAAACCAACCGATCGACCAATCGGTTGGCCAACCGGTTGGCCGACCGATTGGTCAACCGGTTGGCCGACCGATTGGTCAACCGGTTGGGTTCCAACCGAATTTGTCTTTTCTTTATTTTTCTTCACGAATTTCTCTTGGATCACTTTGATATCTTGGGTCTTCGTTTGTCTTCAGTTTTGGGCTTTAAAAATTGGTAGAAATTCAGAGAATTTGAGTCATTTGGGCTTTTATTCATTATTTCTTTATTAGCCTGCAAAATAAGATAAAAACAATTATTAGTAATATCTTTATTCATATAAAATAGGTACTGAGGGTATAAAAATGTAATTAAAATGTGATAATCATTGACATGAAATAATAGTAATCATTCAAATGATTAAGTGGCTGACGATTTCTTTTCGAGTGATCTCTGGTTGAAATAATTTATTGATTGTTTGAATATGATGGATTTGATTAGCATCTGAAGCTTTAGGAATTGTCTCCTCATTCTTGCAGTTGGATTCATCACAATAGGGTCATCTGCATTATCAACCAAAATACTAGAAGTGTGAGTTTTATCAAATTTAATATGAATAGACTCTTTAAAAATTTTAGTTCTTTTGTTGTAGATTCTATAAGCTTTGCTACATGAAGAGTATCACAAGAAAACACACTTTAGAATTAAATTTCCCTAGTTGATCTTTTGTGTTCAAGTGATAACACTTGCAACCAAATATATGAAGATGTGATGCATTCGGGGATATTTAGTATTGGTTGAATATAAGCTGTATTAATTTAGTATTGGTCTTATTTAGTATTGGTCGAATATAAGCTCTATTACTTATATAGCAAGCTGTATTAATTACCTCAGCCTAGAAGTGCTTTAGCAATTTATACTCATTTAACATGGTTCTAGCCATATCCCGTACAGTCTGATTCTTCCTCTTAACAACCCCATTTTGTTGAGGTGTTCGAGGAGAAGAAAACTCATGAGTAATACCTTTATTAGCTCAAAGTTCCTTAAAAACTTTATTTTTAAATTCACCTCCATGATCAGAACGAATAGTATGAATAGGGAGATTTTTTTCTTTTTTAACCTTCTTTAAATTTTTTTTAAAACATTCATTCTTTTTAGCTAGAAATATGACCTGTATAAATCTCGAGTAATCATCAACCACTATGTGGACATTGGTTACAGAGGTTTAGAAGTGCTCACCAGATTCTTTAAACTATGAGAGGATCTAACAAATTTACCTTTCGTGCAAGCCTCACATAAACTCTCACTTTTAAATGTAGAGATAGGCAAACCTCTCACTAATTCTTCCTTCGAGAGTATTTGCAACAACCCATACTTGCATGTCCAAGCTTCTTGTGCCAAAGATCGCTATCCTCTCCCCTGCAACCAAGCATTTAACAGTATCAGATTTAATATCATTAAAGGTCAATGTATATACATTAGCATGCCTATTTCCAGTAAAGACAATCGAACGTGTTTTTGAATTAATAATTTTACATACAATAAATTCAAAAAGAATAGACATACCTTTATTGCATAGTTGACTAATGGAGATAAGATTATACTTTAAACTATCAACAAGTAATACTTTAAGGAGCTTAAAAGAATCATTACCTATGTCACCAATTCCTACAATTTTACCTTTGTCGTTGTTTCTAAAACTCACATCTTCACCTTTCTTTTTGTCGAGATTAAAAAATAATTCTTTCTTACCTATCATATGTCGTGAACACCCTGAATCTAAATGCCTCGTACTTCCTTGCTCCTTGGCTCTCCATTGAACTTTCTTGTCTAAATTTTCATCTTCTGAATTTTTTGAGATGTAGACATTGGCCATAAGATAAGGACTTCTATCATTCGCACTCAAGTCATTTTCTGATTCTTCATCTTTACTTGGAAAATCCCATGATGCTAAGAGCGCATTCGTTTTTGAAGTGGCCGGGTTTCCTACAACTATTACAAACAAGTTCAAAATCTGAATTCTCATATTTAGCTTCCTCACCTTAGTACATTAGTAAAGTTCTGGTTTTGTTTGTTGTGCATAAACATTTACCCATCTTTTATCTTTAGGAATGATTTGAACTCTTTGGCTGTCAGTCTCATCTCACTCTCGCCATCATCATCAGAGTCCAATATTGATTCTTTCTTCTTAGATCAAAATTTCTCCTTTTTGGCTTTCAAAGCTTACGAATTCTTCTTGGTGTTATTTTTGAATCATTTTCTCTCTCTTTTAATCGTACTTCATAAATGAGAAGATTTCCTATGAGATCCTCAAGAGTTAGCTTAGAAAAATTTTACAATTCTTCAATAGCCGTTACATTCAGTTCCCAATTCCTAGAAAAGAAACAAAGAATTTTTCTCACAAGCTCCTTGTTATCATATTCTTTTCTTGAAGCTTTTGATCTGTTCATAATGTCCGTGAATCGGGTGAGCATGCCCTGAATACTTGTAGGCTGTAAAAAATTACTGCAGACAGCTAATATCCACGAAACATTATCGATGAAGGTTACAATCTGACGACCTTCACAATAATAAAGGAGAGTTACAATCTAATATCTTCAGAGTACAAGGATTACAAGTTGACAATCCTTATGAAAAGAGATTACAGGTTATTGATCTCTTCAAAGTAAAACGCGGGGCTCACCCCTGCGTTTCAACACAAAACGCGGGGCTCACCCCTGCGTTTCAACTCAAAACGCGAAGGCCACTCTCACGTTCCAACACAAAACGCAAAGGGTGTGCCCACGTTACCAAAAACGCGGAGGTCCACCCCCGCGTTCCTGCTCCAAAATGCGGACGCGAGGCTCGCTCCAGAACGCGAATCTCACGTTTGACTCGTTCAAACACGATCTAAACGGTTCTAAAACTATTTTGCACGTATTGAGGGCATTAAACCCTCATTAAGGAGCGATTTTAGGAGTCGGTTACACCCCTTAGACCCCTATAAATAGCTGAAAAATCAGCTGAAAGAAGGGGGGATTGGCTTTTGGTCTTTTGAGGTAGCCTTGGAGGGTCAATTGACAGGGGCTTTGGCTTTTCTTCTTGGATCATCTTGGAAGGCTCTTACCGGAGCCTTTGAGATCATTCGGCTTGGCTTGAAACCCTTTCGGGTAAAAAAAGGATCAAATCTCCTTTTCTAAAACTCTTCTACAGAGTTCTCAACTCGGCCAGAGTTTTAAACTTGCTCGGCAAATTCACATTAAACTCTGTGAGAGTTCCCAAACTTGCCATGCAAGTTCGTCCAAGACATTAAATCAAGAGGCGACGATAAAAGTCCCACGAGCCAAGACGGTCGGATCGTCAACGGGATACAAGATTCAAGCTCCCACCGCTACCGCGAAGAACCTGACTTTAAATAAAAGGGAGGATCAAATCATCCTTCTTTCTTTTGTAAATCGGGATAACCGATAAGAGAGCGATTGTGAGGATAGAGAGATTGTAATTCTTCAGTAAAAGAAATTAATACAATATCATTCCTCCACCTTCTCTCTTTTAACTTTTTCCGACAAAGAGTACTCTCCGAGGTCTTCATCTTGAAATTCTCATACTTGCTCACACGCATTGTAAGTTTCACCTCTTTCACCTATGAAGTTCCTTCATGCGTAACTTCCAAAGTAGTTCAAATTTCCTACATAGTAGTATAATTTGTCACACGGTTAAACTCTTCAATAGTAGAGAATAATAAAGAGCATTCATAGATTTAATGTTTAAAGAATAAAGATTTTTTTTCACCAGGGGTCCATTTATCTCTAGGAGTAACAATGGTAGTCTCAGCTACAATGGAAAGGTTCACTATACCCAGTATCAATAATACTCCAAACGTCGAAATCAATGGACAATAAAAAGACTTCATGCGCACTTTTTAACATGTGCAATTCGTCCCATAAAAAAGTGGGGGTCGGTTAACTGCGTGTCCCTCAAAAAAAGCCGTTGCGACGGTCAAACTAGACATCTCTATCCCAGGTTGTGAACCTTAAAGATGAGTAACGAGGCTATGATACCACTTATTTGGATCTGAGATGCAAACCTAGAGGGGGGTGAATGGGATTGCTACCTTTTTTTTTGCCAAAAACACAAAATATGCAGCAGAATATATAAAATAAAAGTGATAAATGATATAAAGCAATATAATCAAATACCAAGAGCAATCAACCAGGAACACACAAGATTTTATAGTGGTTCGGATAACAATCCTACATCCACTGTTCCTTCTCACAAAGGAGCTTCCTCATTATGCAAAGAGTTCACTTGAATCACAAATCCGATTTAGTAGATTTACAAGAGCGCACCATAGAATCTACCCGAAGCCAGTCACCTAACCTAACTCCCACAGTGAGTAACTCCTAACCCTAGCTAGTGCCAACCCTCAATTCAAAGCAAAACTAACACAAATAAATAAAGCTCATAATACAAGAAAGATCTTGTAGCCCTTTTGTTAAACAAATCGTCATTCGAAAAATATAAGCGTAGCTAGATGAAGAACAATGAAGAAGATCAATCAAAGGGCAACTCTACTCGCTGAAATGATCCATATGTTGTGTGTGAAGAGTGAGAGTTTAATGAGGCTCCCGGGGTCAAAAACTTCAACTTGATCTCTCATAAATCAAAACTCTAGAACTCTCATCTTCTCTCTCTCTCTCTCTCTCTCTCTCAATGATATATACTCCCCAATAGGTTAGGAAAGAGATATTCTAAACATGGTAGAGATTGGAGATATTATAAATGCCGAACGACTGTGATTAATTTTGAAAAGTTGCAATCAACCGTATTTATCATCGATGGTGGCTCTCGACCATCAATGATGTCCAGGCCCCATCAATGGTTGAGAAACCCATTGATGATATGAAAGTCTCTTGAGTCAAAATCATCGATGATATATGTTGACTATCAATGAGCTCTTCTTACCATCGATGGTCAATGCCTACCATCGATGGTAGAAAGGCTGAAATCAGCTTTGAGCTGATTTTTGCGTCGTTTCACTTCGTACACTTTTTGTACCTGTATTTACCTATACTATATCATCTCAAACTAATATTAGTACCAAATGAGAATTTATTATTACTCAAATAAGAGATATTATATGGACTACATCCTAACAGTTTTTATTTCTAATGACATCTTTATCTAAGACCTCAAGCTGAGAGTGTTATACAAAGTTATTTTTCCACCCTTCTATTGGTGCTTATGGTGGGCTCGGAACAACTTGATTTTTAATGAAGCTCAGATTGACAAACGAAAGATAGCATCTAACATTACACACTTTGTTCTATTCTAGGCAAGAGATTCAAGTAGAAAGTAGACAGAAGTTGTGAGGAAGATAGCCAAGGAACAAGGGATCAAAGCTTTATTGCAGTAGGAGGATAGGGATGTTGTTGGTGAAAATCTCTATTGTAAACAATTTCTCTCTGTTATTGTTTTTATTTCTGTGTTGATGGAAAACTAAGACTTTGTAATGCTGCTGTGAGCTAGGTGTGTCAGCTCGCTAAACTTTTCCGTGGATGACTGGGAATTAGGAATAGATGTTATCAAACAGCATGTTGGGGTAACAAGTGACGACCATGTCCTCTTCTTATTCACTGGTTTATTTTACTTTGATGATTATCTTTCTTTAATTCATCTTTATCCTTAGTTTTTATCTTTAATGGAATTGAACAGGGCATCTCACCCTGTTTTATCCTGAAAAAAGAGCCTAATTTGGACCAACTTATACAGTTAGGGACTTAATAGCAGGATCAATGATTTGAGGGTCTAATTTCAAAATGTTAACTTAAATTAACATGGAAAACACCAAATAATGTATCGAGCATGAATAAGATTTTCAACATGTGTTTCTAATTAAAAAAAAACAACGTGTGATACAGAGTGATTAGAGTTTAAGTATGACGAATTAAACATTGATGTGGAGAGAGATATACTGCCCAAAGATTTTCTGCATATATTTTGAGAATAAAATACCTAGATACTTGGAAAAATTCTTGCATGCTCATTGAGGACCAGCATGGCATAGTCCAGTCCAATAAGAAACTGACACGTGTCATGATCCGTTGAGCATGAAAAGATCTTCCTCCCTTTCCCCTTTTTAGATATCCATCCCAATTTTTACTTTTTCTTCTGCGGTAAAAATTTCATTCTCTCCTATGCTCAGCCCTCCGCCCCCTACCACAGTTCACCGGTGGCATATATCGGTCTCGTTGAAGCTCGGCCCATACCATCTGAGCCCCCCTCCACCACCTCCACCTTATCCTCCGGTCAACTAGTGCTGCTATTGTTTAAAGTGTCTTCTTGGATCTGCTGGCGGCACACATCTCATGAAGAAATTCAATACTACACATACAACCCCAATAACGCATCTTACAAAAATAACCCCAACAACATGTCTCTATTGCACTCAACAACAACACATCTTAATCTCAAAGTTAGAAGAAATAGAAGAAGTTCAATTTGTTTCTCAATCCCCTGTTAGACTTATAGAGAGTTTAATTCCTGCCCAAATATAAAATTATACTAAACACACACTTACTTTTTTTTTGGGGGCGGGAGGTCACTGTTAGGATTGTTGTTTGGTGTGTGTGTGTGGGGGGAGGGGGCGGGGGGAGGGGGAGGAGCGGAGGACTGGGCAGAGGAGAGAATTTTTTATAGCATAATAAAAAGGTGGAATTGGGATGGATATCTGAAAAGAGTAAAGAGAGGAGAGATTATTTCATGCTATCATGACACGTATCCAGGGGACTAGAAATTTTGGTCACTGGGCAAGACTATAAGTATAATAATTAATATATGATATTTTTGCCTAAATATCAGCAACGCCAATATTAAATATGATGGTTTATTTTCAAAAATCTAGAGAGCTAGTGATGCAGACAAATTCAAAGACTTTATCTGATGCAAATAACAGTAGATAGGCTTGTCAGAAATTTAAATTTGATACTTGAATTTTATTAGAATTTTAGATATGATTTAGTTAGATTTTAAATTTTAAAGCTTAATTGTTGGATTTAGTTGATATTTTAAATTTAGTACGATGGATTTTTGTAGTGTAATTAAAAGTACGATTGAATTTAAATTCTACTTTTGAATTTTAAAAGTTATAGTAGGAGATAAGATTTTTAACCCTGCACATACGAATTGAGATCTTTATTGTAATTAGACGGTGAAGAAAATTTATGAGAAAGTTAACAAAAATTTAGCATGTAATTTTTCACTGTGGGCATGTGATTTACCAGTGTGTTAATCCAATTACTTGTTTCTTTATTTTATTCTAATTTTATTTACTTGTTAATTGAATCCTAGCAAATTGATCTCATCCTCAGACCAAATCCAACATTTCACATCATTGCCTCCCATCCACAAAAGTGAAAAGGAAAAATACCAAAGATCCAAAGCTACCAAGCAAACCCACCTGAGCCTGAAAATGACAAAGTTACTTAAATCATAAAACTTTTATCATGACACCAAATAACCTCCAAAATAAAATAGGATTATTGTTAATTATCTTCTTCCTCCCTTTGTTTTCAAGAAAATCCAACAAGCTAACCTCGAGTTTTTTTTTCCAATAAAAGCACCATCTAAGAGAATTGTTGATTATCAAAGATTTAAACTTCCCTGACATTGTCAACATCATGTAGGGGGCCAATAGGCAAATAGTAGTGGAGCAAATTAATATAAGAACTTAAATCTAAATATATCTATTAGGGGATCAGTGTGGCAATTGGCCCCCTGCCTACACTGTCTCCACTGTAGATCCGCCCCTGCACGTATCAGTTTCTTATTGGACTGGAGTATGCTAAGCTGTTGCTCAATGAGCAGGCATGAATTTCTCAGATACCTGAATATTATATCTTTATGAATGTGACGCTAGATAACAAAGTTGTCTTTCTTAGTGAGAAAGAATAAGACTTCATTATGATAATATAGTAAAGAACACTTGGCACTCATTATTTAATTTTGAAAATGACACATGGAGTGGCATGCACAATTCATATAGAGGATGTACTTGCAATTTAAACTTCTTAACTATTATATACCGTTACGGTTAAATCCTAAACAAAGTAGGAAATTTAATATGGATTCGGATCCCCTCTATTATTAAAAAAAATATAATAAAGAGGCCACTACCTTATCAATAGCCGTTGGTTTATTTAGTTGTCAATTATGATTTGTCTTTAAGTGCAAATTAAAAATGAGTGCAATTCAAGGAGGATATAGTTGAGTGTTAGATTTAGTAGTGAAGATGATCCAAATTGGTTTAACATGGTGTAGAATATCGATATCAGTATTCTGATAGTATATTTTTTTTCCTTTTTAGATAATGATACAGAATGTTCTTCGTAAAATTGAATGAGGAAATTTATGAGGAAAACTATGCCAAAACTAAACAAGTAGAATACTTGCTTCCATCTTCTAAGATATGGTTGATGATCAATTTTCAAAGAAGGTCCAATTTCCCTTATTCATCCTCCTTTATTGGAAGAATAAGGGTAAATTGCAAAAATACCCTATTGTTTCACTAACATTGCAAAAAAGTGACCTCTATTTTAAAACTGAGCAAATAAATACCCCAAAGTATTTAAATATTGTAGATAAATGCCTCAAAGTTTTAAAATGTCACACTTTGGTGCCCTCTTGTTTAATTAATGTTGCAGGGTGATGCCCTATTTTTTACCCAATGTTGCATATAAATACTCTCATTTTGTAAATAACTTCATTTTAATACCCTAAAGTTTCTAAAGTTGCATTTAGTATCCTGTGTTATGTGATATTCTTGGATACTAATGCCTTCTGATTTTTTAGACTTGGCACTGATATGCAATATTTAAATACTTTGGGGCATTTATTTGATCGGTTTTAAAATAGAGGTCACTTTTTTGCAATGTTAGTGAAACAATAGGGCTTTGTTTGCAATTTAGCCGAAGAATAATCTAATAAGAAATTTTAGTGTTACAACATATCTTTTAATCCACGGTTGATGATCAGTTTCGACCATGTCATGAGAAATTAAAACTACAGGTTAAACTTTCACGGTAAACTGCGTTCTCTCCTTGTTCTATCCATAATGGCACGGGGTAAAAAAAAACAAAAAGGAAATGACAGGGTTCAAATTGCAAATATATCCACAGTCTCAAAACTCATCGAACCCACGCGGTCAAAACTCGAACTCCTCGTAAGCAACGCAAGTATGCGGGAACCCAAAAAGCGCATTTTATTTCTCTCCCGAATAAATAAAAGAAAAAGAAAATCGATCTTTTGATCGAACCTCGATCCTGAAGCTTTTTCTGCTGATCAATTCGCATTTCATCAATCGATGAAACCCTAGATCCTAAAGATTAGGTCACTGGATGAAGAATTACGAGCAGCAGCAGGATGAAGTTCTGGCGCATGACCGGATTGATCGCGGCCTCGCCTGTAAGCAGCTCGATCTCATTCGTTTTGATTCGATTGATATCTTGATCTGTTGAATTTGGCTGTTTGTTGAATTTTTTATTTTTGAATTTTTTAGGTGGATATTATTTTGGACAAGGGGAGCTTTACATTGGAAGAGCTTCTTGATGAGGAGGAAATAGTTGACGAGCTCAAAGCTCGAAATTCTCGGCTCATTAACTAGTAATGTTGCATCTTGCTCTTTCGTATTTTCTGATTATAGGTTTTTTTTTTGAATTTTAATTCTTGGTAGAGTATGTATAGTTCATTTTCTTGCTAGTCACTATGTTTTTCACACTCAACAAACTTTAGGTTGTCCATTTTTTAAAACGTTTGTAATATTGTTCAAATTAAGAGACGAGAACTCACCCTTAAATGCGATCCTTTAGGCTTGGTTCGGTAGGAGGGGAGGTAGAGTCACCTAAGGGACAAAATTTAAATTACTCTTTGGTAGGGAGTTTCTAGAGGGCAAGGCGTAGTAGAGTAAAGTGAGGCGATGGGAGAGAAGATGCAAATGAACTCGAAAGTGAAGATTAAGAAAAATCCCTCTAATTTAGAAGGACATAAGAGTGAGGAGAGAGAAGATGCAGAATGAACTAAAACGTTATGTACCTCCCCTACTCCCTCTCCAACCAAACAAGAACCACAAAATTATATCCCTCCTTGCGCCTCAGTGAACCTGACTTTACCTTACCTTCCCTCCTTGTATCCCCAACCAAACCAGGCCTAAGAGGAGGGACCCAAATGTTATGAACTGACTCCCCATTTAGTCATTGTGGGGCTAGATGGACAGTAACATACCACCATGCCGCAGCCCCAACGTCTATGCGGTTTGGCTTTGCACTAATCTAGCCCTGGTCAAACAACAGTTGCGGTTGAACACTTGCAATCCTGGCTCACCCCTTTGGCTTTGCACTAGACTAGTCTCGAGTGCACACCACAATGCTGGTGTTGCTACCAGTGTCACTCTCTTGCAATTGCAATAGGCTAATATGCTACATAAAGAACACACAATGGAACTCTAACATGCTTCTAGTAATTATAATAATAGTTTAGAGATTACCAATACAGATCTTGCTTGAAGGATTGCCACACACATTTTGATCAATGGTCGGAGGGCAACCACACTGTTTGACAAGCAGGAAGTGACCGCATATCACCTCACGATTAACATATCTAACTCAAATCTGAGGAAGGTGGAGATTGCCTCTATTTTTACTTTTTGTTCTTTTCTCTATTCCTTTCCATATGTTTATAAAGAGAAATAGTAATATCATAAATCCTAATTCAAATAGGATTAGTTATTTAATCTCATCTTTTAAGATGAGAGCCTACAATTTGATCAAATAGTTTATAAAGCGAACCAACACTAAGAATGCAAGCAAAAAAAAAAAAAAAAAATTTAAATCTTATAGTATTAAACTTGTGATAATTTGATGACATAATAGCACTTAATAGTAAATCTTAGTAAATTTCCTGAGAACCTAAGAATAATAAAATTTGATCCTCAACCATAGAAATTTCTTATTCTTGATGGATAAAATTTTCTATATGCCGGTCCAAATAATTCCTAAATAATTGATCTTATTTTTGTTCTCTAATTATGTGAAGGCAGTATTATTGACAACAAAAGAAGAAGAAAAGGTCAGAGTCCTTGTGGTGATAAATGAGAAAGAGAGGGAGGATGCACTGCAACAACGTGTCTCTATTTCAGGGAGAAAACTAGGAAACTTTCTTCTTTTTAGAAAAAGAAATATCAATGTATTACACTTGTGATCCAACTAAAATATCAAACTAAAGACCAATTGAAAACGGAACTTATGAGTTTAAAAAAAAACCTCAATCCTAGCTTATCAAGTCTTTGATGAGTTGAGGCACCTATACAACCCATTAGTTAGCCGAGCTTGAGTACGTGGCAAGAGGAGCTTAGCTAGCTCAAGGTAGTTCATTTATTTTATCCTAAGCTCAAGGTAGTTCATTTATTTTATCCTAAGCTCAAGGTAGTTCATTTATTTTATCAGGCTTAGGTTTTTGTTCAAGCTTGTTCATTTACGTTAATGCACAAGTCTGAATGAGCTTTTATTCCCAAGCTGATCGCAAGTGAAGCCTCAAGCTTCTCAAGCCAATTAGAGGCTTCAGTTGGTAGCTTATAGTACAAAAAGCAATGATAACATATTAAAAAACAATAAATGATCAGCCGCTCTATATGGTACCAATGCTAATTATGCATTCTAGTTGAAAGAAAGCAAATTTTGAAATGTACCATTTTCACCTTGAAGGTGTATGCATCAAAGTCATAATAGCAAAGGTTGTAGCGTTGGAAGGTTGGGATTGGATAGCTCATAGGGTTACTCAGTGTCTTATTAGAATACAAAGTTTTGTGTATTTCTTAGGAATTATTTATTTACCGTATTTGCTTTTAAGTTTTAGTTAAAGGTTAACAAAACCATAGGGTTACTCAGTGTCTTATTAGAATACAAAGTTTTGTGTATTTCTTAGAAATTATTTATTTACCGTGATTTGCTTTTAAGTTTTAGTTAAAGGTTTGCAAAATGGTTTGTTAACTATAGCTGTAATTATAACTATAGTTTCACTAAGTGATCCTTTTCGATACAAAATTGGGTTTTTAACAAACTAGATATTGAGGATAAGAAGTTTGTTGATAATGAGGATAAGAAGGAAAAATATTAGGTTTTTATGAGAAGGGGAAGAGGAGGTAGGGAAAGAGAAGGGACGGAGATCAGTTCTCTTTTTCTTGGAATTTTTGAAATTAAGGAAAATCCAAATCGACTAGATTTTTTTTAAAAAACTGTTACTGATATATATATTTTAGGTTCAATAACCTACTGTTTACTAGAAGTGAACAGGAGCCAAGGAGACATTGGTTGGTAGTTTGAAGCTAGCTAACTGTAGGAAAGTATAAAATGAAACCACATAGCCAAACACCCGTTAAGCTACTCTAAGATGATTTGGTTTGTTCTCTCCTTGGTATTGTCAAAAGAAAAAGTTATCCTATATAAGAAGTTCATTTTGTAAGTAAAGAGGGATAAGGGTAAGTAATACATTTGGTAAGAAACAAATATGAAACATGGTTGTTTAATTCATAAACATTGCTCTGGTTAACCACTTGATAGGAGTTTTAATGCAGAATCTCCTTGTTTGCATCTATACATGTGTTTGGAATCTTTGGATAATTATCATCAAAGTGGATTCATATTTAGAGTCTTTTTCTTTCAGCAGTGGAGTGAATAAAGTGTAATATTAGCTCTGCTAGTATCCACGTAGGAGTGTAGGTCCTAGGATAACTCTTCTAATTCAGATATTAGTAGTTACTCTCTTTGAATTTGTTACTTTTGTATCCAGATTTATGCATTTACACTAAAGTGCTGGTTATTCCCCTATTAAAACATTAATAAGATTATTACCTTCTACTGCAGTTCCAAATTACTAAATAGGTTTTAAATGTTAAAAGAAAAGAAAAAAAGGTTTTGGGATTAAACTTGCTCCTTCAGTCTAATAATTAACAAATCACATTGAAGACCCACTCGTCAATATGATCTACATTAGAGTGTCCTAAAACAAAAAATCAAACAATTTTAGGTTTTATTGCCAATGTTTCATGTATCCTTAAAAGCGAACAGTCCAAAATAACAAGTTTTTAGATCTATGATGTGAATATTTCAAACTCTACAATGGATTTTTAAGGGATTATATCCCATGAAAGGGATTCCTGATGAAAGGGATTTTTCCCAATTAGGATCCTCAAACATTCTCTCTAAGCAAGTTGTTATATTCTATCTATTTTGGGCTTGTAGTGGATAGGTGAGAAAGCTTGAAATCATTTAAACATACTAAATGATGTACATCAAGTTGACTGAAGTTATAATTCTCTTTGACTATTTGGATTTGAATCAGAGATCTGGCAAATCTTCCAGAAGGAGCCAAATTCACTTCTTTTATCTACTATGCTAATTCAGTATTTTGACAATGCACTTGATGAATTTTGAATCTTGGATATTATTCGAATTCAGATTTGTTAACTTTCAAGATAACTTAAAAAAATGTTTGGCTCGTGAAGTTGGTGTCAAATGGGGATACACGGGCATGGACTTTGTATCTTCTGTGCTTGCCCAGCTGCATGCACAAATTGTATGACTTGCCAGATTTCTGGTGGAGGTTGGTAAGTGCCCACTTATCGAGCCTGTTTGGCATTAAAAAATGGATGCAATGTTTTTCTTCCATTGATTTTATATCTGACTTATAGATGTGACATTAGTACCTTGTTTTATTTATATTTTTGGTATCCTTATAGTAGTACTAGGTAGAAGTTGGCTCAGTTTTTTTCTTTATAAGTAGTTAGATTGCTTCTACCTAGGAGTACTAATAATGTCGGGCAAAAACTTTAACTCCCCAACCCTTCTGGATAAAATGGGGAAGGGTATAAAGCTGGCTTGGGACGATTGCCCGTATGAAAATGACATGATTAAAGTCAACTGAAAATTGACAATTAGGTGCTCTTGGTGCCAACTACAATGCTTTTTAGTTCCGTTGTCATTCGTAAATATTTGCACCTCAGAACCATTTTATTGTAAGGCCTGCCATGTGCTGTTATAACTTGGAGAAGCATCATAGGGTCTTTGGTTGTTGCTTTTCGCTTAGATAAGTCCTTCGAGGACCCACATTCCACTTGCTTCTTGGAAAGTTTTTTACATAACCAAGGCATTACATACTTTAACCTTTTAACTGCCTATAAAGATAGATTTAACATTAAAAAGGTTGCTGGAGAACTTTTGAATAATCGGACTATCGGAGACGTACAAGAGAAAAAAGTTTGGGAAATAACCATTAACAAGTGAGGGAAACAGTGAAAATAGATTAAAAACTTGGTTATAACTCTACATTATGTGAGAATTGATTCTATGAAAGAAAGTGGAGCACATAAGTTATTTCTACTTTTGTGGTTGAAAGAAGCTGAAAAATCTAGTTTTACAGAACTTTAACTTATGAAGTATGAACTTGTTCTTGTTCTTTTTTATTTTAAGAAAAAAGAAACCTCATCCCTGTTAAATAAGTTTATGAAACACCAACCTTTTTGTTGTGTACAAAGGCCATAACGAGGATGACTCTCATACCCGAGAATTCCAGATAATGCAAATTACCTGTTTGCTATTGAGCAAGGCCTCAATGTCAAGCCA
This sequence comes from Asparagus setaceus, assembly GCA_012295165.1. Classification (NCBI taxonomy): domain Eukaryota; kingdom Viridiplantae; phylum Streptophyta; class Magnoliopsida; order Asparagales; family Asparagaceae; genus Asparagus; species Asparagus setaceus. The sequence goes on along the minus strand of CM022709.1, from coordinate 32,490,843 downwards.
ATTAAAAGCCGTGAAAGCATCTATTAAAAGCAATGTTAAACAAATCTCAATCATGGACTTTCTTTTTCCTTGATGATTTGGTATAATGAATCACTCATTAGTAGTTTCAAGTTTTGCCATCTTCATTAAAAGAGGCTGTTGTAAACGTGTCAAAGTTGTTCTCTATTAAGTCTTAGGGTGTGTTTGGCAACCCCTACAAAATTGGGTCAGGGATCAATCTGGTTCTTTTGTAAACCAACCAGCCACCCCCTCCCCGCCCCACCTAGGGGGGGGAGGGGGGTCTAAAAGAACTGGTTTAGGGGCCACTTTTTGGCTTAGGAAAATCTAGGCCGATCTTGGTCCAGTTTTTCCCAAACACAATTCTCTCCAAAGTGGGACTAGGGCCAAACCTAGTCCCATTTTAAGAATTTGCCAATCAGACCCTTAAAAATATTCATAACCTCACATCAAAATCTCTTTATGAAGAACTTTATCAAGATGAGACTATTTGAATACATGCAATCATTATGGATATATAACAACCTTTTCTCATCTAGCTAAGGGGATATAGGATTTGTTTCAATACTGCTGTTGGTACCTGGTAACCTATTTACCTAGTAGCTTAAGCTGATGGATGCTGGACCAAGAGTTATTAATTATACCACATCAGCCAACAGTATCCCTCACAGGGGAGGACTAGACATACACCTGAGTATATGCAAAAAAAGAGAAGTTTCCTACTAAAATCTTAAGCTGTCTCAATTTTTTATACAGTCTGCGAAGTAGAGCTCAAGTGGAGCAATTGGTTCGTTATATTGTGGAAGAAGCTCATGAAGATGCTGAAGAGAAGCAGATCTTCAAGTAAAAAATTCATTTTATTGGGTCTTCAAGTTTATTTCTATGAACCCCCTTTGAACTTTTCTATTTTATTGGGTCTTCAAGTTTATTTCTATGAACCCCCTTTGAACTTTTCTATTTGTTGTCTCTGTGTTGTGTGTGTAATGTTACAGATTCCCCTTTATTGCCTGTGAGATATTTATTTGTGAAGTTGATGTTCTACTAAACACCTTAGTCGAGGACAAGGAGGTGAGTAACCTTATGGTCTGTTCTTTATGTGTTGTGATTGCCAACATATATTCTGGTTTGCATGAATAGACTTCACTTAATTGAGCTTGTTGCATCTGCTTGTGCTATCTTGCACTGGCAACAGTTGATGGACATACTTTTCTCCTTCTTGGAACCGGATCATCAACATAATACCTTGTTGGCTGGGTACTTTAGCAAGGTATTTATTTTGCTTTCTTTCTTTCTCATATGTCCCTAATTTGCTAAGGATCGAGCGAAGTGTTAAATATTAAAAAGGTTTCCTGGCAAATTATTGTATCCTAACAATACACCTATTTTATTGTCTACTCGCTGTAGGTTGTTATGTGCTTAGCATTACGGAAGACAGCTACAATTATGAATTATATTCAGGTTTTTTCTGCAGATCTTTAAAATAAAGTTGAAGTGTGAACTTGTAATTTTTTGTTTTTGCTTTGAACTTGTAATTTAATTACTAATGATGTTTAAGCTTTGGCATCATGAGTATAATTTTTAGCTATTAACAATACAATATCTGCTCGAGGTGCTTGATAAGGTTTATAAATGACATAGACTGAAATTGGCTGGACTGTTTCCTAAGAGCAAGTTCTGGAAAAATAGCGAGCTTGGTTAGGGAGATTGGTGCTTGAGTTAGAAACAGGATTAGGTCAAGTAAGAAGCGGTGCTGGTTTTACCTAATGACCTGAATATACTTGGGTAAGAGGAACTATGTCTTCTAACATCTTCGGAACAAAGGAGGGGGGTTTTTTTTTTAAAGTTTTTCCCCTCCAACACTTAGCTGTAAAAGTGTTTGCAGTTCCAGTGCAGGCAGTGGGACAAGAAATTTTGTACTGTAGGTAGATCAGGCCTGGAGTTCATTGGGCCAGTTTATTGTCTTTAACCCAAAGGTTGAAATGGGGGAAATCACTGCTTCCTGATGCCTCTGCCTTAGCCTGACCTGCCGCATGGGCTGAACCCATGCACGGTGTGCTAGGGTCTGCTTGCAAGCTGGCATGAACACTGGTAGGGGACCTGCACTTTTGGCTTGCCGCAAAGCGATATGGGCACAGGTTACTGCCATACTGTTATGGCATGGCATGTAGCTAAACCCAAGGATAAATGTTATTAGAATTAAGAGGACATATATCTATAAATAATTGTTTCAAATATCATTTTACGATATCGAGTTGACTCCTATTTGTTTGTCTCCCATGGATTGCTAAATGAAATTCTGCTGCAAAGAGAAGGGACTTCTGAACAAATATAGATCCTAAACTTCTTAATGATGCATTTGTTTGTTTTGGTCTTTGTAAAATAACGTCCAACAGATTTTGTCCTAGGCATGAATTCATTGCCAAATGTCTAGTACTGCATCCTAACTATTTAGTTTTTGTACATTGCTTGCCAAGGTTTGCACGAGTGATCTATTATTATTATTATTATTAATTTTTTAAAGAGAAGCTACTGCAGAGCTACAGATTTTAGGAAAAATATATTCCTTATTATTATTATTAGGATATGGCCATAGAAAGGACGTGGTTCTGATGTAGCATTTTCTAAGATATTGCTTTATTAGCAATGATTTCTAGTTATTCTGCCCTACACTTCCTTTGTTTTATCACACAGTAAACTGTGATTTCATAGGTTCTAGTAATGTGCTTTTGTGCATGGTGGAAAAGGTGAAGCTATTAGTGGAAAGAGGTAATGACATTTTCTTTCTCAATATTCCAGATTCTGTTGTTAAATCTGTGCTGCTAGGACCAGGGATGGTTGCAGTTTGGATTAAAGGGATGTTGATTTTCAGCATACAACTTGCTCACTATCCTTTTGCTCTTTACATAGTCTCTATGGCCTAATAGTGTAATCCTGAATCATTACTCCTTGTGCTTATTGAAGAAATCATTTCAAAATGTCAAGCCCTACCTGGCATGACCGTCAAATTTAGAGTTGGACTTGTTGCAACCTGGATTTCAACAGAAGTAATACTACCAATAAAGCAAGCATATGAAACAGAATGGTGGAAGAATAAACTTTTAGATCTCTTTATGTACATGGATAATGCAACACAAGCTAAAGCTTGATCGATATTGGTTTGAAATGGATACCTTACACTTAAATTTTTGGTTAAGATTTTGGCTCATAGTGGAAGTTTTTTACATGAGAGGAACAATTAGCTGATTAATCCATGTTTGTTTTCTGTAAATATCTATAATGGAAGAGTCTTAAGACTCCTGATAACATGGATATTTAATGTGAGCTTCTGTATCTGAGGCACATTTGGACACAGCCAGAATTGAGCAAAGAAGAGATAAGGAGATTGTTATGTTGTGGTCACACTTTGATATGCCTGCATATGAATCAAATACATCAGAGTCATAGATCTGAAATCTTGGTCAGTAAATGGTCATTGTAGCTAGTTGGGAAAAACTGTAAGAATCAAAAGTCTACCTGAGTGGATCTGTCAGAAACTGCTATCTGCTGATGTGGCATATATGAATAATATTCTTGAACCAAGCTTTTGACACAGGAAGCTACTGATGCTGCTTTGTTCTTGATTTGTTTTGCCACTGCCTCAATGCTCTTCTCTTCAGTTGGATTAATGAGGGAGGGAGATGTTGAGAAAGAAGAGAGAAAAATTCTAGTACTTTAAGAATATTTAGGCGAAGGTCAAGTATGTAATGGATTCTTTAAATTTTTTAGCTCTAGGTCTAGAGACATAATATAGATATGTCATCTGGAAGAATCCAACATCAATTAGGACCATTGTGGTATTATTCGATATCCATCATGCTAAACTTGTTGATCTCCAATTTTATCCTTAATGAGCGGAATAGTAGTGAAAGGATAATCAACCTTTTGTATTTGGTTTGAAATTTTGCTATACTTTGATTATTTGATACTATATCGTGGACTCAAGAGGCTTGACAATATTCCAGCTTACAGGATAAGTAGGAACCAACATACCTATCAAACTCAAACCATTTGAACAGAGTTGGGCAAAACATCATTGAACTTCAAAAAACATGCGACAGTTGACAAGCTGTACATTAATGTAAGATAAAACTTGAGCTGTCTTGAGATTTCATCAAGTTTCAATGATTAAACGAAAAACATATGGGGTCTTCAATATAGATAAGCTAGCATGTTATATAATTTATTGCCTCTTTTCCCTGAGGACAGGTATTGGGGTTATAATTTGGATTAAGCTCAACCCAAACCCAACCAATCTCATGTGGTCATTGGTTAACTTTGATTTAGCTTTGATCATATCCTTTAGAATTTGTGTTGGATTTGAGTTCAGAAAAGCCAAGCCGACTTAAGATTTAGGTTTTGTTAGGGTTGACCTATAACCCAACCTGAAACCGGTCCTAATTTGTACTGAACCCAACCCTAACTTGTACTGAACCCAACACAACCAGACCCACCTTGGTGTGCCTTTTATCTCCTTTGTGATTTCATTCTGTAAGTAGAAGTGCAGGTTATTCCTTATCATTATTATCTGTGGGTCTCTTATTAGGTTGTGGACTTAGGGGTGTTATCTTGAGTTTGCACGTATGCCATATTAATTGTAGGCTCTTTTTATATTATTTCCGTGTGACCTTGTGGCCATATCTTTTTAACCCCAAGCTGATGCAAACCGCCTGCTCAACTCGAACCAATCCACCTGAATACTTTGGATTTTTGGTTTAGATAGGTTATCCCACATGACAGTAGTTTACTTGGTTTAGGGCCGAGAATTTTAGAGCTTATCTTGGGTTAGGTTGATCCTCAATCTGATCCATACATGCGCTAGTAGGTATGTCAATATGGAAAAACTTGCATCAACAGCATGTTCACTGACACGGATTTTCCTATAGCCTGGTCAGGAGCATTTGTTGTTTGTATGAATTGCACAAAGGGGGGAAAAGAACAACCCTATATGGTGCATAGAGTATACATGACAAATGTTATAACTGGCAAGGAGAACAACTGTGGGTGGAAAGCAAGGAGATCTGTTGTTTGTATGAATTGCACAAAGGGGGGAAAAGAACAACCCTATATGGTGCATAGAGTATACATGACAAATTTTATAACTGGCAAGGAGAACAACTGTGGGCGGAAAGCAAGGAGATCTGAAAAGTTGATGACCAAGACGAGACGAGTTCCTTTGTTATAATCTTATAGGGGAAAAAATGCAAATGTTATAAGTACTGTTTCTAGTTACGTTATGAACAAGATCAGGCATGCATCAGGGATGACATTAAGAAATGTTTACACATTCATTGGCAATGCAAGTATTTGTAATACTTTGAAGACTTCCATGAAACACGGTTGCAAACATACTCTTTGTTGATTTTACATGGATATATCATCAGAATCATGGTGGCCTGAGAAATAATTTTGTTTTGAAATTTAGTGCTCGCTACTCACTCTAAAGCCATCATCATTTGTGAAAGGATGAAAATTTTTGAAGGTGGATATTCTTTTCTATTCTTTTCTCTTTTTGGGGATTTTTTGGGGGTTGGGTGGGTTGGGGTGGGGGTGTTGCTCATTGTTTTCTGGTTATTAGTTACATGAATTAAATAGGACAGAAACTTTCATTAGCCAACCATTATGTTCCAAGTGATCAAATTCCTGAGCATTACCTATAAAAGTATTCTATAGAGGTGCCTAGATGCCCACTTTATACTGGAACTGCCATTCTCTCTAGTTTTACTCTGATTCTGCAATCCTCTCTCTCTAGAAAAACATTTTAGTGTACTTTTCTAAACTTTTTATGGTTTTAATTGTATCAAAATTTGTATCTGCTTCCTTTTTTTTGGGATTAGACTATTTATCCTTTCTTATTTTAATATTCCTTCTTGTTTTTCCATAGAATCATTAAGAAATTCTTCATTTTTGTGGCTGCTTCCTTTTTTGGATCAGATAGATTCCTTTCGTATTTTTATATTCCTTCTTGTTTTCACATAGGATCATCAAGAAATTCTTCGGCAGCTGGTTGATCTGATTGGCATCACATCTATTATGGAGGTCAGTCTTCTTGGAGGTTTATGCTTGTATTTCAGTTACAGTTACGGTAACCATCTAGTGTGGTATGTTTCTGCATGCTGTTGAAACAATATTCCTTATTTCTATGCATTTTTTTTGTAATGTGCTTGCCTGGTGTTGGAACTTATTTCTATGCATTAGCTATTGGAACTTGGAAATTCTGCTGTCGCGTGTGCCATTTTTCATATCCTTTGTTTTCTTAACATAAAGTATTCCTGCTTTTCTACACATGTTTATAATTTTATCATTTACCCTTTACAGATGCTCTCCTGTTTTCACTTAATTTCTTTCTTTTACATAAAACATAAACAAGAACTAATATGTCCCGATATTGGCTTCTAAACAGGCGCTGATTCGGTTGATTGGTGCTGATGAAAATGCAAATTATGTTGATGAAATGCAGTGGTTAAAGGACACAGATGTACTTGAGATGATTGTAGATAAGTTCAGCTCATCTGTAAGTAGTGATGATGAAAACTTTTTTCATGATTAAACTTTTCTTTTTATTTAAGGCCCTTTCCTTCCAAAAATAGTTGATTTTTGTGTCATAGTGGGGGAGAAATATTTCAAAAAATGCAAGATAAAATTGATATATAAACATCAATCATATGATGCCTAATATAAGAATTAGATTGTGTACATGGGAAGCATCTAATTTTCCTTCGCAATGTTGAAAATACCGATAACGTATTACGCAACACCCTGCCTTTCGTTAGGTTAAAGAGCATATGGTGTAACTCATAACATAGGTTACTTGTTTTGTTATATTTTTAACAAATACAAAAATACCAACAATTTTAATAAATAGGAGCATGATTTCAAATAAATTTAAAGTTTTTAATAAAAATATAAAATTTAATACAAGATATTCTAATTTACTAACAAGTACCATAATAAACTCCTAATATCTTTCGAAATTCCCATCTCTTATTCAGAGTTCCACATTCACTACATTCTTCACAACTGCTAGCATAACATCACATTGAAAAAATCCATAAAAGCTTAACAAACATTCCAAAAGTAATTATTGAACTATTAAGTCTTAAACGGAGCAAAAGAAGAAAATACTTTCAAGTCTCTACCATAAATTATACTGATATAACATAAATGATACTGGAATAACGGAGGTTATATTGAGATAGTGTGTGTTATATTAAAATAGTACACACTATATTGTAACAATGTAGAGTTAAGATGTGATTGAGGTGTTTTAAATGTTTTCTAATGTTTAAAGTTTGTTAAGTTACATAATGTGAAATAATGAGTTATGTGACACATTTTTTCAACAATGATCCTTTGGTTATTGTATTCTACAATATCTACACAGGATTCTCCTCAAGTGCATGCAAATGCCGCTGAAGTGCTTTGTGCCGTAATTCGATATGCTCCTCCTGGACTTGCTGCTAAAATTTGCAGCTCGAGGTCACTATTAATGTTCTATTCATCAATTGTGAAAACAATCACTGTTCGTAAATTCTTCTTCTTTTTTATGTGTCTTTATCTTTTTGTTAAGTTTCTAATTTAATACTTTGCTTTCCTGTTTTACCTCCTGTATGCTTGCAGTTTCATGGGAAGATTATTTCATCATGTATTGGAAGATTACAGACCGAAGTCTGTTCTAGTTCACTCGTTGTCTATATGCATATCTTTATTGGATCCTAAGAGACTAGTTTCAGCTTCATATAACTTATTCCGGAGCCACTTAACTCATGGATCTTTGGTTGTTGCTGATCCAGAAACTGTTGACAGGATGCTGGAGAGCCTAGGTAGATAGCTTTCTATGCAATGTTTAGTTTTTTACTCAGCTCCAAGGCACATATTATTCGTCTGTCATAATACTTTGATTTGCCACTATGCCAACAGAGTTTAAAACCGCCAACAGAAGACAGTAAATATTTGTATTTCGAAAGGCATGGAGTTTTGTGGCTTTGGTTGACTATTTTTCTTTAGTTGCAGTTAAACTTTATGATTTCTATTCTGTATCACTGTTTTGAAGGTGCAGATCTTTATGAAGGACATTTTAAAGCCTTTCTTGGTACTGCTGTCTAGTATGTTAAGTATACCCTTCTAGTTACCTATGGAGAAAAATAAAAACTGGAAAAAGATTCATAACTACTGTTTTACAACACACTTCAAGATCAGAATACTTATTTAGAAATAACATTTTGTGGAATTTAAGAGTGGTTTTTGATATTATGTTTGACTTACGGAGACTTTATTTGTCTATGAGGTTTTTGAATTATTTTCTCATATTTTGGTTGTCAATGGGGCTCTAGAATTAGTTTCTCATAAGTATTCAAAATTGTGTATTTAAGTACTTTGGTGTGCTCAAGCATCCTTTATTTTAGAATGCTTTATTTATGTGTCTTAACTATCATGTGCAAGCACAATCTAGATAGTAGGTTTTTCATATTTACTGATAAGATACCGGCTATTGTGGCTAAGCACAATCTAGGTGCTTGAAAATGCCTTCAAAATTGTGAAGCACAATCTGAGCCTGTATATTTGGTTAATTTTTATGTATTTACTGATAAGAGACCAACTATTGTGGCTTAATAGTTGGTTTGTATCTTTCAAGTTTTACCTGTAACCTGAGCAACATAAGTAGAATAAACTTCTCGTTTTTCTCTTGTGGAATTTATACCCATATCTTATGCTATATCATAAAATTTTACTACAGAGGTTAAAAGCCACAAAGGGATCATGAAGTTGACGGTTGGCACCACCCAAAGAACTTAAATAAATGCTACAATTTATCATGTGCGCGTGTGCGTGCGTGTGCATGTGTAGCTCGTCTTTGTTTGCTCATTGTTTTATTCTAATTACCTGTTGTTGATGAGATGAGGTTGTGGGCTTTCACTGTATTAGCTGCTTTATAATGAGCATGATTCCACAGGATCGTGCTTTGCTTTATTTATTTAACTGTTAAGTTAAAGCACGATCACATGGTAGCATAGCATATGCATCTGCTGTAGGTTCAGCCCCACATTTGTTTCTTGCATCTTAAAACTATCAAGTATGATAAAGTCATAAAATTATTCTGAACCAAACAAGCTGAACTGAAATGCCAAAGATCTGAATCAATCTTAGCATTGAAAGGCATCTTATTGTTGCCTATATGGTGATCCTAAGGACATGGTCAGGGCATGACAGGCCAGGATCAACCTCATTTACTCAGCTGACCATTGTGTCTTCCTATACCTGGAGCATTAAGTCAAACCGTTGATTGTCTAGCAAATGTGGAACCTCTAGATACTATTCTTCTTTGCTTCTTCCCCCTCCTCCTTAACCTTCCTTCAGTATCACTTTTTCAAAATGTGCTGTAGTTGCTTTCTATATTTTCTACCATCATCAATGGAAAAGTTTGCTTGGGTTGCATGTAGAGGTTAGAATGTTGAAGGCATTATATACAGCTATTTACAATTCTGCTTTAAGTGAGAAGACATACAAATAGATTATGCTTTCTAGATGTATCAGATCATGCAATTTAGGCTGCAAAGATGGAATGAGCTACTTTCTCCGCACAAAGCTTTTAGGAGAGACCAAAACTTGCTTCCTGAATATGTACAATGACGTCATATTACATGAAACTAAGTGTGCTGTGACTATATTCCTGTATTTCATTATGGGGTTTAAGAAAGCTGTAGAGAGAACGGGGATTCATACTTCTTCTTTTCTTTCCTTTTATATATCTAGTTTTCACCCAATAAATTAGCTAAGGAGATCTCAGTCTACTATGAATTTAAGCTATCACGGATCAGATGGTTATGAAAGAATGTTGGCCAGGCATGCCATTGCAGCCATTCTATTGATGTCATGATTGTTTATATACAGAGAAGTAGTGTTAACTAATTCCATGCTGGCACTTTTTCTAGTGTTAATTGCAAACTTAAAATTGTTATCAATGTCATTTCCAAAGGGTGTCTTATTTTTGTTCTAAGCAATAAGCATGTCATGTGGTTGGTTTTTGCATCTTTCAGGTGATTTATTGAAACTATTAGATGTATCTTCTGCTGCAATTTTTTTTCCTACCACGTACGGATATTTGAAGCCGCCATTTGGAAGACATCGTCTCAAGGTATCATATTCATAGTAAATTATCTGTAACTGTTCATCAAGTATAATCAGGTTCCTCTTAGTAATATACATATGAGCATACCTTTCTGTTTGAACAGAAATCCGCGACCAGTATCAAATGTTTCATGGTTTGCATGTATTTACATATTAATTATAGAAAGATTTTTCAGAATTTTTAGGTTGTTATACTGGACTTCTGGATTATTTACGTCTTGATCCAGCACAATGTTTCATTTGTATCTTCATATCTATTCTTCTGTTACAGTGGTCATTACTGCTTTTTTATTTCTGGAAAGAAAAATATTGGTCACTGCACTTTGCAATTTATAGAGCATTTCCCTCCAGTATGTATACTGTAATTTCTGGAGTGAAGCATTATGTATAGTTTCTCTATGCTAATTGCAACTCCACATTCATCATTTCAGATTGTGGATTTTATTTCTGGAGTGAAGCTTTATGTATAGTTTCTCTATGCTAATTGCAACTCCACATTCATCATTTCAGATTGTGGAGTTTATTTCTGTTCTATTGACGATTGGTAGTGAAGCTGCTGAAAGGCAACTTGTCGAGCGAGGAGCCATCAAACATATCCTAAATATGTTTTTTGAGTAAGTTGCCTGTTTCTTTTAACTAGATTATGTTGATGAAATAATTGAAGCTTGACCTCTGCTTCCATGACAATTGCAGATATCCTTTCAACAACATTTTGCATCGCACTGTGGAAAACATCACAGGGCTATGCTTAGAGAGTAAGAGTGATATTCTTATTCAGCACCTTCTCTTGGACTGCGATATTGTCAATAAAATTCTTGATGCTGAAAAGCAACCCTTACTGTCAGCTGATTGCAGTAAGGTAACTGTTATTTACAAGTAATATTAAGCTTCTATTCATGCCTCTCTTCCACAAACGTACATATTCTGCCCCTTTGTACCCATATGTACAAAGATGACATTGTCATGCGCCAGATACAGTTGTGTGTGTACATGGGTGCATGTTTCTTTCACTTGTACGATACACATGCCGCCTCAAACTGGTTGGTATTGTTTTTTTATGTTGGGTTCATTTATTTGCAGCCAACCATATCTACACGGGGAAGATTGCCTCCAAGAATAGGAATTTTTGGACATATGACACGCATTGCTAACAAGCTTCTTCAATCGGCAAACAGTAGCAGCATAATACAAACACACCTGCAGGTTAGTGTCCACATAAATATATATTCTGAAGAAAATTAGAAATTTACAACTATCAGTTTCTTGATTAAATGATTGATGATATTGCCTCTCATTTTTCAGTTAATCCGGTATCTCTGAAACCTGGAATTGTTAAAATGCTTAATTAGTTAGACTTTACTTATTATTCTCACATGGTTTCTGATGTATGGCCTTTTCCTTGGGGTGACTTCCTTAAATAATATTGAGACCTTTTCCTATGATCATCTACATTTTACAAGGTATTGATTATGTCATGGTTAAAAAGACTGCAATAGAAAAGTGGGTAGGTTTGTCCATGCTTATCAATTCTAGTCATAGTCCACTCATGGACACGGAAAATCAATGCTAATGACTCTTCCTGTCCCACAACAATGTTTGTAATTATTATTTAGTTCAGATGCCTTCTTTTAGCCGAATTTGTACATATCTTGAGTACTGGAACCTTGGTCATCTACATGCATATTAGAATTACACACGATGTAAGAGCTTATATAAATTAACCTTGTGATTGCTGATTTATCCTTTCTTCTCCCATCTTCATTTACTTTTGGTGTTTCTTTTGTCCAGCTGGATGATAATACACTAGTCCATTCAACCCTAAAAGTTCTAAATGAATCCCTCTATGCCATACTTTTATGTTGTAATTATCTGTGTCTCCATTACTAAAATAAATCTAAAAATAAAGGAAATGACTGTTAACATTTCCTATTATATCCCTTGGCTGCTTCCTAGTACAATAAATAAATACCATATTACCTAATACCTATTTACAAAACTATTGATTTGATTCTTGATCATGATTGTCTGCCAATTTAGGGCACACATGATTATGTTTAAGTCAATACCCAGCTAATATTTTGCTATTTTAGGCAAATTTTGACTTTTGTAATTGATTTTCTTGACACAAAGAATTGGGTGAACAGTGGGAGTGGGAGTCTTAGGAAGCTTTGTGAGACAACTAGTAATGAGGATCATTTGAAACCAATCTTTTCAATCCGTTATTGGGGCATTTTGAATCACATGATTCTTTTAACAGTAAGAATTCTGAATTATTATCTATTTTTTATAATGCTCTTCTATTGATTGTATCACACTTGTTTCCCTTTGGTTTTAATTTTGATGGACAATAATATTTTCTACTTCTATTTCTTGCAGATATTATGTGATTTTTCTTTAAACTTTCATTGGCATATAAAATCAGTGTATTCATTCTGCAGGAAAATAAAGAATGGGTTTTTTGGTGTTCAAATGTTCTCCTAAAACGAAACGCCACTGAAAATGTCTGCCAATGGGCTTGTGGGTAGGTTTTATACCTTTTCTAAAGACACTCATTTCTAGATCAACGTGAAGTTAGATTATGTGTCAATCCATATTCAATTTGTGATAGTCCATGATTCTCCAAAATACGAGTGTCCTTTGAGTTTGGTCTGTGATGCATGTCATTGTCAAGTAAACAGTAGCATCCGTTTAAGTTGTCATTACTCCATCAGCTTTCCAAATAGATTTTTTGGAAGTAGTGATACGTGTCTGTATACATAATAAGTGCTACACTGAATTTATACCTTTTTTTTATGTCTTGGCCTGTTTCATTCATTTAGCTTAAATTCATTGCATTTCATTTTTGGATGAAGAATCTGTCGCATTGCACTTGCTTTCCTAAGTGTTGAGATCCTGTTCATAAGAATACTGAAAACTGCTCATTTGGCTGCTAGTTTAAGTCAGTTCAACTCATTAATTTATACAAGAAAGCAGTTTTGTAGTAAATAAAGAAAATATGGATAAGCAAAAAAATGGTTAACACCTATTTTCCAGCCCAAAAGATTGAGCCAGCTATTGGATAGAAATTCTTAAGATTTTAGTCAAATTCTAAATCCATTTGGAAAATGCAACCTAGGACCAAATATATTAGGATTGGATCTATCCAAGCGAACCCTAAGTACTTGTCACTTAAACTATTTAGAAACAAACTCGAACACTTTTCACCTTGATCTTTGGGGCTGTTTGGGTTCGCTGCAAAAATAAATTGCAGCAAATGTTGCAGAAATAAATGTTGCATTGCAGCAAATGTTGCAGAAATAAATGTTGCATGCAACATTTGTTGCTGGAAATCAACTTCAAATTTGTTGTTTGGACATCTCCAATTATTGTTTTAGCTGTAGGAATTCCTCTTTGGATTTAAAAATATTTTTTTGGTGAGGTGGAATTATTTTTATTTTTAATTTCCTTTTTTGCATTGCAACTTCCCCCCACCAAATTGTTCGTACATTTGCTGCAAGTTTTTCAACAAAATGTTAGTCCATTTACCTTTCCTAATTACAAAGTTGCAAACCAAACAATGTATTTACAAATCCAGTTGCTCTACTTACTCCTCTAACTCCATTTCCATCTAACCAAACAGCCCCTTCATGTTAGTCAAATGATCAACACTTCACAATAATGAAAAGTATTTTTTATCACATTGATGCGTGTATGTCATAACTAATTTAGCACTTTTACACTATTTTGGGGACAATGAAAATAAATAATTGGGCAAGATTGAGTTTTATACACTGTAGGAGGAATTTTCCTGCTTGGGCAATTGATACTAATTAAATTTACGTTCACATATAGAAACAGACAGAAAATTCTTCATATCCACATTTAATGTTAGTTTGAACTGAAGATTTAGACTGTTCAAGTTGGTTTACATCAAATTGAATTGCCTAAAAGCAAAAAATTTAGCAGTTTAGCTTGAGAAGGGACACCAAGAACTAGCTAGTTGGTTAGGTCTATGGTTCATATGTGATACAAATACATTAAATCCCTTAATAAGTTATTTCTTATTTTTAAAGTCATTTCACACCATCAACCTAAATATCTCACTATTTTACAATGTTCATTTTCTGTTAACTTAATGCACGGGAAGAAATAAAAGATCTGTTAATCATTTGATTTTGGGAAATATAATTATGTGTATCAGTTTGAGTAGAATGGAATCTTCAATTGGGTTTACCATTTATTTTATTGGAATTTGATTGCAGTGGATTTTCAATTGAATATACCATTTATTGCATTTGAATGAGAAGGGTCTATAGCAAGTTCTTCTCAGATGACCCATATCCTGACCTTCTTTGCGTAAAGAGCTCTGCACTTTAAGAAATTATAAGATCAGCACTCCTATCCTATCAAGAGTTTGGCTAATTCCATCTTTTGGATGATTGCAACTCCAAAATCTCTCCCAAAAGGATGGTATATGTATAAACATTTTTTTTGGACGAGTGAACTAGTGTTAAACCATAACTCTAGCTTAACTCTTCTTGCCAATCACAATTTTTCTCTCTCCCTATCAAGCTGATCATTGATTGTATTTACCATTTATTGGATTTAAACAAGGTAGCTTTCTGAAGAATTTCTCTCCCTCCCACCCCGTGTAAGTATGATTGGGTTTGCATTTGTGTATGTCTTCAATGAGAACAGATGCATAGAATCTTGGAAAATGGGGTGGTTCAGCATGTAGTTTATAAGTGAAAGGCCATCTTAAGTTTCTTCCATTGAAACCAATATCTACGATTACTTTCTAGGAACAACTGAATTTTTTTTTCGTTTACTAGTTGCAAAGTTACCTTCTCTATACTGTATTGTTTACAACTAGTGTCTTATGAATCCATGTTTTGAATATGTTTTCTTCTGTTTATTGTACATTTGGTATAAGAAAGCTACTGTTCTTCATTTTTGTAGACGCCCTAATGCTCTGATGGACCAGCTTAGGGATTTTGACAATGAAAGCGTCGGAGATAGGGACGATGATGTAGCAGCACTCTCGAACAATTTTAATGAAGCAATTAGCTATGAGGGTACTGAAGAGGTTGTGACTAACCTTCAAGTTGATATTTTGAACTCACTCTTCTTGTTAGTTGACATCTAAGTTATAAAGTTGCTATCATCATATCATTACTGCTCCTATACTAGTATGGTTGGTCATTGGTGATAGTAGGTATCATAATTTGTTCAACTGTTTGCCTTAAAGTTAACTGATATTATTATGTGGCACATTTGCAGTGTTGTTTGATCTCTGTACGTCATTTTTATATGGTTTCCATTGAACGAACAGCTCGAAAGACCTGCCAATTATTGAATTTTTAAAATAAAATTTGACTTTATCCCTTTCCTTCCTAATCTACTTTTAACGTAGAAAATCTTGCTTCACGAAAAGATGCTTTTATATATCTCGCTGGCTGTCACTCAACATGTTAAAGAGTCAACTTCCTGGCAAAATGGTCAAGCTGTGCACTTCACATTTCCCATCGCAATAAGCATTACTTCTGCTGTTGCATATTCTCTTTCCAAAGAGGTTATATCATTCTTCGAAACTAATTTGATGAACTGACTTCTATGTGCTTTATACAATTATATGTTATTCCCTCCAATGAACCATGCTGCTATGGGTTGATACTAGTTATATAACTTGATGCCTGAGATAGTTAATTTTCAGGGAAGAATTCTAAGATAAATTAATTCACAAGTTCTTACCGTTCCATTCTTTATGTCTCATTTGAAATAGAACATGCAATTTCAGCATTCAATGTTCCTCTAGATACATTGTCTCCATCTGATTGCAGATTTCTTTTGCAGGATACTGACTCTGACAGTAAATCTGCAGAAGTTATATCATCTGATTGTTCATCTGAGGATCCAGAGAAGTAATTTCTATACTTTAATGTTTGAATAATCACAAAATTTGAAGCATCACTGACCATATGACTATCTATTTTCTTCCAGCGTCTCTCTCTTCACAAACGCAGGTTGGTTTTCTCACAAAGAAGGTAGAGTTGGTAAGGATCTCTTGGCTCTTTATCTTTCATTTCCAGCATCAAATTCAAAATTTCATATTTGGTGAAAATAGCAATATAATCAACTGAAGGATATCTATGCAAGGTTCTGAGACCGACACAGAAGAACGGGGAACTTCTACTGTGGACAATGGTCCTATGAAAGAATCAGAAGATACAACACCATCGAGTCTACTTACTTGCAATGAGGAGCTAACTGAATCGATTGGAGACATATCTGATTCAAATGAATTACCTGATTGGGATGCATCTTCAGCAGATGAAGATGAGCTGAATACTAGCAATATGATCAAAGCAAATGAAGAAGACTGTAAAGAACATGCTAGCACTTTGGATTTGAAAATTTTTCCTGCACCTGAAACTGGGGATCTACATGCTGATCCATCCGAGGGAACCATAGAGATCACCACTAATACTGCTGGTGAGGATCATTCTGCTATTATTTTTTTCATTTCCAGCATCAAATTCAATTTTTCGAGAAGTTATAGTTGGTGAAAATGTCGATATAATCAACTTAAGAATATTTATGCAAGGTTCTGACATTGACACAGAGGAGCCAGGACGTTCTACTGTGGACAATGCAGAGGATACAAGACTGTCAAGTATACTTAAGTGCAGCGATGAGCCAACCGAGTCGATTGGAGACATTTCTGATTCAAATGATTTACCTGATTCAGATCCAATTGCTTCTCCAGCAAATGAAGACGCAACGAATACAGATGATACTATTGAAGCAAGAGGAGAAGATTTTAAAGAAGATGCTTGTGACAATGGCGAAAATCCATGTGCTGAGATCACCACTAATCCTACTGCAACTCCTTCAGCTGATGAAGACGATGATATTATAGCGAAGCAGGCTGTTTCAGAGGATCAAAAGCATGAGCAGAATTCATCACGGAATGAAGGCGGATAACTTGCAACCTGGTATTCAATGCCCTTATGCGATCTCCGGGTCAACACAGTGAGGGATTTGTAGTATATGGGACTAAAGCATTCTTTAGCACCGTTGATGGTTGTCAATGCTGCAGAAATTGAATTTGTAACAGAAATTCAAGGGTTGAGTTTATTCGTTGCTTATTGGAAATCCTATCAAAATCACCATTTTGGCGCAGATTAAGTTAACACATTTAACCTGTTGAGTTTGAGTTGCAGCATTGAGCTTGAATTTAATGCAGCAGGTACTGAATTTGTACATTTCTGGCGCAGATTAAGTTAACACATTTAACCTGTTGAGTTTGAGTTGCAGCATTGAGCTTGAATTTAATGCAGCAGGTACTGAATTTTGTAGAAAGTCACTTGGTATGTTCTTTCTTTTATTATCAAGGAATACTTGTGTCTTAAAACTAATGGTTGCAATGTACAGTTAAATCATTATCTTAGTGATCCGTGTTGAGTAGCTACTTGTCTCTTTATATTTGGCATTGCTTGTAATGTCATTTCACAGCTTTAAAGAAAATAATATCTTTTTATAATAAAGGTTTTGGTAATCAAAATTCTAAAGCTGTTTTAATCCAGCAACAGTTAAAACCGTTGAGATTAATGTGCTATGCTCCGTTAAAATAAATATTTTATTTTTTAGTCAATGATCAACAAGTAAATACTAGCTAGGTTCCTATCTTTTAGCTCGTAGGGTGTTGGGGTGGCTTATTTTTTGGTCAAACTAGCTTTTAAGCTAGCTTTTTCATTTCTAACTGTTTGGTTAAATACAAAATAAGTTAGCTTATAAGTCATATTTTAAAAGGCTGGTATACCTTAGCTTTTAAAAAACTAACTTACAAGCTCACCTAAATAAGCTAGGTTTGACCAAACAAATTACTATACTACCTAAATAATTTTTATAATATTTTTATCATAAAAGCCAAAAGCCACTAAAAGCTATCCTAACTTATAAGCTTCAAAAAATAAGTCTTTCCAAACACCCTCTAATAAATCTGTTCATAACAAGTGATAAAAAGACTTCCATCCAGAATCACCCTATGCTTGATAAATATGGATTTAGCTACCACCCAAGATTAGGTTTTGCTTGATGAATATGGATATGCCAAAAACCACAAGATATTAATAGTAAGTGTGCATACATACATTTCTAGGCCATCCATAATCAGTGGTTGGAATCCAATTCCAAAACCCAAAAATAAATACTCCATTCAATTTGTCTTGTGAAATATTGTTATTGCAAATTCTCTCTAACGTTGTCATTCTCATTTCTTCTCTCTCTCTCTCTGCAACAATGGCGGATCAGAAGTCCACCCGAGGCGACATCTTCGATCTCCCGGACATGCAATTCAACAGCCGGGATCAGAAGTGCGTCCCCCACGGAACCTCCGAGTTCAGGGTTTATTCCTTCGGTTACTTTGCCGGCGAGAGATCTTCCTCTTTTGCTTTCCCTGTCCTCATGTTGCAGATAACCCTCATCATTTTTGTTACTCGGATCCTACATTTTCTCCTCCGGCCCCTCAAGCAGCCCAGAATTGTCTGCGACGTCTTGGTACGTAAAATCCTGGAGAAAAGTTTCTGATGTATTCGGACAAAAGAGAGAAAAATATATAGTAAATGTAGATCAGTCGTGTCCTTCCATTATCAACTTTTACTACTTTTAGTTTTCAAATTTTGGGGTGATTTGCACAAAGCAATCATGTACTTTAAAAATTAGACAAAAGGCCCTATATATTTGGGGGCTTTCATAAAATCGTTATGAACTTTCAAATGGACCCTCTCCTATTGAGGGGGTTGTTTGTGTGTCTGCATGCAGGCTGGCATTCTCTTAAGCCCGAGCATCCTGGGCCTGATCCACATAAACTACACGGACCGTGCCGGAAAGCCCAGCCACGGCCCGCTGACGGACTTCCTGTACCCGGACCAGGACTTCGCCGTGATCCGCACCGTGGCGGCCTTCGGCGTCATCTTCTACCTCTTCATCGTGGGCGTGAAGATCGACCCCCGGGCCCTGGTCCAGTCCCGCCACCGCCGCCGCAGCCAGTGGATCATCGGCTTCTCGAGCTTCCTCCTCCCCTTCCTCGTCTTCGGCCTCTCCTGCTTCCTCCTCAAACACCTCCTCACCGCCCGCATTGCCCGCGGCCGCTTCCTCGTCTTCGCCATCGCCTCCCTCTCCATCACCTCCTTCCCCGTCGTTGCCGACGTCCTCGCCGAGCTCCACCTCCTCAACTCGGAGCTCGGCCGCCTCGCCCTCTCCTCCTCCATGGTCCACGGCCTCTTCGGCTTCCTCTTCATGGCCGCCTTCATCTTCATCAACCAGTCCGCCGCCCGCGGCAGCTGGAGCAAGGCCATCTGGTCCATGGTGTCCCTCGTCGCCGTCGTCGCCGCGGTCGCCTTCCTCTTCCGCCCCTGGATGACCTCCATCGTCAAGCGAACCCCAAAGGGCGGGAAAATACAGGAGAGGCAAATCTTCTTGATTTTCGCGAGCGTGATCGCAATGGGGGTGATCAGTGACTTCATCGGCGCGTCTTTTGTTTTCGGGCCGTTCGTGATGGGCCTGGCCGTCCCCGATGGGCCCCCGCTGGGGGCGGCTCTGGTCGAGAAGGGACAGCTGCTGGCGGGAGAGGGGCTGATGCCGCTGCTGTTTGCCGTCTGCGGGATGAGTTCGAACGTGGGGAAGCTGTTCAGGTTGTGGAGGAGGTGGGTGGTGATGACCGCGGTTTGGGTGGGGGGGTACGTCGTCAAGCTGGTGGGGACGGTGGTTCCGGCCATGTATTGCGGGATTCCGATGAATAACTCGGTGTTTCTGGGGCTGATCATGAACTTCCGGGGGATCGTCGAGATACTCACGCTTCTTAACTTCAAGGTTGGAGAGGTAAGTAGTTTCAAACATTTTCGAACAATCGGAGTATTACCTACCGATTTTATCATTCAACTGTCCTTCCTGGTTCAAAATATACCGCTCGCATATCACCAGATTGTTTTTCATGTAAATTTAATCCCCTGAGAAGCTTAGCACATTTTCAGATAACCAGGACATTTAGAAATATCGACAAACCTTCCGCCAAGAAAGTCGTAGGTTTTCTGAAAGTAGGCTTTTAGCAAAATGCAAAAGTTTTCAAAGTTGAATGATATTTCAGCACAATTTTGGGTTTCTCAATAATGGGTCAAACATCTTGGGGGGTTTTGTGAAATTTACCCTGACAAATATCATTATACCCTTGAGACTAATTAAACGTGCGTTGTGCTATATTTTGCAGCTCTTGGGCAGTGAAAGCTACACACTGTTCCTCCTCCTAACAATCCTGGGCACTGCAATAGCAGCCCCTCTTGTCTCCGCCTTCTACAACCCCCTCGCCACCGGCTACACCCTCGGCCGCCGCACTCTTCAAGCCCTAAAACCCCACGCCGAGCTCCGCATCGTCGCCTGCCTCCAGACCGACGCCCCGGTCCCCTCCCTCCTCAACCTCCTCGACGCCTCCTCCCCCGCCACCGACACCCCCCTCTGTGTCTATGTCCTCCACCTCAGCGAGCTCGTTGGTCGCGCCACATCCGCCCTCATCCCCCACAAGAAAAAGGACGGCTCCATCGACCCCACCACCGAAATGGACCGCATCCATAACCTCTTCCTCGACTACGAGCAGACCAAGCAAGGCCAAGTCGCTGTCCAACCGTTCACCTCGATCACTCCGGTCAAAACAATGCACCACGACATATGCTCGTTGGCGGCCGAGAAGAGCGTCGCGTTGATCGTCGTCCCTTTCCAACGCAAGGATTTGAACGCTCTCGCCATGCGGACCAACATACCGGACATCCAGACCCAAGCTCCGTGCTCCGTCGGGATTTTGGTGTACCCCGACGTCATCGGGGTTGTCGGCCGGGCTTCATCGTTTCAGTTCCAGCACAAGATCGGTGTCCTGTTCTGGGGTGGCCCCGATGACCGCGAGGCGTTGGCATATGCGTGGAGGATGGTTCGACGAGCGGGGTGAGCGTCGAAGTATTCCATTTCTTGTTGCAGATGGATAGGAGGGAGCCGAAGGAGCAGAAGCTCGACGATGGTTTAATGGCGAGGTTACAGTATGAGAATATGAATAACGAGCAGTTTAGGGTTGAGAAGATTCTGTTGAGGGATGTGGAGGAGACGATAAAGGCGATCAAGTCGATCGGAGGAGGGTACAACTTGCTGCTTGTTGGGAGGAAGCAGGGAGCGAACTCGCTGCTCGACCAGAGCTTCGAGGAGTGGAGCGAGACGCCGGAGCTCGGGGTAGTCGGAGACATGCTCGCATCTAAGGATTGTGAAGGGTCTTCTGCTTCTATACTTGTGCTGCAGCAACAGGCTTGAATAGGCAATGCTGATGGTACAGGCCCAGTTGAATGGCAACGGGGTGGAAATAGCTCATAGAAGATAATTTATGTAAGAAGGGATAGATGGTTGCTACCAAGAAACATGCATTTAACGTTAGTTAATGAGGCTGCTATCCATGTTGCATCCGCACTTAAATTTGTTTTCCACCACCAATGGATATATTAAGGGTTTGATGGTTATAAGGTTGACGGCTAATTTAGCAAAATGAGCTACCAAGAGATAGAAGCGTGAGGTTCTACACATTTTAATGTGACTTTTAAGATGAATCTCATCACATGGCTATCTCTTAGTAGCTCATTTATCAAAATGAACCGCCCGATCATACCAATTGTTTCCATATATTAGTAAATGAAAAAACAGAATCCATGTTCATCTTGGTTCCATTCTGTCCCATGATCCACATGAACGCAGACAAGAAGTAAATTCCCATCAAATAGATTAAAAAGTTGGGATAACACGACAACTATATCAAACATAACACATCCTGCAATCGAGTCGAAGGAACAGATCATCCCACCAAAGAAAAGAACGAGGTCGATCAGTTTCTATGAATTGGGTTAACAATATACCGAAAGTTTGAACAGACCAGAAATGCGCTCACAAATCAACAGATAAATATTGTAAATTATATTAAGATGTTACTGTCAAGTGCCAAAATACATCACCACAACACAAAAAAATGTGAATTTGAATGAAAAGAGTATAACATGCATGACATGTTTTGAAGATCCAAGCTCTTCTTCTTACCTGGATTTGCATTGGCTTTCCAATATATTCAAGATATTTAAATGCATGTAGCAGCAAGATATAGGCCAGATAGATCAGTATTAGCAAGTATGACTGTAGTCTCTTCACCAATCAATACCCAATTCTCTTGAGATGAACAATTCTTCAACGTAGTGAATGACGGGGCAGCTGAAGTTACAAATTTCTGCATCTGAACCTTTGCTGATGCCTCTGTGAGCATTAAAATTCTAGTCAGGTCAGCAAATGTATGGTTCTTCATTCTAACTTTCAAAACACGTAAAACTGATGAAGTTTCAGGGAAGTTCATTGAATTCATTCTTTCAACAACTCAACTGAAGCGCACAAAGAGTTTATATGAAGTTGGCTTGG
Organism: Asparagus setaceus; assembly: GCA_012295165.1. Lineage (NCBI taxonomy): Eukaryota > Viridiplantae > Streptophyta > Magnoliopsida > Asparagales > Asparagaceae > Asparagus > Asparagus setaceus. The sequence goes on along the minus strand of CM022709.1, from coordinate 32,468,214 downwards.
TTCATGCATGTGGTCCAGTACAGTTCAATATATTAGAGATTGAAAATTTGTTAGGTTTTTGGTTAGTTTTAACTATTAGGAGACTAAGCCATCCTTTCTAAGCATGGGGTATGATGATTTACGGAATGAAAAACAACTTTTGGTTGGTTATTTTTGGGTGTGGAATCTAATTTGAGGTGAAGCCGATGCGACGATATGAAGCCTTTGATCCTATATTTTTTCTTGTCAAAATTGTCAAATTAAAAAAATCCTAATCGCCGCCTCTCCCACTAAACTATTCCACTATTTAGTATTCATAGCGAAAAATCTATCATCAGTGAAAACAAAAAAACTCAGTTACATTTGCAAGTGGGAAAATGTACCTCATTTTTGGGATTTTGATTATCTACATAAAACTGGACAGAAGAGTTGTAAATTTCATTTTCTTACCATGACATCACGGATGTACAAGTATATTTGTACGCGAAATGTTGGCTTAAAGAGAAAGGTGGACATCGGTAGCTGAAAAATAATGCGGCATTTGTTCATGGACATATTCATGGACACATATAAAGTCTTTCTTGAAAATCAGTACTGTTGTCATCCTTCATCAAAGAGATCTCACGATTCTCGACCCCCGTACAATGTGTATGCATTTTGAGAAAGTATTATTTTTCAAACTCGTCTAAACTCAAGCTCTAGCCAACATCACACTAAAGTTAGCACCAGATCTAATTCAGAGCCCAAGCCAAAACCGGAGCACGAGCCCAACTGCGAGACTGAGTCAGCAGCTAAAATTTCACCCAAAGTCCAAACCTAAACCATAGTTAGAGTTGAATCTTAAGAACAGTCTTCAACTAAGTGTAACCAAACCCAAGTTGAAGGCAAACGGAACAGTGCAAGCGATCCTAAAAGGAAAATCATGAAAAATATAAGAGACGGAAAAAGCGCGGAATAGACCTACGTGTCGGCCAGTGCCGGGGCAGAGATAGTGACCATGAAAGCATGGAATTAAATCTAACCTTTTCGGACAATTCCTAACGCAGAAGAGGGATGCTAATAAGCTGACAGCTCAGGCATGGCTTCAATAGCGAAAGAAGTTCTTTCTTAAAAGATTTGAATCAAGAAAGACAATGAATTTACGAGATCTTGATCCGTTCAGTGCCTTCACTTGTTAACAACAGGGACCAATTCTGTTGATTGCTTCTCTGCCCCGGCTCTAACAAACTGGTTTTTCTTTCTCACAGAATTAGGGAAAGAATTAGATTCTTATTCCCTTCTTTAGGAAACATACACCGAACTGGGAAATCCCCTTACATGTATTTCCAATTGCAGATGACTCCATCATACCAGATCCACCTTTGTCTATTTACCATCAAATCCTTTGGTTCATTCACATCCACATCTCTTTCAACCTATTACTATGTGGTTCCTCATTTTATTTCATTTCAAAACTTGACATTTGAGTTCTCTCCAACAAAAAAAGTGTTGATGCATGATAAGTTTACAATGAAGATGGTTCAAATCACGGGTGAGATCCAATATGGTCCAGAATCGTATAAATTGAAATTTGTCTAAGATTCTAATTGTTCTGCTCAATTTTTAAGGAAGAATATATGTACTTTTATTTTTCCAAAATTTTTCATGAGTTCTTTCATTTTATTTTATTTGTCAAATCTCGTTGTAAGCCTGAAATAAAATCAAATCTTTTACTGTAATTTTTTAGAAATAGATTATTTTAGGGCTTAAGATAGTTTTGACTACTAAAATACTACAACCTTTCCTTGGTAACAATCAAATGATGATTTAATGATCGAAAGTAGCAATTCTCAGTTAGTGGTTGTAAGGTGTGAAATCCTAATAGGTATGAGCCTTCATTCTTATCTTCTTTCCTTTAAAAAAAAATCTTACAAAACAAAATCTAACCACTTCCCCTCATGCAATGTTAATTCTCCTCCGACGTATGTGGAAGTACCAACTGGTTATGAGAACTGAACAATATGCAAAAAATATTGTGACATATGAATTTTGTTTAGAAAATATACCATCTTCATTCAGTTTTTTCAAGAGCTGTGACTTTGAAGGAAGGGCAAAAAGTCCTGCACTAACTGCTTTTCTGATAGCCCAACCATGGTAGGGTGCAAAGACCTTTGTGTAAGCCATTGATGCTGGATCCCTAAGAGAATTTCCCCTGCATCAGAAATTAAGATTAATCCTGTTCCTACTTAAACATCAACATAAATGTGAAAATACACTATATATTGGTCAAGAAGAAAAACCTGCAACTTATTGGAACATGCAACACTATGGAGTCCATTAACTGAAACAGTGGATAATGGATATTGCATTTTTTAAAAACTTCTTATGAGGGTGAAATATTTCAATAAATAAAAGATAATAATAGTTGAAAGATGCTGTAATTGATGTAAGTTCATAAATGGCTTCCAGTTTCTTATTGTTTTAGATAATTCAGAATTGTCCATATTGAAAGCAAACTTTTAAGCAGGAATCAATAGACTAGATATGACTTCGTTAAAAGAACATCTGAAGAGGGCTTCTGCACTGGGATATAAAACATTATGGATAAACTAATATGAGCTTGGTTTCCATAATATTGCTGAGCAAGTAACACATTGATGACTAACCACTAAAGCTGTCATAACTGATATCAGAAGAAAAAAATTGCAGCTTACACTCATTTTTTAGAATATTTAGAGACGGCCAAAAGATTTTAATATAAAAAATACAAAGTTGCTACGAATTTCCCTCTTTACTGTACCACTTCCACTATCAAAGGAATTCTGCAAAGGTTGATCCTTTGCGTATATGAGCTTTAGTATATGATAATGATTGGGTGCCTGCTTCTAAGCACTGATTGACCTTGTAGGTCCAACAACTCCCCTGAGTATGAATTTGGAAGCAACTACAGACGATTGACACTGGATTTGTTGTAAGTTGTAAATTTTCATGTTTGGAAGAATATAGAGAGGGTTATACCTAATAAATTACCAAAATGAAGTGTAGGGTTTTCAGTTGATCCTTTTGGATTCAGTTACTTAGTTAAGAGATATTGTATAATATGCAACCTTTTCCAGTTTTAGAAGTGACATGCTGACAACAATATCAAGAGACCAACTCTCTAATCATATATAAATCCTACCATTTATGATTAAGCCCCCACAGATGAATTACAGATCATCTTTCATATAACTCCTACACTATTTATGATTAAGCCCCCACGGATAAATTACAAATCATCCAATGGAAGAAAGCAAAGGTTCTCCATCAACTAATGCATAAGGATATCTAGGTAATTGACAAAATATGAAGAAAACATTTACCAGAAAAACATTGATAGAAACATGCATTTGGAACCAAAGTGTTACACATACATCGCGATCAGGAAATTAAATTTTCCAGTTTTAGAAGTGACATGCTGACAACAATATCAAGAGACCAACTCTCTAATCATATATAAATCCTACCATTTATGATTAAGCCCCCACAGATGAATTACAGATCATCTTTCATATAACTCCTACACTATTTATGATTAAGCCCCCACGGATAAATTACAAATCATCCAATGGAAGAAAGCAAAGGTTCTCCATCAACTAATGCATAAGGATATCTAGGTAATTGACAAAATATGAAGAAAACATTTACCAGAAAAACATTGATAGAAACATGCATTTGGAACCAAAGTGTTACACATACATCGCGATCAGGAAATTAAATTTACTACAAGAACCTACACTTCTCAATCATACAAATTTTAGTGTCATCAAATATCCATAACTGCTTGGCCAGGGGCACAGGCTAGCTTTTAGAAACATTACAAGTCTCCCAAATCTTCAATGTATGTGGAAAAATATCCTCTTGTTTTAACTGCTTCGGCTAGCACATAATCGTGATGGTTAACTTTGTGCACCACTTGTCAAGGTACTATTGTGAGTATGCTACATCTTCCTTCATAAAGCTTAGCCAAACCTTTTACTCTATTTCAGTTATTAAATGGTGATGTCAGTCATGTGCCATTTTGTAGTTCAGCAACACTATTTGAAAAGTGGTTCAACAATATCAAGAGATAAATTATCTATCATTCCTTGATACCCTTAAATTTAATACATATGCAAGTAAATTTCCAAATCACCTAATGGGGAAAAGAATTGCTCCATTATAATGCAGAGGGCATGTTTATATTCATTAGCAGACGGAAGAATAACAACAGGAATAAAGCCTTTACCAAAATCTTTGAGGTTTGTACATGAATCCTTCTTCTCCATTCAAGTATGTTTAAGTCTATATGCCATTTCAAATTGGTGCACATCATACTCTTTATTATTGCCTAGCTCTATGTTATTTTAAGTCAATCACCAGTCTAACTAGCTCCTTCAACGATGATCATAGTATCACGATTACTCCTAACTAGCGCCCAGACCATCTCGATCGATTTCCCATGATTTTATCCTCAATCTAATCTACTATAGTTTCTCATGGATGAACTCGTTTCTATCCTAGACTTTAGTGTACCGCCACTATCATCCACATCAACATTTCTGTTTATGACTAAACTTATTTACTCGACATAGATGTTCCTTAAATGCCTGACATTCAAGTAAAAATGGTTTGTCATGTTGCCATCTAATAGAATTTCCATAGAAGAAACTGATACATAAAAAAGATTAGAATTTCCAAACAATGCTATTTCTACGAATCGATGTATTTAGCAATAGTAAGCATAATACTAAAAACCAAATCAACAATATAAAGACTTGCGAACATCCTAATTCACTTTCTACTCTCTTCATAGACGGCAATCTAAATACTAAACATGAAAATCCTGCAAATAATCAGGGAGATCAAATCGGAAACATACTCGGAGATGAGAATCTGCTCGAACAAAACCCTAACCAAATCAAGCCCACGCAGCACCCTCAGCAGATTCCTCGAGTGGCTCCCCCTGCCCTCACTCGATCCCCTTTCACGTCCTCCTCGACCAGCACTTGCAACGTCGAGATCGACGCCGACGCCCCCTTCAGATCCTCGACCTAATCGAAAAGAGCAAATTTTGATGGTGAGATCCGATGAGAGAGAAGAGCGAGGGGAGCTAGGGTTAGGGTTAGGGATTGGGGACCTTTGAGACGTAATCTTTCTCGGCGAACTTGAAGGCCATCCCGAGGCAGCCGAAGAGGATGGAGACGGAGGCGCAGGCGTCGGAGAAAGGGCCGACCTCCATCGCCGACGTCTTCGAGGTCGCCGCGAGACCCTCGAAGGAGTCGGCGATCTTTTTCAAGGGTTTGTTGGATGCTGAGCTCGCCATCGAAGAATCGTTTGGATCGGTGATGAGAGACGAAAGAACGTGTTAGTTTTGGTTTCGAGGCCTCAACACCACGTCACCACAATATTATAGGGCTAAATAGCACTTAAATACCATAAAGTTTTCTCATCGTGGCGCTTAAATACCACAACTTGTAAATAGTAACACTTTAATACCACAAGTTATAAAAAAGTAGCATTTTAATATTCTAAATTGTAAAAAATAACACTTAAATACCCGATTGTTTCACCACTTTTACACTTAAGTACCCGAAGTTGTAAAAAAATTAGCACTTTAATACCCTAAGTTGTAAAAAATAACACTTTGACACCCTAAGTAAATTGTCATGGAAATATTCCTAAGAATTTTCCCATGATTTTTGAAAAAAGGTACTAATGTGCCAATATTTTATAACTTGTGGTACTTAAGTGCTACTGTTTACAACTTGGGGTATTTAAGTGCCACGCTGAGAAAACTTTATGGTATTTAAGTGCCATTTAGCCATATTATAGAGCATAATGGTGTGTCATTTAATTTAGGCTAAATAAGCAAAATTGGCCCGCGCGATATCACGACATTAGGATATTGAGGGTCAATTATAGATCACATAATAGGAGTAGTGATTAAGCATTTTCTTTATTAAATATCATATAAAGAATACAAATTCGATTTCAATAGGATGACAACTATTAGAACCCGCGACTTATTGAACTATTTGGTCCGCAATTTCTTCTTGTGTTACATGGGCTAACTCCATTAGACAACTCAATTGCAATAAGATGTACTTGGATAATTTTGTTCTGTGAGTTTACTCTTATATATGACAAAGGGCTCTTCTTGGAATATGAGCGGTCTATGATTACAGGTTCATTATTTGTTTACTCTTATATATTCTTGTTGGTATATCAATTGGAAATGTTCATTATTTGTTTACTCTTATATAATTATTTATTAACAAAGATAAGAATAATTTTTATTGATGAGACAATCCTCTTACCATGATTGTTTTCTTTTAGCCATTAGTACTTGATTTATGATTTAAATTTATTAAATAAATTATATTCATAATAATGAAGGGCAAAGAAGAATGAACAAAGAGAACTAAAGCCAAATAAACTTCCCAATTAAAAAATACATGATAGTTTGAAATCAACTTACTTTCAACTCCATGCTATCATTGCTAAAAGTACTCTCTACCACAGAAATAGAAAAGGGAACCAAATGAAACATGTTGCTAGGGGCCTATTAGATGAACATGAGATTATGTATATACATAATAGAGGGAGGGGTTATGGAATGGGATATGAATGGTCTATGAAATTGATATAATTAATAGGTGTTAAAGGGCTACTAGATGGGTGAGGTTAACGAATTTAAAGGATATTTAACAGATGTGGTAGAGATGAAGAGTTTAGTTGTTAATTATTTATTAATTATATTTTATGAGTAATAAATAGGTTGAAAAAGGAAGAAGGAAGAAAATCTAAAAATAAAAATAAAGCCAAAATAACCACAAGTTGCCAAGTGGAAATTTAGGACCTTACTTTAGTATATAGATAGATAGATGGATGTAATTGTTTCCTTAATTCATTAGTATATAACTTCTTCCTCTAGGATTCCATGAAGGAAATGACACAGCGCGGAAGTTGAAATCTCAGAATCCACCGAGGGTTGATCTCCGAATCCACGAAGAAAATATATTAAATGAAAATTTTATTGATGAAAAAGATATGCGTCTAGGGCTTACAAGACTCTGTTTAAATAGAAAACAAATAAGAATCCTACAATGACTCGAACTCCTACTAAAAATAGAAATAAGAACTCTAATTGACCTGAACTTTGCCAAAAATAGAAATAAGAAAACTATCCTCAAAAGACTCCCTACGATTAGGGAAGTAAATCGGTCAAATTTGGAATCAAACCGGATTTGCTTCCTAATCCAAACAGACTCCTAAAACATTACTAAAAATAGTAAAAAATCGACGAAAACGCTGATATCTCTCAATCCGGAAGGAATTTGATGAAACAAATGGCGAGCAAACTGAACCTCGGTTGATTTGGTTGGCTCCGTCTTGAAAAAATACGCGATTTTAAAAAAAATCGTCCAAATCCGACTTACGGATTGAAAGTTATGACCCGTTCTTCGTTGCAACCTATTTTCCTCGACCGGGTCCGCGTTTGGGCTTGTTATGATCCCATTTCTCCATGAAGGTGTCCGCAATATGGTCTACATCAGGAAAGCATTAGAAACATCTAATTGCTTTATTGGCCAATTATATGTGACTGCGATGCTAAGAACAAGGCAATTGTTACTTGTTTTATCACCAGACTAAATGTTTCTTTAAAATCAATTTCATGTTGTTGATTAAAGCCCTTGGCCACCAATCTCACGTTGAACCTATCGACTGAGCCATCAGATTTTTGTTTGACATAAAAACTCATTAATTGCCAACAATATTTTTTGCCTTTAGGAGGTAGTACCAAAGTCCATGTATCATTGTGAAGTAGTGCCTTATACTCTTCTGCCATTGCAACTCTCCATCGAGGATCTCTAGAGGCGGAAGTGTAACATAGTGGCTCTGTTTTTGTAAGAGAATATACTGATAATGCATATTTGGGGTTAGGTTTTTGTATACCCATTTGTGCTCTAATTTTTATTGGATGAAGAGAATCAGGAGTAGGAGAAGGAGAAGTGGAGTGTGTTATGTAAATATTTGTAACCACGGTGGTTGGCACTATATCCTAAAAAGACACATTGAGCTGAACGAAATTGAAGTTTATTCTGGTTGTAATGCCTAAGATGTGGATAGCAAGCACAACCAAAACTTTGAGAAATTTATAATCAGGTTTTGAACCAAACAACTTTCCCTAAGGAGATAGAAAGTCAATGACTTTGGACGGTAAAAGATTTATTAAAAAAATGGCCAATTCAAAAGCGTCAAACCAATAGGATGTAGGAACTGAAGCATTAGCAAGAAGGGTTAAACCTATTTCAACTATATGGTGATTTTTTCTTTCAGAAGATCAATTCGGTTCATGTGTGTATGGGCAAGAAATTTGATGAGTGATTCTTGATAAAGAAAAAAAGGATAAAGCGGTTTAAATTCAGTGCCTCCATCTCTATGAAATTTATTGATTTTAAGACCAAACAAGATTTCAATTTTATTTTTAAAATGAAGAAAATTGGTGGAAAATTTAGACTTGCATTTCAGATGAAAAATCCATGTATAACGATTAAAATCTCGACAAATGAATATAATACTTTGCACCACAAACAGAATTAAAAGGAGCAGGACCCCAAATATCAGAATAAATTATGTCCATTGGATGTTGAATAGTGTTATTACTAGAAATAAAAGGAAGTCTATGACTTTTTCTGAGTTGGCAAGAACTACAAAAAGACATAGATTTATCTAAAACAGGTAAGGAAAAACTAGAAATGATACGATGAGTGATAACGGAACTTGGATGGTCGAGACGCTGATGCCATATAGAGATTGGAGCTCCTTCACCAAGAAAAGCACATGGATGACTTCGAGGACTAGCGGTGTTTGACGCGTCATGAAGTTGATATATGCCATCTTTAAGCGGCCCCCGAAGGATCATAGTCCCCGTCCGGTTGTCCTGAACACGAAAGCCAGAATAAGTAAATAGAAAGGAAGATCTTTGCAAAATTGAGAAATTGATAATAAATTTTTCTTAATAGCAGGAACATGAAGAATATTCTTTAAAAGAATAGAACCAGTAGGGGTACGAAGGGGAGTAGAGCCAATAAAGGATATCCTTAAACATGGGATATCCTTAAACATGTACCATTACCAATTGCAATATTGTTCACACCATATAATCAGAATGTATCAATAGATTATTTAAATCAGCAGTAAGATGATTAGTAGTTCTAAGATTCGGATGATAGTTGGAGTCAAAAAATGTTGGAGCAGAAGCAACAAAAGTTGAAGGCGGTGTATTGGCACCATGGTAGGAAACATCAAAGCGCCGTCGACATGTGAGGACAGTATGCCCAAAGATGCCACATAGTTGACACTAGATTGAATTTTAATTTGAGGTTGAATGTGATCTATTATCTCTATTGTAGTGATGATCGCGACCATGATGACCACTGCCACGACCGAAGCCACCATGTCTTCTACCAGAATGATTTTGTTGTTGTTAGAAGTTATTGCCCTTAGTGGTTTATTTGGATGCATTATTTGCCGAGAGAGTCACTGCAGCCTCATTGGGGTGAGCATGACATTCAAGATGTCGATCATAGTTAAGGAGAAGGCTATGAACATCAGCCACTGAAAGATCATCTAGCTTCGTATAGACAGACATGACAAAAGGATCATAGGTTAGTCTGAGACCATTGATGGTATGATCAATTTGATTATGTGGAGAGACAATGTGACCGACGGCTGCAAGAGAATCAGAAAGAGATTTTATCTTTTTAACGTAGTAGGCCATGGAGAGTGACCCCTTCGTAATGTTAGTGAGATCATGCTTGAGATCATCAATTCTTCTACGAGAAGAGGAGGCAAACAATGTTTGAAGTGCCGACCATGCCGAATGAGATGTCGTGCAACTAATGACTTGTGCTAGGACACTCTCTGTAAGGGATGAAAGAAGCTAACCAACTGATCCTGTTCTTGCCAAACCGTATACTTGGGATTTAGTACGATCGAAGATGATGAAGTCGAAGCAGCCGTCGATGTAGTATCGATTGTGCAAGAAGAAACTATATGTTTCGACGGGCATGAAAATGACCCATTGACATAGCCAAGAAGACGCAGATAGCGAAGAATGGGAAGAAACTGCACTCGCCAAAGAATATGGTTGGCAGCGTTGATCGTGACGGACACTAGGCTGAAAATGTTCTTTGATTACAAATGAGTTGCCAACGTAGCCATGGAAGAGTTAGAGGTGGAGAGGGTTGAAGAGGAAGGAGCAGCCATGGATCTAGATGATTAGTCCTATAGACCTCTAATACCATAAAGGAGTATGGCTAAGGCTTTAGTGCATGCCTTTAACATAGCATTGCTCACTATATTTATAAGTAGAAGCTTACAGAATAGTTACAACTACAAGCAACATCGGATCAACAGAGCAAAATCCTATCATGCAAAACCATCGCTCTCTTGGTCGAGAGCAACAACATCATCAACAACGTCAAGGCCAAGATCCAAGACAAAGAAGGTCTTTTTCCTTCAATTTTTTCAAGAAGTTTATTGCTTTTGTTGTAATTAATGTCGAAAACCCTAATTTTCTGTAGGTGTTCCGATCCGTCTCTTCCCCCTCTCCTATTTTCGTTCTCAGATTCTCAAAGTCAACAGCAAGCAGTGGACCTGGATTCTCGGTGTTGAGGTTCGAATCCCTAACCCAAATTTAGGATTTTTTTTCTAAGACCCATGTGATTAGTTGGTAATTTCTAAGTTTTAGTGCAAATTTCATGTTTTTGCTTGATTTTAGGATGAATGGAGATGGATGATGCGTTAAAGTTTGATTTTTTGGTATTAATTATTAATATTGAAGTGCAAATAAAACTAAACAAAATAATAGTAAAGGTTACTGAATAAAAAAAATTCATCTTATATATGTTTTCTTCACAATTTAATTTTTCCCCTCATTCCTTTATCTCATGTGCTTGATCTTGGATCTACTTGTAGAAAGAGGTAAGTAGTAGTAATAGAAGAATTGATATCTTTTCTTTCTTTGTATAAATAGATTTTCTTGACTTTTTTTTGGAAATTTGTTCTTTTGCCTATGAAATTTAAGAGATGCAAGTTTTTGTTGGTATATAAGAGGGCTGAAAAAAAATAAAACAAGTCAGGCAACTGATTGATAGTCATCAAAATGATATATCATAATTTTTTTTCTCCTGAGGTGGATTAAAAGCATTATGTAATTTCCTTTTATGTCAAATTACATGAAAGCAAACCCAGAGGATGTAACATGGCCTAAGATTTTGGTGGAAAATAATTATTTTTTGGTAGAGGTTCTGACCTCGGCAAATTGCGCTCAGGCAAGTTTTTGTGCATTATTGGCTAAAGTTCCAAACTCAATCTAATTTAAAACGAATCAGCTTTTTATTGACTATTGAGTAATTACAATGCTAACCCGTTATGATTGTGAAAATGTGCTCCAAACAAAAGAGGGGGGAGAACGATTGAACAATTGTGGGAAAATGCTCAAAGAAAAGTCAGCTTGATATTCACCAGAATCCATATACAATAAAATATTATGGAAAGACACTTACTTTCATGCTTTTATTGTTACAGAGAGCAGAGATTAACCAAGATTGTGAAGGGAGATCGTATTTATTAGATGAATCAACTCTGAATTCTTTTTGTAAGACCTTTCCAATTTTATATAATGGATATCTCTTAGATCTTAATCGATTTTTCCTCGAGTGTCCTGAAATCTCAAGATTTCGAGGTGCAATTCGATCGGATCGTAGATCCATATAGTATATGGATTCATGCATAACTGAATAAGTATAAAACTCACTCTCACAACAATACTTCACATGTCCAGTCATAGAATTATTATTACTACTACATAGTATTATTATATTGAATTATTATATAATAATAGAGAAGGAGTTTTATTGAATTAATTTTCTAATGGTAGTGAATGCAAATTGGAGGTATAGTCATTACATTTGATTTAATTGGTGGTTATGAGAAATATTTGAAGGGGTATGGTTTATGTACATTAATATGTGTTTTATATATTTATGTATGTGTTTTATGTATGCATACATGTGTTTTAGCAAGACTTGGAGGGTATTTTCGAAAGAAATGTTTTAACATGACAACACACTTTTGTAATAGTATTAATTAAATAGAAGAAAATAAAGTCATTCAATTGAGGAGTATATTCTAGACATAAAATATGCTTAAACAAAGATTTTGAAGAGTGAATTAAAAATTGTATGATTCATCAAATCATATGAGACAAATATTCAAGAGATGAGAGAAAGAATTTGACAAATATTTTCCTATAACCATTATATCATGATAACATAAGTGATTAGTTTTTCCATTTATAGTGCATTTAATCATCCAAAAATAGTAAATAATTAAATGCACAATAAATAAAATTCTATGTATTAAATGGCATTAAATTCATTCATCCATATACACGTTAGAAAAGGCTTTCAGTTAGAGTCGAAATCGCAGGTTGAGGTTGTCAGGTCACTTTTGATTTGCTGCCACTATCCACATTGGAGCTCCTTGTTAGTACTTGTTACTTTTTATTTGGAGGAGCCATCAACAATCAACAGCAGGAAAGGATATCTAATGAGATAACATTTAGTGGTGTTGGAGTTTAAGATAAGGGTTCATATCTAATGGGTTAGAAACCCAAAAATATTTTTCTCCTTGTTTGCTAGCCTTTTGGCGGGTTAATTGGATAATTGGTCATTGTGTTAATCACTCAATTGGACATTTATACATATGTTTTAATTGTTTGGATGGCCGGTCATGTAATTAAATACTAATTGGATCGTTACTCATTTCTAGTATTTTTTTTTTGTCAATTAACATAAGCATTTTGATGACTTGGCATAGAAAAAGTCTTGATCATTTAACATAACACATTTATTCCTTTATGTAATATTTAATCACTTAAGAAAATAAAAATTTATGGCATATCGAGCAACTTGTATCGGATAATTATAATGCATTTGATATTTTGTTCTTGAAATTATTGACCTGTGACATATTGAGTAAGTTGTGTTGCTTAAAAATGAATGAAATATACAATTTAAATTGACAAAAGATGTTAGATGTGACTAGCAATCCAATTAGAATTTAATTACATGATCGGTCATCCAAGAAATTAAAATATAGGTATGAACATCCAATTATAAGATAAATACAGTGACCAATGATCCAATTAACTCCCTTTTGCCTGAGCTTTGCTCAATTGCGACTGGGTCACGTCAAAAATCAAACGGCCGAACTCAAAATTTGTGAATATTGTGTTTAGTTTGAATGCAGTAGGGCCCGTTAATAATTAATGCAGTTATTGATGACATACGTAAGTGGTTAAAAGAGGGTTGGTTGGTACCATATTTTACGATTTGCGAATGCTTTTGAGAACGGACGGTGTAGATTTTAGTGTCACGCATGCGCTTGTTTTTCTTTGCAAAAGCTGAGGTTTCTTTGAAGTTGTTCAGGTTTTTTGCTTCTTCTATGTGGGGTTTTTTTTTAAATGGAACTTTTATGGGTTTTTACTGGAAGGTTTTAGTGATTAAAAAAATTAAAAGAACTTATATGGTGGTGGTGGAGGGTGACTATTAATTTTTTCTTAAGTGGTTGAAGAATGTGTTTAGATTATGTGGCAGTGGAAAAAACAATTTTTTAAAGGGTTAAGTGCAGGTAGACCCATGTAATATCACCCGGTTGAAGATAGATCCCTTATAATTCTATTGGTGCCGATATCCCCATGAGTGAATTTTGTTTACTCTTAGAAAAGTAATAAAAAAAAGTTTTGTAGAGGTGGATAGATTCCCAACAACGGTTCTACTGGTGCGAATAGGCCCGAATTGCTTCTTTTTGACTTTTTAAAAGAGTCAAAAAAAAGTACAGAGGTCTATTGGCACAACTAGAACTATAAGGGGTCTAACTGCAACTGGGTGATACTACAATGATCCATCTGCAATTAACATTTTTTTAAACCATTATCATTCCAAGGTCAAATATATTCTTTTGAGTTTTGAAAGGGAAAATGGAAATTAGTATAAATTATTGTGCGAATGAATATTGTCTCTTTTCTTTCTATTGAAAAGTGTTAAAAGTAATTTAGGAAATAAATAGAATTAGGTAAGATATATTATAGATTTGTTGATTGAGAGATATTAGGAATGTGATTGAGAGAATAATTGTGATTCGATAATTGTGTTTAGTCTCACATTGCCTATACACAAAACTTCTAGTTATTGTAACCATATATAAGGGGGAGTAGTTGTAGCTTTTGATGATATGAATGAGAATATACGATATTCTATTGTTTAACAAAAGCTCCAATTGAAAATTTGTTGTGTCCACAGTTTATGTGCCTTGTGATAGAGAAGAACGAGAGGTTCTTTGGTGGGAAATATATAGAATTCAGTCCTCTTTTCCTTTGCCTTGGGTCCTTTTTGGAGATTTTAATGTGACCCTTAATATTAAGGAGAGGAATGGTAGAACTAGCTCAACTAGGGATATGAACTTCTTCAAAGATTTGGTTAATTCCTTAGCCCTCATGGATCTTCCCCTTAGTGGTAGACAATTCACTTGGTCCAACATGAGAGGACCCCAGTCTTACTAGACTTGATAGATTCCTTATCAATTGAGCATTTGAATCATTCTTCCCCACTCTTATCCAATATGCTTTTCCAGCATCCTGCTCTGATCACTCTCCTATAAGCTTGGATTCTAGAGCCCCTCTCCCCAAATCTCCTTTCAGATTTGAAAAAGTTTGGATGTCTCACCCCTCCTTCAGGAAATACATCATCTCCTGTTGGCAATCCCTGCATAGATATGGAAATCCACTGCTTGCATTTAAATTTAAACTTTCCCTCCTTAGGAAGAGAATTAAGTGGTGGAAGAAACATGTCTTTGGGTCCATTCAAACCTACAAAAGAAACATTCTTTCCACTCTTCAAGTCTTAGACTCTACCCAAGATTCTAGACCCCTCTCCCCAAATGAATCCTCCACTAGGATAGAGCTCAGAGCCAAACTCTTAGAGATTGCTAATCAAGAGGAGGTCTACTGGCGTCAGAGATCTAGACTAGTTTGGTTGAAGGAAGGAGATCAAAATACCTCCTTCTTCCACAAATCAGCTTCTTACAATAGGAGGAAGAACTTCATCCCTAGCATTATTCACAATGACATGATCCTCACCGATGAAATAGACAAACAGACTTGCTTCCTTACCTACTTCAAGTCTCTCTTCTCTGCTAAAAATCCATCCAACCTCAATGTAGATTGGTCTGACCTTTATCCCAACCCTGTTCCAGCTCTCAATGACCTAGATGGAACCTTCTCTAGAGAAGAAATCAAAACAGCAGTGTTTGGTCTGCATCCTGATAAATGCCCTGGCCCAAATGGCTTCTCTATCCTCTTCTACCAAGAGTTCTGGGAAATCATCAAAGAAGAAATCTTCTCTGTGTTTTCCAGTCTCTATGTAACTCCTCCTCCCTCCACAGCATAAATTTCTCCCTCATCTCTCTTATCCCCAAAAGTGAGGGAGCATGCAGAGTTCAAGACTTCGGACCAATTAGCCTTCTCAATGGAATATTCAAAATATTCTTCAAAGTGCTAGCCAACAGACTAGCTCCTCATCTGTCTTCTCTTGTGCACCCTACACAATCAGCCTTTCAAAAGGGCAAATCCACACTGGACTCATGTGCAATTGCACATGAAATCCTTCACTCCTGTTCATCTAAGAAGAAAGAAATCTGTATGATCAAGATTGATTTCATGAAGGCCTTTGATTGCATCGATTGGTCCTTTATCCTTAAATTGCTTCAAGCTAGGGGTTTTCCTTCTGGATGGTGTCAATGGATCAAAGATATCCTCTCATCCTCTAAGTCCGCCATTCTCGTTAATGACAACCCCACTCAATTCTTCCAATGTCATAGGGGCCTAAAACAAGGGGACCATCATATCCCCCATGCTCTTCATTCTTGCAACAAATGTCCTCAACTCTATGCTTATCTCCAGTGTGAATAGGGGGGACCTAACAAAGCTTTACCTCAAAGGTGAGCTTAACAACATTAGATCTCTACAATATGCTGATGATACTATCATTATGTGTAGAGCTTCCACCCATGACTTCACAGTTCTCAAAATCATCCTCTATTTTTTTGAAGGCATTTTAGGCCTTGGCATAGATTATGCCAAGACCACTCTCTCTTATTTTGGCAAGTCTTCTACAAAAGGAACCAGGCTAGTCAACACCCTAAATTGTGCCCTCATCTCTCCCTCATTCACTTATTTAGGCATCCCACTGAAAAAAGGCTCTCTCAACAAGCAAGACTGGCAACCCATGTTGGACAAAATATCTAAGAGATTATTCATGTGGACAAATAAATAACTATCAATTGGATGAAGACTTACCCTTATCAACTCAGTTCTCACCTCCCTCCCACTATATTATATGTCATTTTTCAAACTCCCCTCTTGGGTTACCCTAGCAATTGATAGGATCAGAAGGAATTTTCTTTGGGTGGGTCAAATAACTCCTCTCCTTGTAAGGCTTTAGTCAAATGGAGCCTCATTTGCAAACCTAAAAAAGAGGTTGGGGTATTCTTAACCTTCATGACTTCAACATGGCTCTTATATCCAAATGGATGTGGATGGCTTTAAATAACAACTCCTTCCTGGATAAAGTCCTTAACTCTCTGTACTCTTTCAACCTCCCCAATCCTAGCTGTACACCACCTAGACTCTCAGCTTCTAGATTTTGAAAAGATGTTTCCAATTGCAGTTAGGCCCTCAAGAGCCTAGTTCAATGGAACCTAAGGAAAGGAGTTAGGGTCAGATTTTGGGAGGACAAATGGACAGGAAGCAACACACTTGCCTCTCTATTCCCTCGGGCATACAAACTCTCCCTCTCAGCCAATGTCAATGTCATATCTCAAGGGATCTCCCTTAACAATGAGTAGAGATTGCGGCCCTTGATCAGAAGACCCATCAAAAATAGTCACATTTCAGAAGTTCAGGATATGAGAGATTTCCTGAACAACCTTCCCACTCAGCCATCCCCTGCCAACATAGATGAGGCTAGATGGCCTCTCCATCCCTCAGGCAAATTTTCTGTCAAATCCACATACTCAATCATCAATGGCACAGGAATTCTCTCAGGAGGATACAAATTCATTTGGCAATCCCCCTTACCTCTCAAGGTCAAAATCTTCCTATGGATCCTTACCAAGAGGAAGCTCAACACCAAGCTTAACCTCAGGAACAAAGGATGGCCAGGTGATGTCTTCTGTTCACTTTGCAACACAGAAACAGCAAGTGATGACCACATATTCCACTCTTGCTCCTATACCCAACAGGTCTGGAACTATTTCATCCCTTTCCTGCACTCATCACCTATTTTGCATGATTTCAGCACTATTTTGGAATCGTATGGATCATTTTTAGGGGACAGAGGAGATAGACTGCTGTGGTCAGTCCTGTTTCCGTGCACATGTTGGTGTATTTGGAGAGCTCGTAACAATCTGATTTTTCAGCAAAACGCTACACCTCCCAGAGTGCTTGCTTTCCATATCTCTCATTTTGTGATTTTCTGGACAGGCAGTCTTGCAGCCAAGAGAGCCGCCAGTGTGAGGAGGGTGGTGTCTGAGCGTGGAATTGCGCTGCTACTGCTGGATGAGGCCTCCTCCTCCCTAGACATGGCTAGGGTGGGAGATAACTTTTGAAGACATGTTTATCTCCAAAAAAACTGATAGCTAAGTGTGTAATTATTTAACTTAGATAATACTTTTTGTAATTAGATGGATATATGTGGGTCTGTTTTGGTTGTATATAGGAGCTTAAAACAAGCTCCAAGTTTTGTAAACTTTTGTACCTATCCTTGCTTTGAACGGCTTAGTCTTTCATCCCCCTCTAGTTTTCTCTTACCCAGTAGTAGGTGACGGCCATGGTCCTCTCCCTACTCTGCGGTAGGAACTCTTGGAGGGGCATCTAGACTATAGTCTTCAACGTTTCGATAGGATTATTTTGGTTTTAATGAAATATGAGCAGGGCATCTCACCCTGCTTCCTTTCGTCAAAAAAAAAAAAACAAACAAAAACAAAAGTTTGGTTTAGTAGGGTTGCTATCTTATTCGGATTTTTCTGTCTAAAATTATTGACACTGACTTAATTGAGTCACTTTGTAAACATTTGGTCTTAATAAAAGGTTTTAGGAACGTATTAGGTTTGGTGAGCTATTCTGTCATGTCGTAGTTGAGTTTTGGCTACAAATTTAGTTCAGAAATTGTTAAAGTTGGCGAGACCAAAAGCATAAGTTTGGTATGAGCTAGTTTTGACCTGCGTAGGGAGAAAAGTATGAGAAAACTCCAGTTTGCGCAAACATTGAGCTGGGTGACTCTTTTGCTATTTATTAGAAATTTATTCCTCAAAACTTGTTAGAATGTTATGTCCTTATAATAGGGGATAATACTTTTTAATGGAAATCAAAATAGGTTGCTGTTGGTGTAAAATTAAAATATGAGTACTGATAATTAGACTATAATTTTCCAAACTATTCCTTCCTACACTACAACTACCAAAAATATTGTTATCTTTTGTAGGCTTTCTTTTCCTTTTTGTTCCTTTGTTTTTCTTTTTTAAATCATCAGATAAACTCTGGATTAGCCATGATTGCTAGGTCAAGAGCTTGACTAAAGATATTCAGCAGATATCTATCAAAAAAAAAAAATCGGAAGCTAGCTTTAGTTTTAACGAATTTTGCTTCAGAGCTAAAAATGAGATAAAAAGTAATATTTACTTATTTCAGGGATATGAGCTAAAATTTTGGGAAAGATATTCCAAGGATAGCTTTTAACTTTAAGGACTTATTTGATGAAAGGGTAAAGGGTTATATCCCGTAAACTTTCTCTTAACTTTAACTATATTTGTTATCATGTTAAAATTTCACCAAGGTTAAAAGTTTAATCAC
The DNA here is from genome assembly GCA_012295165.1 of Asparagus setaceus. NCBI lineage: Eukaryota > Viridiplantae > Streptophyta > Magnoliopsida > Asparagales > Asparagaceae > Asparagus > Asparagus setaceus. The sequence continues at coordinate 32,449,256 of CM022709.1, read as the reverse complement.
ATATGAGCAAAAACTTTAACCAAGTGAAGCCATGTGCAATTATAAATAACCACAAAAAGTTTCAAAACTTATCGAAAAGCCCTAAAATAAAAAATTTACAAATAACTTCTTGTAATATAGAAAATTACAAACAACACTTAACAATTCCAAAACTAAAAACCCTCAAAATTCAAAATTGTAAAAACACCCTAAAAGTTCAAAACATACAAATAACACTGAAAATTTCAAACCTTGCAAGAAGCCCCCGAAAATTTTTGAATTTATAAAAATACTCTAAAATTTGAAAATTATAAATAACATACTCAAAAATCATATTTTTAAAAACAAACTGAAAAATTTAAAATCGAAAATATACAATGAAAATCAGGGAAATACAAACTGCCCCAAAAGTTTTGGAATTTGTAGAAAGCACCCTAAAACTTTCAAAATTACAAAAACACCATAAAAATTATAAATTTACCAAAATGAAAATTTCAAACATAAAACAATAAACTAAAAATCTAAGAATACAAACAGCCCCTGAAAAGTTTCAAATTTGCAAAAACAAAACTAAAACTTTTAAATTTTGGCAAAAATACCTTCAGAAATTTAAAATTTATAGAAAAGGCGTGAAAATTTCAAACATGAAACAGAACATTGAAAATCTGTGAATTAAAACCACCACTAAAATTTTAGAATTTGTAAAAACACCCTAAACTTTGAAAGTTGCAATAAACACCGTCAAAATTCAAAATTTACAACAAACTCTGTGAATATTTCAAACCTACAAATAATACATTGAAAATCTTGAAATTACAAATAGCCCCCTAAAAGTTTTGGGATTTGCATAAAACACACTAAAACTTTTAAAACTTACAAAAAACACCCTCAAAAATTAAAATTAGCAAAAAGAGCGTAAAAACATTAAACCAAAGTTGCAAAAAGCACACTAAAATGCAAAATTTTCTAAGAAACAGCCGCTGCAAATTTTTGACTGGCAAACAAACACCCTAAAACTTTCAAAAGTTGCAAAAAGCACCCTAAAATGCAAAATTTTCTAGAAACTCCCTGAAAATTTTTAACCTACAAATAGTAAATTAAAAAACTAGGATTAGAAACAGCCCCTTAAAATTTTAGAATTTGTAAAAATACCCTAAAACTTTTAAAAGATGTAAAACCACCCTAAATTTTTAGCATTTACAGGAAACACCCTAAAAAGATAAAAATTACAGAGAGGTGTTTTTGTAATTTCAATTTTGAGGATGTTTTAGTAATTTCTGAAACTTTTAGGGTGTTTTCTGCAAAGTTAAAAATTTTAGGTGATGCTTGTAATTCCTATATTTTCTCTCAGGTGTTTGAAATTCTCATCGGTATTTTTATAAATTTTAGATTTAGAAGGTGTTTTTATAACTTTGAAAGTTTTAAGGTATTTTCTACAAATTTCAAAATTTTCAAGGAGCTATTTCTAATTCTTAGATTTTTTGGTACTGTATTTGGTTGGAAATTTTTAGGCTTTTTTTGTAAATTTTGAATTTTCAGCTCTTTTTGCAATTTTGAAAGTTTTAGGGTGCTTTCTGCAAATCTCAAAAATTTCAGGGGGCTGTTATGAGGTTTAAAGTTTTAGTGTCATTTGTATGTTATGTATTTTGAATTTTTTGGGTTGAGAATGGAGGAGATCCGTGTGAGGTTAAATTTTATCCTTGTTGAAAAGTTATACCAAACATAGAAATATTTTCCCTGCTAATTTTTCTAGGGTAATAATTATCATGTTAAAGTTTTAACTCTGCTTTCTTTAACCTCAGAGCTAAAAAATGAGATAAGAGAGTTAATATTCTTATTTCAGAGGAAATGATAGCTAAAATTTTGGGGAGGCTTAGAGACCCAAAATATTAAAATCAAGAAAACTTGTTACTGTTTAGTGGCTATCATATGCGTCAATCGATGTTTTTTTTTTGGGGTTGCATGTTGACCCGCATCAACCTTTCATATTTGCAAAATTACCCTCCACATGTTGCTATTTGCGAAAGTACCCCTCAATTCATCATAAAACATTGACACCTTGGTAATAACAAGTCATTGCATTTTCATTTAATTCAAGCATATGTTGTTATTAGGTGGCACACTCATTAGTCAATGCACACACGGAGACCATCTCGATCGATTTCACATGATTATATCCTCAATTTAATCTACAATAGCTTCTCATGGATGAACTCATTTCACTCCTAGACTTTAGTGTACAGCCACTATCATCCATATCAACATTTTTGTTTACGACTAAACTTATTTTCTCGACATAGATGTTCCTTAAATAATGCCTGACATTTGGCTAGTGATATTGCCATTAACAGAATTTGTATAGAAGAAGCTGAGATATAAAAAAGATACAGCTCAAGATGCTCGAACGGTAACTTATAATGTAAATAGCTGAAATAATGAATTTTGTCAATGGTACCTACTACCTAAGCAATGCTATTCGTATGATCAATTAATTTATTTGTCTGGAATTAGCAAAAGAAAGTTTAATAAAAATCCAAAATACTAAACACGCAATTCTGCAAATAATCAGGGAGATCAAATTAGAAACATACTCTGAGATGAGAATCCAAAACCCTAACCACCATTACTCCCTCAAATCTTTCATATTTTGGGATTAGTCCGCCTGCCTGATATTTGCTACTAGATCCCCAAATCATATAAGATGTTTGAATATAGTCACTCTGTTGCGAAATTCATCCTATATGTTAACCATGCATGAGTTAGCATTGAACAATTGATGGGCTATTAAACGTCAGTACTCTCTCTCTCTCTCTCTCTCTCCATTTTTATTTTATCTTCTCAGAAAGTGGAAAATTGTTTATCTTTCTGTTGCGTCCAAAATCAACACCCTCGTCCTAAATCAGGTTTAGTATTGTGTTACGAAGTGTATAATTAATGACATTCGATACGAAAAGTTTAAAGTTGGAGAAATATTTCCTCCTAATTCAAATAAGTGCTAATTGTTGGAAAATTAGGATCGGATAGAGCAGGGTCGCAACTAATATTAGTGCGGAAATAATAAATTGGACACACATATTTTTACGTGGAAGCCCCCCTAAATAAATTGGGGTAAAAATCATGGACAAGAGTAGAAAAATTCACTATGAGGAAAATTTTGGGAGTTACAATATCTCTCTTATATAAGGAGAAATTCTCTCTATTTTTCTATCGCTCTATTATTTGAATTGGAGATATGCGGATGAACTCTGAAGCATGCTTCTTTTATAGGTAAATTCAGTTCCAATTTGTCAAAAAACGTGGTTGTGCAATTGCTTCATTTTCGGTGCCCAACTCCAATTTATCAAAAGTTATGGGTCGATTAAAATTTCGGTGCCTTTCTTTTCTTTTGTTCCTGTCAAAAATAATGTGGCCGCAAACCTTTTTTTTTTGTCAAAAGTTGCGGCTCCATTCAACAATCTCTCACTTGAAGATTTGATTGAGAGTCAATCATTTTTTCACACTATTCTTTTTATCTTGCCATTTTCATATTGCTCACATCTCCATCAGACCACAAGAGGATCGACACCAAGCAAATTTGTCAGTATTGACCGCCTTTGTTAAAAAATCTGCTAGGTTGTCTTTGGTGTGAATTTTCTACATGTTCATTCTTCCACTTTCTCACAAATGAAGTGGTACTAAACTTGAATGTGTTTTGTCTTTGAATAAAAAGCTGGATTTCTAGCCAAATGCAAAGCACTCTGGCTTTCACAAAATAGAGAAATTTTCTTTTGTTCATGCATGAGTTCCTCCAATATCATTTTCAATGATACTGCCTCTTTACTAGCTTGTGTAGCTACTACATATTCTGCTTTTGTTGTTGATGTAGCAACAACTGACTGCAGTTTTGAAACCCAGTTTACAGCTCCGCCAACAAGTGCAAACACATAGCTTGTGATAAGTTTATTTTTATCACGATCACCTGCATAATCAGAATCAATATATCCGCTGACAATAAAGTCTGATCCCCCATAACATAATGCAACATCTGAGGTCCCCTTAATGTATCTTAGGATCCTCTTTACAGTATTCCAATACTCTTTACCAGGATTCGCAATGTATCGACTAACTACTCCCACTGATTGTGCAATGTCTGGTCTCGTATAAATCATAGCGAACATTAAACTTCCCACTGCTGATGCATACGGTACTTGAGACATCTCCATCCTCTCTTCTTCACTACTAGAACTCATACTGGAGGATAACTTAAAATTAACAGGAAGTGGGGTAGAAATTGACTTACAGTCTTGCATGTTGAAGTGCCGCAAGATTTTCTTCAAATAATTATTCTGAGAAAACCAAATCTTCCTATTAATTCTGTCTTGGTGAATTTGCATCCCTAGAATCTTGTTTGCAGATCCTAAATCCTTCATTTCAAATTTTCTAGCCAATTGTGCCTTCAATTCTTTGATACAATCTTTGTTGGGGCCTGCAACCAATATGCCGTCAACATACAATAATAAGATAACAAAATTATTTTTACCAAACCTCTTGAAGTATGCACAAGGGTTTGCATTAAGTCTATTGTATCCAAGGCTCATGATGAATGAATCAAATCTCTTGTTCCAACACCCCGGCGCCTGTTTTAGACCGTACAAAGATTTATTTAACCTGCATATCAAGTTCTCTTTTTCTTTTTCTTCAAAACCTTCTGGTTGGAGCATATAAATTTTTTTCTTTAAGATCTCCATGAGGAAAGACTATTTTCACATCAAGCTGCTCCAGATATAAGTCAAATATAGCACTCATAGGCAGGACTACTTGGACTGTTGTAAGTCGAACTACAGGAGAAAATATTTCATTAAAGTCAATACCTTCTTTCTGAGCATATCCTTTCACCACCAGTCTAGCATAATATCGCTCCACTTGATCATCGCCATTTCGCTTAATCTTGTAGAGCCATTTTTTTAATAGTCTTTCTTCCTCGTGGTAGTGACACAAGAACCCAAGTCTTATTCTTATGGAGAGCTTCAATTTCTTCCTGCATTGCTGCCATCCAGGCTGTGATGCAAGAAGCCCTGCGATCACAACAAGAGTCCATCGACCAACTCCGAGACATGATAGCCCAACTTATTACAGATAGGGCTCAAGTTCACATGTTTGGCTCAACACCTCAGCCGGAATCATCACGAAGAAGGAGTCAATCTTCAAAACGAAAAGAAAAAGTGAATGAAGCTTCCGATCAAGAAGCTCATCACGTAGAATCTTCATTTGAAAAAGAGAAGAGGACTGAGAACGAGCAGAATCCTCAATCGGTAAAAATGTGAGAACTGGAAGCCCGCCTTAATGCCATGGCTAATAGGTGCGAGCTCCAAGATCAGGGGGTTGTCAGACCGTATCTGCAGAATGGGATACGGTTCCATATCCTCCAAAATTCAAAATCCCGACACTACAAGCTTTCGACGGCATGAAATCACCAAACCAACACATCTACCATTTTAAGTCACAGACTGGGAATGCGATGTCAAACGATGTCATACTAGCTCGTTTGTTCATTGGCACCCTTAAGGGGGTTGCCTTTGAATGGTTCATGAAACTGCCTGCAGGATGTATCCAGAAATGGGCAGATTTAGAGAGACTCTTCCTGTCACGATTTTTTAAAGATGATATGGAAATCTCTGTCACTTCTCTCCTTACCATTAAGCAAAAGGAGGGAGAGCCTATCAAAGCCTTCGTCGAAAGATTCCGAAGCATGGCTCTTTGATGCTCGACAGGTATGACACAGTCTGCTCTGATTGACACCTGTCGGCACAATTTATAAACCAATCTCCTAGCTCGAATGGGGGGTGCAAAATGCCGGTCCTAGAAACAGCTAGTCTCCCAGGACGAATAGGCTGAAGCAATTATTGCTAGGGTTGAAGCCGAAGAAGAGGAGACTGACTCCGAAGACCTGGCTATTGATGACCCGGCTCTAAATCGCGAGACCGACGCCAAAGACTCAGATAGTATCAACTTAGAATAATTACATACGTTGTCGATTTTGTCAAAAGACGTCATGTATCCCAAAAACTGGGGGTTGATTATTTGTTATTTTCCGAGTAGAATAACAAATTCTAAATATTGTCAAGTTAACAAAACACTTTTGACAATGTAAGCACTTTAACGTGCAGCAGCACCACCAAAATCAACTTATCAATCCTCTTCAATAGGATGATAAGTCCACAAAGTCGCTCAAATCGCATCACAATCCTGTCACGTTAATGTTGTACCTCTGACAATCATCTTATCAACTCTCTCCAATAGAGTAATGAATCTTAACAATCTTGCTCAAATCACAAGTATCAAAGATCATCAAGTCAACACTGCACCTCTGATGATAACATCAACTTATCAATCTTCCCCAGCAGATAAGTTCCTCAAAGTTGTTCAAATCACAACTAAACCCCGTCAATTATCTTATCAATCCTCTTTTATAGGATGATAAGTCCATAAAGTTATTCAAATCACAACACAATCCTATCGAAATCTGTACACATCCCCAGCAGAGATTGATAACCAACTTATCAATCATCTTCAATAGGATGATAAGCCCACAAAGTTGCTCACATCACAACACAATCCCCATAAAGTTAAGATTAGCTCGTCTCGTTATTAGCAAGGCGAACTCTTCTGACAATCAACTTATCGACTCTCTTCAATAGAGCGATGAGTCCTCAAAGTTGCTCCGATCGTAACATACCCTTGTGCCGTTAACCTCACACCTCTGACAATCAACTTATCGACTCTCTTCAATAGAGCGATAAGTCCTCAAAGTTGCTCCGATCGCAACATACCATTATCACGTTAACCTCACAACTCTGACAATCAACTTATCGACTCTCTTTAATAGAGGGATAAGTCCTCAAAGTTGCTCCGATCGCAACGTATCCCTTGTCACGTTAACCTCATACTTCTAACAATCAACGTATCAATCCTCCTCAATAGGATGATAAATCCTCAATTTGCTTAAATCGCAACTAACTTATCAATCCTCCTCAATAGGATGATAAAGCCCAAAGCCTTGTTCACACCACAAGCCCAAAGCCTTGTTCACATCACAAGCCCAAAGCCTTGTTCACACCACAAGCCATGTAAGCCTTGTTCACATCACAAATCACAGGTTTTGTATTTTATCCCCCGACAAAACCTAAACTTATCGACTCTCATCAATAGAGCGATAGGTCCTCAAAATCTTGTTCAAACCATAAGTATGAAAGGCATGCCAAGTTAACATTATACTTTTGGCACCTTAAAAAAGTCTAAAAGGCTTAGTTGAAAACGTGAGGGTCAGCCCCGCGTCTCAACTCCAAAACGTGAAAAGCCAACACCGCGTCTCAACTTAAAGATGCAAGAGTCAGCCACGCATTTCAACTTCAAAGCGCCGGAGTTCACCCATGCAAGACGAATGACTAGCGCGGACAAAAGCAGAACGCAACTTCTTTGAAGATAGAATGAGGAGCAATACCTTCTCAGAATCAAACAAAAGAAGATATCCAAAGTATTCCGAAAGCTCGTCCCAGTCAACCGCGAACTTTCGAAAACTTTGGAGGGGGTTCTGTAGGCTGTAAAAAAATTACTGAATACAACCAATATCTACGAAACACTGTCGATGAAGATTACAAGCTGATGACTTTCATGACAATAAAGGAGAATCAGAATCTAATGTCTCCAGAGTACAAGGATTACAAGTTAACAATCCTTATGAAAAGAGATTACAAGTATTGATCTCTTCAAAGTAAAACGCGGGGCTCACCCCTGCATTTCAATTCAAAACGCGGGACTCACCCCCGTATTTCAATTCAAAACGCGGGACTCATCCCCGCGTTTCAATTCAAAACGCGGGACTCATCCCAGCGTTCCAATATAAAAACACGAGGGTCGTGCCCGCGTTTCAACTTCAAAACGCGAAGGCCACCCCCGCGTGTCAAAGCAAAATGCGGAGCTCATCACCGCGTTCCAATCTCAAAATGAGAAGGCCACCCCCGCGTTCCAGAACAAAACGCGAGGGTCGTGCCCACGTTTCCGCTCCAAAATGCGGAGGTCCACCCCCGCGTTCCTGCTCCAAATTGCAGATGCGAGGCTCGCTCCAGAACATGAATCTTGCATTTGACTCGTTCAAACACGTTCTAAACGGTTCCAAAACCATTTTGCACGATCTTAGGGCCATTAACCCTCGTTCAGGAGCGATTTTAGGGACCAGTTACACCCGTAAAACCCCTATAAATAGCTGAAAGCCCAACTGAAGAAGGGGGGTTGGTGTTTTGGGTTGATCTTGGAGGGGCTTTTGCTTTTGGAGTGCTTCTCCTTCAATCATCTTGGAAGGCTTCTACTGTGGCCTTTGAGATTGCTTGGCTTGAAACCCTTTCGGGTAAAAAGGATCAAAGCTCCTTTTCTAAAACTCTTTTACAGAGTTCTCAAACTCGGCCAGAGTTTAAAACTTGCTTGGCAAGTCATCTTAAACTCTGTGAGAGTTCCTAAACTTACCTTGTAAGTCCATCCAAGACATCAAATCAAGAAGCGACAACAAAGTTCCACGAAGCTAGGCGCTCGGATCGTCAACGGGATACAAGATTCAAGCTCATACCGCTACCACGAAGAACCCAGGTTAAACAAAGGGAAGAATCTCCGTCGATTTTTCTCTCTTTTGTAAATCGGGCAACCGATCGAGAGATTGTAATTTCTTTTTCTAAGTCAGTTAGAGAGGGATTACTTTTGAGAGATTGTATTCATTCTTTTTCTAAGTCAGTTAGAGAGAATAAACTCCGATTCTACACTTTCTCAAATTTTCTCGAGAACAATAGTGTGTTTAGGGTGTTGATGTGATCGGTCATCGATGTAGATTCTGCCATCCTCAGAGTGTAAAGTCTCCTTTTCAAGAAGATTTTATTATGCACGGATTTGGCCTTATATAACTTTGTTAGAGTATCCCAGATCTTCTTTGCTATTTTCTTCTCCTCTATGCTTGATAGCACCCCATCTGCTAATGCCAAATGGAGATTTGTAATAGCATTCTCGTCCATCTCGTTCCACTTCTTATCATCTGTGATGTCTTCCGACCTTTCACCGATGGCCACTAGACAATTATCTTTTCTCAAGATATCATTTATCTTCAACTTCCACAGTGAGAAATTACTCTCATTGAATTTTTCAATCTTAAATTTTAATGACATTGCTTCTATCATAAACCGCAACTCCTACTATTTCACGTGAATAATAACCGTACTCATGAATAGTAACTGTACTCGTGAATAGTGCCTAGTGCCTTCAAAGGATAAATGATAATCTAACTTGTTTTCTAATGTGAAGGATCTACCTTTGGTGGCAACCATAGAGCATACGATAAACAGATACACGCACCCTAAGCCAAGCTCTGATACTACTTGTTGGAAAATCGGGACCGGATAGAGCAGGGTCGCAGCTAATATTTGTGCGGAAATAATAAATTAGACACACATATTTTTACGTGAAAAGCCCCCTAAATGGGGTAAAAATCACGGGTAAGAGTAGAAGAATTCACTATGAGGAAAATTTTAGGAGTTACAATATCTCTCTTATATAAGGAGAAATTCTCTCTATTTTTCTCTCACTCTATTATTTGAATTGGAGATGTGCGGATGAACTCTGAAGCCTGCTCCTTTTATAGGCAAATTTAGTTCCAATTTGTTAAAAAATGCGGTTGTGCAATTGCTTCATTTTCGGTGCCCAACTCCGATTTGTCAAAAGTTGTGGGTTGATTAAAATTTTGGTGCCCTCCTTTTCTTTTATTCCTGTCAAAAATAATGTAGGCCGCAAATTTTTTTTTTTTTTTTTTTTTGCCAAAAGTTGCGGCTCCATCCAACACTAATGGGACTAATTTTCAAATTAAATATCTGATTTGATAAACCTAATAGCAATTTCGTTAATCTGGGGAACTACTCAAAATATGAAAAGATTGAGGGACTACTAGCTAAATAAGCCTTGTGTCTTTTTTTTTCTCTTTTTTGGCTAACTACATACTGGAACCATTTGATTGAGTCAAAGAAAGGATAGAGCTAGGAATATGGTTGTTTGGTTTCTCTATGAAGGTCTTTTATTGTTGTACATCAAGATTATAGGGATGAGAGTTAGACTCAAGAAAGAGGCTTAAAACCATAGGCTATGATTGAAGTTGTAGGTTAGTTAAAGAAAATGTTAATTCTTTCTGCAGTATCTATGTGAATTTCTCTATCTCGGCCTTCAGATTGGAGAAATCCCAACAAACCTTGTACTTGGAATTGTCTTTAAAACTATATATTATTATGTAGCAAAGATGCATCTTCTAGATGATTTGTCCAAATTCTATATCCTAATCCTACTTGAAAAGCAAGTTTTAAATGAGGAAATATGATTCATACCAAATATATGAATTTTAATTCCACAGACTAAATGCACCAACAATATGGTGAACATACTTTGGGTGTCTAAATTCCTGGCCATAGAGTTTGCATATCAAAATCTGAATAATTATCTTAGTTACATGAACATTATAAGAGTTTTTCAATGCATTGAATCTTTTTTGGAGGTAGACACATCGAAACTTGAAAATTAAGGAGTAATCTTGTATCTTTAGCATATCTATTGCTCCTCTCTTCATGTTATAAATACTTATGTATGCCCTCTTTTTGTTATCGCCGCAGTGCATTCAACAAATATCAAGTCTTTATCATATGTTTGTGTGTATATACATAGGGAAAAAGGGGGCTAGGGTGTCGCTCTAGTTAACTATGTGGGGGTGTCGCTGATGTGTCAAAAATCTAATGGTTCACTTAAGTTCTATTCTCTAATTATGCAACCACCCCCTTCATTAAAGGAAAGTTTCATTTAGAAAATCAAGAAAATCTCCTAAAATCTCTCTCCATCATTATTACTTGTGTTCTCTCTCTTACCAACCTTTGCAGCGGCTCTTTTCTTTTATCTCTACTCGTCTCTTTCTTCTCAACACAGACTCTACATCTCCTCAACACAATTGCAGAAGAATTTTTTTCTTTACATGCTCTCTTCCTCAACTTGCTTCAATAACAATTATGTAAGTTCTCTTTGCCATTCGTCTTCTTTTGCTTCCAATGTTAGGATTTATTATATTCTTAAATTTTAGATTTAGAATTCGTACTACTTGATAAAAATTTTAATTTTTAATGTAGTTGACTCAATTTTACATTTGAAAGTTCTGATCAAAATTTAATTAGAGAGTTTTAATTAAAACTTAGTTAGAAAATTTAGTCAAAACCTAAACTTAAAATTAATCTTAATAGTTTATCATATTATGATGAGTTTTGTAATAACGTACATCTTACATTGATATACTTGAAATTGTCTGTTTAAGTTGACAATTGGCATAAAAATTACCCTTATCGTTGATAATCTCACATCATCATCAAAAGTAGACTAGGTAGAATTATTGCAGGATAGGCCAAAGCTTTTACATAATATTTTATTAATTTTATCATTGTATTTTAACTTTCATTCAGCTTGTGCAAGTTCCTCAGTAAGATTAAAACTCTAGACACTTATAATTTCATTTTGATATATTCTATACAATTATTTGTCTTATATGTGTGATATTTAAAATAAATATATGAAGCTAGAACAATCTATAGTGGTTATTTTAATCTTTTAGGAGATGAGAGTTTGAAGAAGTTCAAAATGAAAAGCTCAATTTCTAACTTGCTGACAATCATTTAACTATAGAAAGTACTAAAAATGTAGTTCTTTTTTTAAATTAGTTGATCTATACATATCTACTTCACTAATGAATAAATTGGTTTGACTGTGACAGATGGATAATGAGGAAGCATCCGAACTATTAGATCACTAGTAGAAAAATGAACAATCTAGACGGAAAAAACCGTCTAGTTTGTCCACATTTCCGTCTAGTTTGACCAAACTAGACGGAATTCCGTCTAGAAAATTCCGTTTAGAATATTTCCGTCTAGATTGACTCAAATTAGACGGAAAATCCGTCTAAATTGATCAAACGAGACGGAAATCAATCTAGACGGTTTATTTTTCCGTCTAGGTTACAACCTAGACGGAAAATCCGTCTAGGTTGAAACCTAGACGGAAAATCCGTCTAGGTTGAAACCTAGACGGAAAAACCGTCTAGGTTGTATCCTAGACGGATTATCCGTCTAGGTTGCAATCTAGACGGTTTATTTTTCCGTCTAGGTTGGTCAACCTAGACGGAAAAATAAACCGTCTAGGTTGCAATCTAGACGGTATTTCCGTCTAGGATGCAACCTAGACGGATTTTCCGTCTAGGTTGAATTTATAGCAACCTAGACGGATTTTCCGTCTAGGTTGGTCAACCTAGACGGTATTTCCGTCTAGGTTGCTATTATTTCAGGAAAAAAAAAATGCTGAAATGTGATTTATTCTGCAATTTACATTTACCTGATATACAAATCAATATATATTTACAGTCGAAACAAAATGTAATACACATCCAACTATATTCCAATCCAATAATACGCATCCAACAATTCAATCCAATAATATGCATCCAACAATCCAATAAACTGTTTCAACAATCCAATCCACAACCACAACCACAACCAACAATCCAATGCACACATTCAGGAATCATTTATTTACAACAAATATACAAAGAATACTGAGTACAAATAACATAAAGTATTCTTGCAAATAAATACTGTTTAGTGTATAAAATTCCAAAAAAAACCCAAACCTCACATCTTGTCACTGGCAACGGGTCAATTATCGTCATCTCCAGCCTGAAAGTCAAATTGATTTTGTTATAGAATCATGTGAATTTGACATTATATCAAATCTAAATGTTTTCTTTATGTATTAGTCCCTAAATATTCAATTTAGCATTAGTTCCTTATGTTTTCACTTTAAAGAAAATAATAAGCAATTATTGAATTTTTCGTGGGACTGATATGCAATAGAAATATTTTCTACATAGTATGTAACTATTAAATATTATGGCGACCAATATATAATTATATGGACATTTTCGCATTTAAAGGAGTCATATGTAATTATAATAGAATTTATGAACTCATTTTGAAATTGGATTAACACGAAATAAGATACTGCGCCTTTGCTTCTTCGAACCGTACTACCCGCACTGATGTTATAAGTCCTATAACTTCACCAACGATCGCCAGGTATCACACCGCCAAGCAACCTATAATGTAAGACATGACCTCGTCCATCGTGCGGGCCCTCAACACAACAAGACTCATCTCCTTAGTCACTGAGCGAGCAATTCGGGTCCACCCTTCCACGTGAAAGCGGAGACTCAGAGAACAAGTGGCATAGCGTAAATACCGATGGTGCCGTTGACTGTAGATGACATGGAGGATGCAGTGAATGATCTAATGCCCGGTGTAGCTCCAACACCGTGCAATGGATATCTTCCTCTCCTATTATTATGGGTGAAAAGGAACCACATAAGTTTTATGTTCTGAATTTAATAAATTAAATAATCTTATTATGTTTATTATTCAAAATACGTTAATATTCACTAAGTACTCATGAATTTTTATCAAATAGCAAGGTTATATCAATATTTAGTATTCGTTTTGATTGTTTACCTATTATATCCCAACACGTTCTGAGTAAGATTGATGTTATCCTCTACTGATAGCATGTGAGGATCAGGCTCTCCTTCTGCTCCCTCTTGAGACATATGCATTGCTGCCGCCTCCTTTGTTGCAAGTTCAAACCCCTCCTACATAAATTATCAAGATTAAACGTCAATTGCAACTTTGAGAAAAGTTCTAAGAAAATTTAAAGAAAATTCAGAATAAATTCGATTATCAATTCTAAATAAGTTATAATTAAGTCTTACCACCAACTCGAGGTTTGCCTTCATCTTATCCTTATTTTTCTCATCGCCTTTATATCGATCAATCGGTTAGCATATGCCAACTTTGCCTTTATGTTCATCGGCATTATTGATTTTCCCTGTAATTTTATAAATTTATGAGACTTTGTCGTCATATTAAGCACGAAGATCTTTAAAAATTATTAATAATATATACCCGCTCTCGACAATAATCATCCTCCAGGATAGCATAGGAGTGAGATCCCAAGTGGTGGTCATGTAACTTTTTCCTCTATTTATCGACCCTTCGTTGATTTGTTCTTTAAAAATTGAATATCGATAAAGTTACAATGAATGAAAATATCATGACATGTATACAGATATCATAAAACTAACTCGTATGGCCTCGTCCCAATACATGAGGAGAGGCGTGAAATGAAGCTTGTCAACCCTTTCATCAATGTTCAAAAATCGCCGCCTCCGTGATACTTGTCATATGTTTCGTCTTAATTTGATGTCTCCACTTGTTTGAGGACGGTTTCAACCTTAACATTAAAACATAGTTCCAAGCCCTCGAAAGTCCTCAAGACAATAATATTCTGTAAAATAGGAAGGCATATTTTAATTACGATAATACAATATCTATTGCTATTCAATAATAAATGAATAACACGAATAATTACCATAAGGTCCTTCCATATCTGCCATATGTCAGCCCACGGTAGTTCCTTAAAATTGAAATACGGATTGACAATGCTTGCTCTCATGCACAAGAACCCGATGTAACTATTAAATTCGCCACTAAGAACCAATAGGCAATGCTTCATTATTCCAAATAATAATGGCTCTCATGCCCTTGGTGGTTGTTTGGACTCTGCTTGCCCCCGACGTCGTCCCGCTATCCGATCTGGCATAGCACCTATAATAATAACAATATGATAATATATCATGTAACTAAAGAACACGTAGCCACATTACAATAAAATTAAAAGTGCTTACTATAGGACACCTATAAAATTTACCTTTATCTTCCTCCCTTTTTTAGCTTGAAGCAGCGGTCATTCTAACCTCCATTATAGGCATAATCTCATTATACCTTTTATCCGCTAATGGGTGGTGCTTCATTGCTACTTTTCTGGAGGTAATCGCGTCCTGAGGTAGGGGTAGATGGCGATACTCATCTGTCTTGGACCGCAAATCAGTATGAGATGTTGGAGAAGAGAAGGAGGGTGTCCATGAGTCTGCAATCAATTAATAAAGAGGATAATTAATATAAAAAAATTAATAAATCACACCTATAATTGATAACTGAGTATTAATACATGTCTCATGTGATTGTTACGGTGGTGCACGGATGGCCCGTGTCGAAAAACCCAAGTCTGCATTCAAAAAACAATATGAGCTACATTACTAGTCATTTAAAAAAAATTTATGCAACCATTAAACCAATTGTACCCGCATGAGGCGATATTGGTGGTGCACCAGTTTGGTCTGGTGTTGAAAATCCCCAATCTGCAACCAAGAAACGATATAAGTTAGATGACTAATTTTTATTTAAAAATTTATTAATATATTAAATAATTTATACCAGTATGAGGATGTGGTGGTGGTGGTGGTGCACGAGTTGGTCCGGTGTTGAAAATCCCAATCTGCAACCAAAACAATATAAGTTAGATGACTAATTTGAGAATAAAAATTAGTTAATATGTTAAATAATTTATACCCTCATGAGGAGGTGGTGGTGGTGGGGCACTAGAGGATCCGGTGTCTCCTCATTGTGACTGAGCAGGGGTGGTACTCGGTCTTATCACGATTCTTACCGAATAGCCTCAAATTCCTCATCCGCAAAAATAAATTATCAAGAAACTCAATAATTAATATCATAAATGCATTGAAAATTTTAAAACAATCATACCCCATTAAATAATATTATTAAGCAATTTTTAAAATAATAATGCACTAGAACGTAGCTCATACCTATCATCATTAATTTGCAATAAGATTCTCAATGTCGGTTTGATTACCATGATCGATCATATCAAGCCACATTTTATGTGTAACGAAAAGTCTTGCCAAACATCATCGATGACTCAATTGGTTCATTACAATTATCTTCACTTTCCTCATCATTTATTTCATTGTTATTAGGAAGAACAATGGATCTTGGCTCCTTGTACAAAACCACCCATTCAGCAAAAACATTTGGATCTTTCACATAGAAGCACTGATCCGCTTGTTCTGCGAAAATAAATTTCTCATCTTGATATATTTCTCGGTCAAGATTGACAAGTGTAAACCCGTAATGATCCTTTTGCATTTTTGCAGGACACCACCGAACCTTGAACATCATGTAACTACATTGTTGGGTTTACCAAAACCATAGATTACCTCCACAATATCTTCTAATTGGCCATAATATATGATGTCAGCTAGAACTGGGTTCTGATCTCTTGTACTTGAAAAACATTCTTGAGCAAAACAACCCATGACTCCACTGTTTTGTGTTACCCTCCTATCATCGGTCTTTAGCGTTCGGAATTTATAACCATTGACAATATGTTCATTATAACGTCTTACTTCGTAGTAAGGACGTTGTGCATGAATAATAATTTCTTCAGATAATGTAGTGCCCTCAAAAGTGATGTTTCAACCTAAGCAAAACAATATCGTGAATATTAAAGACAATATTACCTTAAAGTTCGCTAGAATCATACAACACTTACATCAATTACGAACCAATCGCAAATTAGTTCTTATGTTTTTTGAATAGTATGCTTGCATTCCTACCGGTTATTTCATTCCTAAGCTTCTCCGGTGTAGCCTATTAATACAATATATAAGATTATATTGATGAGTTAAAAGTAAATTATTATATAACATCCATATTACTTTTTATTTGTTACCTTCGATAGTCTCTGAAAATATCAAGATTTTCTAATACATATGCATGAATTTGATCTAAGTCGAACTTGAATACTTTTCACGCTTCTTATCCTTAGGTGGATTACGATATGCGGTTTTCTTCTTACGCATGTAACGGATGCAAACACAAAGCACTCGTTGGCCACATATCCTTCACCATCGAACCCTCGGATGAGCTCGATTAGAACATAGTGTTTCATGCAACCCAAATATCTACGATAATTTGAAAATATAAAATTATTATATGGAGTCAATATAAGAAATGTATACATAAGTAAAGAAAGGTCATGAAATGCCTAACCTTTCAATCGGATACATCCAACGATAAGTAATGGACCTGCAATCATAGCCTCTCTTGCAAGATGTTGGGTAAGATGGACCATGATCGTAAAAAGAAGGCGGAAATATCACTTCCATATTGCATAAAGTAACTTCGGATATCCGCTTCAAGTTTATTAAATTCACCCACATCTATAACTTTAGAGCACAATTTTCAAGAATCCACAATACTCGATAATAATCTTCGACGCTTCTTTATCCATATTGTTACGAGTGCAACCGGAGCAATTGATGAAGAAGGACGTGGTAATCATGGGTCTTCAAACCTAATAGTTTCCTCTCTTGCACTGGACATTATTTGATATGTTAGAAGAGTAACCATCCGTGACTTTACCGATTTGAGAATTTCACAAAATCTTCGTGATTCGCCACCGACATTGTAACACGAGACGGAGGCAACTTCATTCTTTTGACCAACATCCTGCATGCAAATCATTCGAATATTCAACGCCAAGTCTTGGCGAGCCCGTAGGCCATCCTTCGACTTATTGGCATCTGTAAGAGAGTTGACACTATATTATCGCAAACATTTTTCTCAATATGCATCACATCTAAGTTGTGCCGGATTTTAAGCTTTTGCCAAGAAGGTAGCCGAAAGAAGATACTAAATTTAGTCCATCCTCTAGGCAATTTTTGGCTTCATCCTCATCTTGCAATCTCCGGACAGTTCTCTTACGCTTCATTGATTTTTTCTCTTTAAGGAGTCTCTTACTCCGAAGCATGTGATTTAGAATAACGGTTTTTCCAAACCTTATTTTCGGATACCCCTCAAGCAAGCTGTACAATCTCATCTCCAAATATTCGACGCCGTCATCCTCTTCTCAAGCTGTGCCATCAAACATAGCGACATTTTTCAAACTTATGACTCAAGGGTAACCACCTTCTATTAAACCAATAGCAGCTCTTTCGGCTATGTGCTAATTGAACAGCTTCAAATTCCGGACCACATACCGGACAAGCAAACTTGCCCTTCGTAGACCAACCGGACAGATTAGCATAAGCAGGAAAATCATTAATCGTCCACATTAAAATAGCACGTAATCTAAACGACTCTTTAAGATGAACATCATAGGTCATTACACCCTCATGCCACAACTGTTTCAGCTCATCAATTAGCGGCTCCAAATAAACGTCAATATCATTCCCCGATGCGTGCTTGCCAGGTATCAGCAACGAGAGTATCATATACGGTTGTTTCATACAAAGCAATGGAGGTAAATTATATGGCATTAATACTACTGGCCAAGTAGACCAGCCAGAACTCATTACCCCAAACGGATTGAATCCGTCGCTAGATAAGCCCAACCTGATATTTCTACAATCATCAAGAAACGGGATAGATTTTATCAATATGCTTCCAAGCTAAAGCATCAGCAGGATGTCTCAATTTACCATCATCTATTCGATCATCTTTATGCCACCTCATGTTCTTTGCGGTCTCTTTGTTCATATACAATCGTTGCAATCTAGGGACCAATGGAAAATGACGAAGCACCTTCTTTGGAATCTTCTTACGCATCCCTCTACTCGGGTGTCCTCCCCGTTGAAGAGTTTTTGCGTTGTTTCCACCGAGAAACTCCACACGCCTTCACTCTGAAGGTCTTTATTGGCTTTATAGTATAGCATACAATCATTCGGACATGCATCGATTTTATTATAATCAAGACCGTGAGCGGAAACAATCTTTTCACCGATAAGTTGTTCGGTATGCTAGCCTCTCCTCCGTGAATAACCGTCCAAGCAAATCTAGAAGCATTTCAAAATAATTATCACCATTCCACTCGGTGTCTTAATATGCGTGAGTTTCAAAGATAAAAGAAAACTGAGTAATCGGTACAACCCTCATATAGCTCCTTTTCATGATCTTCTACTAGCTTCATTATCTCCTCTACATCTGCGGCATATCTTCAAGATTTTCCTCACCTTCGACATCTACGACCTTTTCAAAGATCATTTCGATATCATATTCAATGTCATCTCCGTATCATCTTCCCCATTGTCATCGATATTATTTTCGACGGACGTGAAACCATATCATTGAACATTCTCTCAGGTCGCCTAATCGTAAGCCACCGGACGTACCAACATGCACATTCGCTCCTCATCTTCACCGCAATCTTCTCCGTGATATGACCAATATTTATAGTTCTCATCAAAGCCCGATTTAATTAGATGGAGCCAGATATCATTTCTATTCAAGAGCTTCATATTCCTACACCTACAACAGGGACAATACATAGCACCGCTTCTTAGATTTCTGATTCATTTCTAAGATACCGCATGAATGCGCCACATCCCTCCTTATATCGCGTGTCACGAAATCTTTCAAGTCGAGGGATATCTATCCACGATTTGTCGAGTTACCCTCATCTCAGAATTTTATACAATTATTAACTTCAATTAATCTCACTACTTTCATGTAAATTTATGAATCGCCTGTAATAATATACGCACAACTCACATCCTACCTCTCATACATACATCATTTAATAATTAAAAATTTTCTCTTAAATTAAATTTAAAATGTATATAGGAAATAATTACCACAATCTACCGTGTCATAGGAAGGCTTCTATCCCATTAAGAATATAGTAGTGCCTACATCCAACCCATACTTTGTATGTTTTCATTTCTAAATTTCGGAAGATACCTACTACCGTTTCTCCCTCAGACCGGCGGATGTTATAATGCGATTGGCAAGAAACCAAACGCTTAACAACATACTTATTGTACACGGAGAACAACGAACACGCTACCAAACTTTCAAGAAATGAAAACATACAAAGTATACAAAGTTGAATGTATGCACTACTATATTCTAACCCGTCAGAAGGACAGATCCAATAATTACAATTTTAGTACCAATTCTTTCTCCTTATAATATAGCATAGCGATCATTTTGGGTAGAAAATTTTATCTCCTACCCAAATATGAGTCGATATCTTATATATTATAAGTCAAAAGAATTGGATGTAATTATTGGACGGAAATCTAGGGGTAACGTTATCTTTTTCATTCACCTAAATTGATATATAACACATTATAATTTATTATAATGTGTTATATATCACTCTATTTTATGGAATTTTTATATTTCACGTAATTTCAAGATCACAAACTCATATCATCACACATAATTTTAGTACGCACGAACTTAGTGTAAATCGGCTATCATAATTGGTGTTCAATTAGAGTTAATCTTTAACTAAATATTCAATTAAATTTATGATTAATCGGGTTGTTCGAGTAGGGTAATTAACTGAATTTTTGAATTAGTTTTATACTACTGCTACTTGTTAATTTTAGGTCATAATTTAGGTATTTAAACTAAATTCAGCAATAAACAAAATAAATTTTAAAACTTGAATTTTAAGAAAGAAAATACCTTTGAGGCTAATGGAATCATGAGATCCGGACACAAAGGGCCTGAAGGTGAGGGACGAGGGATAGGAAAAGGGGAATGGAATGGAGGGAATGGAGGGGGGGTGGGGGGGGGAATGGAATGGAGGGAATGGAGGGGGGGCGGTCGGGGGGGGGGAATGGGGGGATCATGGAGGGGGGCGGAATGGAATGGAATGGAGGGAATGGAGGGGGAATGGAAGGAGGGGAGGTGGAGAATGGAATGGAGGGAAGGGGTTTGGGTCATCAAACTAGACGGAATTGCCTAGGTTGATAAACTAGACGGAAATTCCGTCTAGGTTGATAAACTAGACGGAAATTCCTAGGTTGCGCTTTTAAAAATTAAAAATTAAAAATGATCAAACTAGACGGAAAATTTCCGTCTAGTTTGATCCGTCTAGTTAGGTCAATTTTCTACTAGTGGATGTTACTGGTAGTGAAAATGTGTCTTACTTTGATGAGCATTTTAATGAGGAAAGGCATGCAGTCATGGAGTTTGAGGATATTGAAGAAGATATTAATCAACAAGAAGAAGATGATATTGTTGAGCAGCCGTATATTGGGATGGAGTTCTCTACCGAGCATGAAGCTTATGTCTACTATAATAAATATGCAAAGCAAAAAAGGATTTGGTATCCGAAAAAGCCAAGTTGACAGATCTAAGAAAAATAGAGAAATAATCATACGCAGAATATTTGTTTGTAATAACGAAGGCTATAAGAATGTAAATGATAAGAGGCGATCGAGAGATTCAGTTGTTAGTAAGGCTGATACGAGAATTAACTGCATGACAGGATGGTGATTTGTAGGAGAGAGAACATATGGATTGTCAAATAATTTAATGACGATCATTCGAAACATGAACTCAGTAGTCCAGATAAAGTAATTAAGCATTGTTCTCATAGACAACTACATCATACACAATTGATTCAAGATCTCATGACTAATCTAAAGGGTCAACGATTACAGTCCTCTATAATTTCAAGGGTTGTGAATGTTGTGACTAGAAATCAGATAGAGAAAATTACTCCTCAACAATGTCATGATCACCTGAGGAATCTAAAGAAGAATAATATTGGAAGAGAGGCCCTTGCAATTGTAAAACACTTTCAAAGCAAACAAGCATTAGATCCTGAATTTTATTTTGCAATACCATTGGATGATGATCTCACACTTAGAAGTGTATTTTGGGCTGATGAAAGATCTAGAACTTCATATATGAAGTTTGGGGATGTCCTTGTCTTCGATGTCACTTACAGGATAAATAATTTAAAACTTCCATTTGCTCCATTTATTGGAGTAAACCACCATCAGCAGTCGATATTATTTGGATGTGCATTACTAGCTGATGAGAAAGAGTAGACTTTTGTATGGCTATTCAGAGAATGGTTGAGATGCATGTCTGGAGTAGCCCTAATGCAATCACCACAGACCAGGATGAGGCTATCTGCAATGCTATTGAGATGGTTTTCCATAAATTTATCATTAATTTTCTCAATGGCATCTTCATAAGCATGAAATAGTGCATATCCAAAAGCCGAGTCGGGATCATGAAAACATATGGGAGGTTTATAATACATAGAAGAAGAATAGTGCGATAGAGATATTTGAGGAGCAATGGAAGAATATGAAGGAAAAATATAACTTGGATGATAAGAGCTAGTAATTGATTATGTACCAAAAAAAAGTCATTGGCTCCTATCTTTCTTAAAGCTACATTCTTTGCAGGTATGACAACAACGCAAAGAAGTGAAAGTATGAATACATATTTTGATGGCTATGTAAATTCACACACCTCAATCAATGACTTTGTTGAGCAATACGATGAGGCATTATTAGATCGTCGTGCTGCAGAACTGAATGAAGATTTCAGAATATTGAATGCAACTCCTGTGATGATTTCAACACACCCAATTGAGAAACAATGTGCAAGGTGTTATACTAGAAATATATTTGATTCATTTCAAAAAGAGTTTAGAGATAAAGATAGTTGTGAGCATCGCAAGTTACGAAAATGTGGATTTGATATTGTGACATACAAGGTTCGGTTAATCGAGGATGAACCCAAAAAATGGAACAAAATTATCTTTGATGCATCTAAAGAGGAAGCTACATGTTCTTGTGCTAAGTTTGAGACTGTTGGGATACTATGTAAACATATACTATGCATTATGGTAGTAAAAAAGCAAATGCGTCATATTCCTGATTGATATATATTAAAGAGATGGACAATGAATACTAGGTACCATAACTTTAAGATGAGTGGACATGGAATTGCGAGAAATAACAAAGACCAAGTCTCTATTTTGGATTCATGGGAACTCAAAGTGAAAACCAACAAAATACTAGAAGAAGCAAGAGCCTCGGAAGAAATTCATAAGGAGTTTAATGAGATAGTGACTGACTTTTTGAAGCAAATCAAGAGTAGAAAATCAAAAGAAATTGAAGAATGTGTAGATCCAAGACACAATGAGACACCTAAGTCATGCACTATAGAGGATTCATCACGAATTACTATACGTGATCCAATTGAGCTAGCAAAGACTAAAGGTCGTGGAGGAAGACCGGCAAAAGATAAAAGAATTCTAGATTGTTTTGAGATAGCACAACAAAAGTGAGATAAACGAAAGCGTCAATGTCAAAAATGCTTTGAGTAAGGTCATTATAGAAATACTTGCACCAAAACCCAGGTACAAATTTAGTTGTAGTGTGATTATTACCATTTTAGAAATATTTCGAGTCTACTTATGACAACAATTATGTGCTTAGATTTCGTTTATGCTTAATTTTGTACTTGCAGAAGAATGGAAAGAGTGTCAATTTATCTTCTCCGTATATCGTACCATGTTTTTTAGGGATTGAGTAACTTTGATTTGATATGTATAATGCATAGGAGAAATTTTTTAAATCAACCCTTTTGAGAAAAAAATAGGCAAAAACGACCGTTAAAAAAATCAGCAAAATCGACCGTTTCGGTCAATTTTGCTGAGGGGGGTTGGTTTTAATTGCACGGGACTAGTAGTCCCGTGCAATTAGGGCCTGCTAACTAGTCCCGTACAATTAGGGCCTGCTAACCACCATTAGTCACTGCTAATGATGGATTAGCAGTGACTAATGATTGGTTAGCAGGGCTTAATTGCACGAGACTACTAGTCTGTGCAATTAACACCAACTCCCTTCAGCAAAATCGATCGAAACGGTTGATTTTGCTGATTTTTTTTTAAACGGTCGTTTTTGCTGATAAACTTTGGAAAATGGTCGATTTAAAAAATTTCTCCTAATGCATACTATTCATAGTTGAAATTTTATTATATTTTAGAATTGCATTATAGTTTATAGTATGGTGCAATTATTAATTGGTTTCCCCTCAAATTATCATAACACTAACTTTACTTTTATCAACAAGTCAGATTATCTTTTGGCAATCCAAGTGATTTTGGAGAATTAAAATATGATAAAGATCTTATGGAAGGATTTATTAGGAGACTTTGTCACTTGAAGATGTTGATTATGAAGCTTTAGAGATGATTTTTAGAGCTTCTGTTGCTTCACAATGTAGGCAATAAAAATTGCCTTAATCCCTGCACAGCAACTCGGAATGAGCAAAAGAGCTTAAGGGTCCATCTGAGTGAAGTCAAGTCCGCCTAAAGGTTAAGTTCACCTGAATGCTTGACTTTACAAAATAGACAAAAGTGTCGATATCTCCCAAACCGGAAGGAATTTGGCAAAATGACCAGAGCAAACCAAACCCTATGGGTTGGTTTGGTTGGCTCCGTCTCGTCGAGATAGTCGATTTTCATATATAATTCGTCCAATTCCGACATACGGTTTGAAAGTTACGACCCGTTCTTCGTAGCATATGAGGAAGGTCGCAAAGCTGCGAGGCTCCTCATTAAAAGAGGAGGTTCACCGGCAACAGGCTCGACATTCAACCGAGGTTCGCCAAGTAGCAAAACTCTCCATTCGACGAGGTTCGCCAAGTAGCTTAAACTCTCCATTCGAGCGAGGTTCGCCAAGCGGTGAAGCTCTCCACTCAACCGAGGTTCGCCAAGCAAATGGCTCTTCATTCGACGAGGTTCGCCAAGCGTAAGCTCTTCATTCGACGAGGTTCGCCAAGCGGGAAGCTCTCCACTCAACCGAGGTTCACCTACAGCAGTGAATCTCGACATTAAACCGAGGCTAGACCAGTGCAAGCTTCAAAGCGAGACTTGCTCAAGAGGCGAGACTCGACCTCAATACGAGGTTCGCATGTGGAGCGGAGTTCGATCTCAACACGAGGTTCGCACGTGAAACGAAGCTCAACAGTCATGTGATGAGGTTCGCCCACAACAGTGGTTTGACGAGGTTCGCCCTTAACAGAGGTTTGACGAGGTTCGCCCACAACAGTGGTTTGACGAGGCTCGCCCACAACATCAAAGTTTGACGAGGCTCGCCCACAACATCAAAGTTTGACGAGGCTCGCCCGCAGCATCAAAGCTTGACGAGGCTCGCCACCGCATCGCAGCAGCCCGCTATCGCAGCAGCCCGCCATCAGAGCAGCTTCCATCGATCAGAAGCGTACCAAGTATCAGAGCGTTTCACGACATCGCAGCGGCTGCGCATCGTGAAGTACCGCTCATCAGAAGCGGCCGGGCGCATCAGTAGCAAACACGAGGCTATTTTCAGAACGCGGACCTCGCGAAGCTCAAGCCTTAAACCCCTATAAAATAGCTGAAAGCTCAGCGGAAGAGGTGGACTGAGTCGTGGGCATCAGTTATGCCCATGTCCATATCAGTTAACCCACGTTTCCACAATCCTAGCATGATAGTTACATGCTAAAAACCCTATAAATAGCCGTGAGCAGCTATGGAAAAGGGGAGCTTTTGGAAAACTTTGGGAAAACTCAACACTTGCGCACGAGAAAGAGATCAAGCTCTTCATCAGCAATCTCAAGATCATCTGCAACTCTGTTCTGATCGTCAACGGGAAGCAATCTCAACGTGAGCATTGAGTGAAGCATCCCATCACCACCGAGAACCCACCTTAAAAGAGAAGTCGAATCAATCTTCTCTTCCTCTGTAATCGAGAAAATTTGATTGTAAACTCATTCATTCAATCAATAAACTTTTTCGACCCTACACACAATACTTCATGATTTAATCGAATATTTTCAGAGCTTCTGTTGCATATTTGTTTACTTATATGTTGAACCTAAAACTTTTGTTCTTTGTTATTAGCAAATCTTATTAAAAGTTGCTTTTGATTATTTCTTTGAAAATAAAAGTTACTTGTGTAGTTCTACTAGGTTGTTTTTTTGACTCTCTGTTTGTATAATTTTAAGTAAGTTATCTGCAGTATACATGTTTACTAATTAGATATGAGAGGTCGTATAGTATCCTTAAACCTCCAAATAGTTATGCAGCTCATTTTAAACTTATGGTGAGCTTTTTTTTTTGTCTATTGCTTGTGCTCACTTATCAACCCTTGAAAGAGCGATTAAATTGACTGAATATACCCCATGTGTTCATCGACTACTGGCTAACTCGATGATTTATATTTTTCCTTTTGGGGATTGCTCTAAAAAGGTTTTCTAAAAAAAGGATTTCTTTAAATAGGTAGAGCTCATATTAGCAAAGAAGATATAGCAGCGGACGAGATAATATATTTTTTATAATCATTCGGTTGTTGGCTTCTCTGGGTACAGGTTGAAAGAATTTTTACAACGCATAAGATTGATTAATAAAATATTTCATCAGTTATGTTTGGCGGAGTTAACAGAAACGAGGTGAAATTCACCTTCTTTCCTTTACAACTTATCAAACTTCTCCCATCTATTGCTTAATTAATAAACCATGTTACTTTATTGGTCTATACTTACTCATATTCCCAACATGAATTCCATCAATGTAAGTGAATATAAAGGTACATAGGCACTAGCACATGAATAGGTTTTATGATTATTTTTAGTTGCAAGAAGTCTATCATCAAGGAATAGAAGGAAACACGCTCAGAGAATGATACATTAATCGTAGAGGAATTAAGAAATATTTATTGTTCTATCAGAAGAAAGGAAAGCGGATAATGATCATGGAGAGCGATTCTAGGAGATTTTGTTAATTTTCTAAATGAATATTTCCTTTAATGAAGGGGGATGGTTGCATAATTAGAGAATAGAATTTAAGTGAACCATTAGATTTTGACACGTCAGCGACACCCCCACATAGCTGGCTAGAGTGACATTCTAGCCCCCTTTTCCTCATATATCTTATACTATTATAAAAGTGAATTGGGATGATAAAATATTTTTTCCAAAATGCCCTCCAACACATGCCTACATTCATACATGAATAAATAGATTCTCCATATAAATGTGATAATTACACCCTTCAACACATACATACATATATGAACACATTCATACATATATACATAATACAAATTCATTATGCTTTCATAACTCCCATTTCATAACCCCCAATTAAATTTACCATGAATTATATTAAATTAAATCAATTATGTTTTTATAACTCCCTATTAATCCACAAGCCTTTTAAATCCCATCCCAAAATCATAACCCCCACCCCATTATATATGATCATTTCTCTCATCCCTTCCACATAAAACATGCAGAGCCATAGTAAGTCATGTTATGCTCTTGATATTTTCAACTCTGTGCTAGGTTATACTTGAGAACCCATGGGAATAAATTATATGTGTTTTTTTTATTTATTATGTTGGTCCTGCGATTGCAAACGAAGAAGAGTTGGAAGAGCTCAAGACTTTCGATAGCATTTTGTAAAATTATAATAGATTGGATGTAAATAGCAGATGATTGAGGTAAGCATTGTATGCTTCAAACTTTTGCATAGCTTTTCAGCTCTCATTTCGATTATTATGTCATTACTTAAGCAATTGAGTTGGACATCTACAATTGATTAAGTGTCCATCCTCAAACTGTTTGATATTTGCATGCTTAGATTTGTACAAAATAGCAAATCCCCGAGAGTTACTTATACTTAAGCAGGAATTTATAGGCAAGTTAGGCTTTGCCCAAACTCTTTGATATTTGCATGTGCACGTAGATATACCGAAAAAACTCTTGGATATTTGCATGTAAATTGTAATTCCTGCTTAGCGCTTAGATTTGCACAAATCCCCTCCTCATACATAAATATTAACAATTGTAGCAAAAGGAAATCTACACCTGAAAAATTCAACCCCATCCTCAAACTTTTTATCGAAACGGTATCACTCTGTTTATGTCCCTCTTCTCAGTATTCTAACTATAAATTTTTTTCTAGAAAAAGGATGAGAGGCTCAAGAGAACCACCGAAGCCATGCCGACATTGCTCCTGCTCTCAATATGAATTAAATATATTAATTTCATATTTGCATTCTTGGATTTGTACTTACAATTTTTTTTAAAATAAGGATTTGTGCTTACAGGTGATGGCAGAGATTTGAGGAATTGATTGAGGTTTCAATGATTGAGGCCGGTGGTCTAGGCTGTAAATTGCAGGAAGAACCGCTCTTTCTATATTCAAGAACATCGATGGCATCAACATAAAGACCATCACGATATATATCTAACCTCAATAGAAAGTTTCTCTTCTGGTCTCATGTTTTTTATTCTATCTGGTCTCATATGCAATACTATGGATAATTCCATGTCATTCAATAACTTTCTCGAAATAAAAGTGAAATCATACTATGTAAATTTCTTCTACTTGATTTTGTACTCGGTTTCTTTTTGTCACTAGATAACTTGGGGTCTCAACAATGCTTCTTTATGAAATTTAATTGCTTGACAAGTCATTTTATCCAAAATTCTAATTATAAGAAAACATTTTTCTATATATGAATGAAAATACATTTTAATTGAATTACTTCATCCAATATTCTAATTATAACAATACTTTTATCTATACATTTTAAATTTATGTTAACTAAAATATATTAACTATAAATTTTAAAATATATTTTAACTAAGTGTATTTAAATTTAATAATAAACTGGACACATTTAATTCATTGTCGGAAGGAATGGAAAGTCCATCTCCCTCTAAGCCTATCTAAAACCTTTTGATTAAAGAAATCTCTCTTTTGATTATACTAATTATAAATATAATTGTAAAGGCGGAGGAGCTTGGAATTGCAAAAAGTGGTTGAAAATTCAAAGGTGAAGTTGTAGGTAGATATACGAGCTTTTATTCTCTATGAATTACCTTATCTCTTGAATTAATGACAAATTATCAAGAATCTCGAGAGACCTTTTATTCCCTCTAAATTTACCTCCATTTACACCCATTCTTACAATATAAATACCTACAACGAACATTTCAAGAACTTAAAAAATTGCAGGAACACCCAAATGAATTACATATTTTGCAAAAAATCCGTAAATTTACAAAACCTTCATAAATACCCAAGAGATTTCTAGAATATGTAAATTTTGCAGAGAAATCCACTGAACTTACAATAAATCTAAAAGACTTCCAAACCTTGTAAATTATTGAAAAAAAACAGAACCAACCAATTTGGCAGAAAAACCCAAAATGCTTCCAAAAACTATGAATTTTTAAAGAAAGTACCTAAATTATCAAAACATCAGAACTTGCAAAATTTAAAGAATAAATGAATTTCCTGTTTAAATAATAAACTGGAAATTGCTGAAACAAACTGAACCTTTAGTTTTAAAAAATAAACTCTAAAATTTTAAAAAGAGCCTTGAAATTTCACATTTTTAGAAATTCAGAATATAAAATAAATATGACCACGTGCAACGCACGTGCACTATACTAGTATATGTATCATATATGTGTGTGTGAGAGAGAACTTTAAGCCCTTAGTTTTTTAGTGGTATTAATATCTTGCTAATAGGAGAGCATATTCGTATTCGTGGTATTCTTCTATGTTTACATTTATTCTTATGACCTGGTATATATCAAATCAAAATCCTTGACGGACATGGAAATCTTTATAATCAGCAAAAGTTAGAAGCATGTATGTCCAAAGTAAAATTGAATAAGAAAGGAGTAGCTCGACACAGTTACTCATGATTTATTATGAATTAAAGTATAGTTATAAAAATATCATAAATAAGTTGTAAGATAATCTCACAATAACCATAATCTCACTATTTTAGACAATATATTCATATGTTAACTATTCATATAGTCATGATCTATCTTTGTTCCAATAAATGTGATAACTTTCTAAATAGTTATATGTGAAATCCTAAAATATTCGGATCCAAGCATCAAAGAAAAATATATAATATTCAAAAGTTTCATACATGAAACCAAATTTAGTCAGATGAAACCATGTCATCTTCAATTGTCGTCTCTCTTTGCATTATACAAGTTTATACTTACTTTTTCTTCTCATTTAACTAATTTTCTTTGGAAATTAGAAGAAGAATTATTTGTGACAAAGCTCAAGAAAAGAAAATGGAGAAAGCCCTTCAAGCGTCAAACTCTTCCAACCTTAATGGATCATCTGAGAACAATGCTGATAATAAGCCAAATTCACCATTTATTCCTGTTTAGAAACTAATTAGGTCCTTATCAAAATCTCTTCCTGTGAAAAAATAACTCCTATGAAGAAGATTCAACATTGTTTCATAGTAAGAGAAGATTTTCTGTTTTTCCAACATTTGAGAGATTAGAATACTAGATTCATCTACTTTGTGAGTCTAATTATATACGAATGTTTATGATGTAGGAAAAAAAAACTAATTGTCGTAAGATGCTCAAACATATTTGAAGAATGATAGGTGATGATTTGTTTGTTTCTCCTATCAAATCTTACACATTAATATTTTTTATATTAGGACAAGAAAGATAGTCTAGCCTTGAGTCTAAAGTCTCTTAGATGTCTATCGCATACTTTACTTTATATCGATTCTCATTGTGTACATGAATAAGTACACAAGAGAAATCAAGAGATAAAATTCTGATCTTTATCTCTATTTTTTTCTTTTATGGATGATGACAGAATCAATAACAAGGGAATTTGAAAACTAAATAGCCACATGGAATAGTGTGCGGGATGTGATCAAGTTAGTACGACAAATATCTATACAAGGGATGAAGTGTTGTTGTAGGTGGTGCTTTCCAATAATTCAAAAAAACTCCTTAAATATGAATATTGATATCTCATTGGTTGCAATTCTGTTCCGAGGTTCGATTTTTCATTTAATGTGATTTATGTTGAAAGAGAGAATGTTTGAAGCACATTCTCGTCTCTCCAATGACTTTTTGCTTGTGTTTAGTTTCTTTCTCTAATATTTCTATAGTTAACTAAAATATAGACATCTAAATTGTTAGATACTAGCAGTTTAGCAGTTCATAATTATTCCATAGTCAACTCTAATAATAAATAACACGGATTAGATCGTGTACTAAAGAAAAAATAAAAATTAAAAAAATGTTTCAGAAACTCCCCCTAACCTTACAATTTTGCAGATAACACCCTTGACTATTTTAATGTCGCAAAACCCGGTGACTTTGTGGAGGTTTTGCACTTAACCCTCCTGAATTTTTTATTCCACTAAAATCCTTAAAGTTTTATCACTTTAATCATGAAAGTAGTGTCGGATCTGAGATGGAAGCCTGGGGGCATGAATAGGATTGCCTACTGTTTTTTACCTAAACACAAAATATATAGCGGAATATAGCAAATAAAAGTGATAAACGATATTAAGCAATACAAATCTCACAAGTGCAACCAAATAGGGAACACACCAGATTTTATAGTGGTTCAGATAAACAATTCTATATTCACTCTTCCTTATCACGAATGGACTTCCTCACTATGAAAGAATTCACCTGAATCACAAACCCAACTCAGTAGGCTTAGAAGACCGCACATTGGTATCTACCTAAAATCAGCCGTCTAACTTAACTCTCACAATGAGTAACTCCTAGCCCTAGCTAGACCCAACCTTCAATTCAACCGACTTGAGTATGTTGTAAAAGAAGTTCAATAAAATACAAACTAAAATATCAAATAAGTTCAAATTTTTAATGATCTTACAGCGCATTCGATAAAACAAACTGTTCTTTCAAGGATATAAGCGAAGCTTGATAAAGAACGCGGATGAAGATCAAACCAAGGGCAACTCTCCTCAATGTGGAACGATCAGATAATGTTGTGCGCGGTGAGTAAGAGTTTGACGAGGCTCCGGAGACCGGAAAGCACTTCTTAATCTCCAAAATCAAAACCCTAGAACTCTCTCTCTCTCTCTCTCTCTCTCTCTCTATATATATATATATATATATATATATATATATATATATATATATATATATATATATATATATATATATATATATATATATATTCGACAATTAGGTCGGAAAGAGTTTTCTAAAATTTGGGAGAGGATGGAGATCATATGACCAATGAACAGCTGAGATTAAATCATCAAAATCTCTATGAGCGAAACTTACCATCGATGGTTGCTCTTTATCATTGATGATTTTAATGTCTCTGGACATGTGCACCATTGATGGACCTTCAGAACCATCGATGGTCTCCAAGCACCGTCGATGGTGAAAGGCCACCATCGATGGTCAAAGTGCTGAAATCAGCTTGTGAGCTGATTTTTGCGTCGTTTTACCTTGTTCGTCTTCTATACCTTTATTTACTTGTACTAAATCATCTCAAACCAATATTAGTACCAGATGAATATTTGTTATTACTCAAACAAGGGATATTGTAAGGAAAACATTCTAACAAGTAGCAGCCAACAAGTTTAATATGTTACGTGTCAAGTCTATAGAAAAGACAAAAATACCCTCAACCATTAAAAAAAGTTAATGAAAATAATAAAAAATAGAAAGGTGATTTTTTTTATGACTAAAGGATATTTTTGTCCTTTGTTGACATGTGCTTGACTCGCGACTTGTTACATTTAATGGTTAATTTCGGGATTAAAATGAAAATCTTCAAGGACTTTAGTAGAATGAAAGAAGTCCAGAGAGATGTGCAGACTCTCACCCTCACCCACCTAAAGTTTAGGGTATGTTTGGATACCATGGTGATTTTTTTGTAGTGTTTTTTTAGAAAACACAACACCATTCTCCAAAGACGTTTCCAAAACACTATGGTGAGTTCGTTTTGTCAGAGCTAGTTTGACCAGCTCCATACATATATTATAATATTTTTATTTATTATATAAAATAGTGCATATAGTGTATTAAAAATGTTGCTAATATACTATATTAATTATATTATAAATATATCATAATATATTATGTATATCATATTATTTTATTTTATTTTATTAAAACACAACATATTATATTATATTAAAATAATTAATATGCTACATTAAATAATAGAATATTTAATGATGATATAATATAATATAATATGTTAAAATATATACTATATTATTTATTACAATATATTATCATACATTTTGTTATAATATATTATAATTTATTAAAATATAATAATTAAATTAATAGCATATTTTATAAGGTAATAGATTATTACAATATAACATAATATAATATATATAACATAATATAATATATTAAAAATAAAGTATTATATTAAAATAAGTATTTATATTATTAATTATATTAGCTGCAATGTAATATTAAATAACATATTAATAGTTTTGTGGTTATGTTAAATATATTATTAGAATAAATATATTTTATTATTAAGTACATTAACTATATATAATATTAAGTAATATATTACTAGTTTTGTATTAACAAAATAAAATAAAATATATTATATTAATTATTACAATATATTATCATATATTTATAATATTTTTCTAAAAATAATATTAATAAGATATAATATAGTAAATAATATATTATACAATAAAAATATATCATATTATATTATATTAAAATATTACATATTATTTCATAAATAATATTTATATATTAAATTAATTAACTACATTAACTAAATTAAATATATTATATTACATATGTTAAAATAAATGATATTAATTATTACAGCATATAATCATATATATTATATTATATTATATATCATATGAAAATTTAATAAATTAAATTATTATAACATATTATATTATGATATTATATTATATTATATTAATATTTAATTATAAATATTATATTATTACACTATAATAAATAAAATATGACATAATCTATTATAATAATACATATTATTTTATTTTAATAGTATTAAACAATTCACAACACCATAATATTATATATAATAATTATATTATATTAATTAATAGTATTTTATAATATATTATATTAAGAATATGTTATATTAATTATAATGTGTTACGATTATATTATTAAACTCAAAACATCTCCCAAAACTCAAAATACGTTTTTTGTTTTTTCTGATAAGTGTTTTGTTTTTTCTTTTTGCCCATAAGTTTTATGTGCTTTCCATGAAAACACAATGGTTTCCAAACATGTTATGTTTTTATTTTGGCGAAAACACCATGAAAACAAAGAAAACATGATGGTTGTCAAATGCTCCCTTAGTTTTGGTTAGGAAATAGCTTTGTGTTTCAGCTCTAGAAGATAAGGGAAGTGTCGAAGTTGAAGCGGGAAGCGAAATGAGGCAAAACGAGGCAAAATGGCTAGCAACAGCCACAGGACCAGCCAGTCCGACCAACAGAATCCTCTATCAGTATATTGATCGGTCGGGCCGGTCCGTCAGAGCGGCTTTAGGCTGCTTTCCTATTTTGGGTCTGTTTGTATTCTATTCGGGTTAGGACTCCTATATAGTACTATATCCGGTTTTGGGGCTTATAAAGAGACCTTCCAGGTCTAGGGTTAGAAGAACTATGCCAGTGAGAGTTGCATATTGTAAAAGAGAGGTAAAGAGAACAAAGGAGAGAAATCTAGGGTTTTTGTTGAGGTGATTAATATGTGAGTATAGTCCCACATCGGACAAGATAAGAAAGAGTGATGAGTTTAAATAGGAGTTTGGGTCAATACCTAATAGCTATAGCTTTTGGGTTAAAATTGATTCCTAGCTTCTGTTTAAGGCCCGGCCCATCAACTCTAGATTGGGACAAATTTCTCCTCCAACAAATGGTATTAGAGCTAAGGTCATGGTCCAAGTAATTTTAAAAAAAATTCGATGTGAAGCCCGAAGGTGTCGGGAGAATCCACGGATGTCCGTAGGAGTGATATAGTCTAGTTAGCCACCATGAGTGAAGTGGTGGAAGTTCCTACAGATGTTTGATAGCCATGTGCTGAATGCATGGTCCGGTTAGCCCACAAGTGAAGTGGTGCAAGAGTTAGTGAATTGGTTAGCCCACGAGTGAAGTGGTGCAAGTGGTGCAAGAGTTAGTGAATCCCGTGGAAGATTGAATTATAGTTGAATTGAACTATACTCACAAATTAAGGGGGAGTTGTTGAGGTGATTAATATGTGAGTATAGTCCCACATCGGATAAGATAAGAAAGAGTGATGAGTTTAAATAGGAGTTTGGGTCAATACCTAATAGCTATAGCTTTTGGGTTAAAATTGATTCCTAGCTTCTGTTTAAGGCCCATCAACTCTAGATTGGGCCCGATTTCTCCCCCAACAGTTTTGAGAGATCATTTGGTGAGATTGAAGAGAGGGTTTCTTGTGGAATCTTTAGAGATCACAATGAAGATTGTATCTTTGTAATCTCTAGAATAAAAGAAGACTCAAATTTCCTCTCGTGGATGTAGGCAATTGCTAAACCACGTAAATCTCATGTGCTGAACCACGTAAATCCCTTGTATTTGTGCTCTTGTTTGCTTTTCTACAGTTTTATTACTTTGTCTTTGTCTTCGTTTGAACAAGTTTTCTAGGGGTTTCCTACATCGCTCAGTGATCAATTGGTCTACAAAGAAGGAGGAGATCTACTTGAGAGTTTCAGTGACGCTTTTGTAGGAAATGCTTCCACATTAAATGTCGGTTAGTGGCCACGATCAGTGTCGAGTTGTGGGTGGCGTGCACTAACTATTTTTGTGGAATTAAAATTGTTGTGGGGGTCGTCTATAAAAAAAATTAAAGCCTAGGGTGGGGGATTCTGAAATTGTTCAGTATTGTAGAATGCTTTTGTTTTGGATTTGCTAAGTGCCAAAATGTTTCTATCACTCTGTGTTATATGTAGGGGTGAGCAAACAGTCAGTCAGTTTAGTTTTGATCAAAATTTGATAAATCAAAACTAAACCAATTATCAGTCAAGACCGAATTGAACCGAACTAATTTGGTTCATTTGGTTCAGTTTGGTTCGTTCCATTTAGCCTTGAATCAACATGGACATCAAGCACAAACAAAAACAGTGGTTCAAGCTTAAAGTGGTTTTCAAGACTCTCCAACATTTGCCTTGTTGCCGCTTAACCGAATTCTTAGTTCCTGTAAGATCGGGACTTGGATCCAAACTCGACAAATTAAAAAAAAAAATGCACTGAAGATGCCAAGCCAATTCATGTCGAATCATTGATAGAAGAGTGATCTCAAATTGATTTATTTACATGATGAAAATGACACCAACATAAGAATTAAGAATAAATGTATATTTAGTTTAAAGTTTAAATTATACAACTTAGTTTCTTATGTTAACCTAACATTAGTTTAAAACCCGAACCGAATTAAATTTAAAATCGAACCAAACCACGGAACTTCGGTTGGTTCAATCGATTTATTCGGTCTAAACCAAACTTTGCTCACTTGTAGTTATATGCACGGTGAACAGAAAGGGTATCCAATTGGTTATGATCTCGGAGGCTCATTTTTCACTAGACTATTTATTTTAAGGAAATACATATAGTGTAGAATTATCCTTCATTTTGTTAAATAAGTAGCTTTTACCCGTGTTTCGCAACTGGCATAAACTTGCAATCAAAGTTTTTGTTTTACTAGGAGTGTGAGGTTGAAAGAACTGAATACTCTATAATTATCATCTAATTAGAGAGGATTTGAATCTAAAATGTTATGACAGAATTTTGTGTCTCCCAGAATGATGAACTTAAAATAATATTTGGTCTATTTTGGTGCAAGCATCCCAGTTCAGAAATTGTGAATTAAAGCATATATATATTGATGTGCAACAACTAGATATTCCACAATCACCTACAGATAACCTCCTCAGTCTGGCACACAATCAATCAAAGCTCTACTGATCAATAGCCTCGCAACTACACTAATAAATAGACTTAAATCCTTTAGTGTGATTTTAAATAGGGTTTTTACATCAAAACCACATTTACTTTTACCCAAATTGATACTTATCACCTTTAACATTTTTTTTAATGTAAACCACCTTTACTTGCTAACATGTTTGCAATGTCACACCTTTTTTTACTGTTCACCCACTAAAAATCAGATATTCTCATTTTACCCCCATATTCTTCCTTCCAACCCCTAACCCTAACCCCAGCCTCCTCTATCCTCCTCTTCTACAAACCCTAACCCTAATCCATGGCCGCCACCTCCCTCATAAACCTAACCCTAACTCATGATTGCCACCTCCCACTTGGGAGAGTGGGATGTTGTGGAGGAAGAGGGAGGACGAGAGAGAGGGGGAGGGGAGTTGGGGAAGGAGGGAGAGGCAAGACGGGGAGAAGAGGAGGATGGGGATGCTAGGGTTAGGGTTAAGGTTTGTGAGGAAGGAGATGAAAAAATAAGAAAATAGTGAGGGTAAAATGGTTATTTCGCGTATTTTTTGGCTGAAAACAGGATTAGGTATGACATTGTAAACATGTTAGCTAGTAAATGTGGTTTACATAAAAAAAAAAATCTAAAGATAGTAAGTATCAATTTGGGTAAAAGTAAAGTAAAAGTGGTTTTGATGTAAAAACCCCTTTTAAATATGTTGTTTTTGTATACAAAATAATCTTCTACATACAATATTTAAGCACCTTTCTCTAGAACTTTCCTTTAGTTTAGACAACCAAATTTCCACAAAACTTTCTCTTTACAAGGATTCTACAGCACTGCAACAGACACCATGCAGCTTAATTATTCTCCACGAGGACGTTCCACCTATAATATATTAAGAAATTATCTCTAATCGTCATCATCATTTCTTGCAAATCTGTATGATAACCATATGAAGTGCGCTCTTCGTATTCATTTGGTAGGACGTCAAATCAACCCATGGGCCATTAGAAGTAAATTCTCCAACAATTTTTCTCTAAAAGATGATTACCTCATCAATGTTTTAGAGTTAGCAATCATTACTTTTGGTTCTCTTTTAACCCACTGAGATCTTTCTACAAATGATAATTAGGTTCTTATTTTAGTAGTATGGCATAAATGAAATATATGTTTACAATTTCCAATTTGTGCAGAATGGGTGCTCCCTCAAAATAATTTTGATCTGCTCAATAGATAGCATATTTTTGCATCATAAATGTCTAATAATATGCAAAATTTCATTTCGAATATAGCTAATGCTTTTTCCATACAATATATATGTTGCCGATCTGTATATTAAATACTGAATAGTTACAATTGACAAAGATAAATTCTTCACAAGGAAAAGATCATGTAAAAGATCCTCTGTGGAAAATCACACAAGCAAGAAGAGAACATAATATGTGTTACGATACCAAATTAGTACAAACAATAGATAGAACAACAATAAACGATAAATAACTGCAAAACAGTTAAAAATTTCACAAAAATTTAGTCCATTTTGAGATAATCCTATCTATCTATATATATATATGAACATGCCACTTAACCCTTAAAACCTTTTTAGATAACACTAAAAAGTTGGGAGTTATATGAAAATTGATTCGAAAATGTAAAATTTTCGGGGATTAAGTAAAATTTCACAAAATTATGGGTTTGTCTTAAAACGGGCAAATGTCGGGGGATTTTGTGAAATTTACTCTTCTTGTTTACTTTTTTAAAGTCCAGCTGTAGAAAGAAATCAGAATCCCAGTGAAAAACTTTATCCGGTGCTTCATATTAAAACAAGAACATACTCCCTAAAACTGCTTAATTATCTTAGTTAGTACTTTAATTAATTAATTAATTATTCGGTTACACTGTCACACGTCTGTCGGCAGACGGGCAGATTATTCCGCACTTCCTGCGCTATCCGAATTGATTCCTGCTCCTTTTTTTCCAAATTTATGCAAAACAGGACCTCCACATTGTTCTTTTGCTAAACACTCCCTAACACTTCAAAGACAGATATCTTTTATAGCTGTCACCGGATCCAGTTACCGACCCGGTTACAGTCACCGCGACGCCGACGGTTCCCCAGAAGCCCACTTGCTCCGCGAAGCGCGGAGGAGCAAAACGCGGGTGACGGAGATCGTAAAATCGAGGAAAGGTATTTGTTTTCTATTGGGTTTTTAGATATTAGTCCCTTACATTAGAGTTATTTTGATCTTAGTTCCTCAAATCTTCACATTTTGTGTCAGTGCCTCAAACTGCTTTAGTTTGTTGATATTAGTCCTTCTATTCACTTTTCTGTTCAAAACTCCTAACCCTGGTTAGGTTAAGACTAACCGTGGGTGCTTAATTACCTAAATACCCTCACCATTTAACCGACGTCCAACACTGATTCTCTCTCTGTCTCCTCTAGTTCCTGTTCTCTCCTGAAGAAAATTGGGTTGAGGTTTTTTTGTCCTAATTCTATTTTACCCCAAATTGACACGAAATTCAGTCTAATCTCTTGCTCTGGAGTGATGACAAAGAATCCCCCCAAGATTTGGGTGAAGCGAAGTAGGTCATAAGCTATTGTGGAGGTCATTTTTTTCCTTTAATTTTGGTTTTTTTTTTTGGGTTTTTTGGATCATACACGTCATCTTCTTTTTTGGATTTTTAGCGTTGTTTTAGTGTTAAGGGGTTTGGGATTTCTATCGAATGTAGAGTTCAATTTATTTCTAGTGCTCAAATTTGCCTTGATTTTAGGCTGAATTCAATAGAATTTTTGTGAATATCAATTTTCAATTAACAGTTTAATAGTTTTATATGAATACTGTGTTGTGGAATCCTTATTTGGGATTTTAATGATACTATGTTGTTAAGTCTTTATGTGTGAAGTCCAATTTAGCCCTAAAATTGGAATCAATCCTTGTTTGTGAAGTCCAAGCAGAGCTATTGTTTTTTAGGGTTTCATTTAGAAAGTATTACTATTGAGGGAAGAAGAAAGAGGAAACCTGTATGGATTTTGAGATCGTAATGGGTTTATTTTAAATGGATTTGGGTTGGTGAGGACCTAACTATTCAATAAATGGAAGTATTAGAGAAAACAGAATATTCCCCTCGAG
Organism: Asparagus setaceus; assembly: GCA_012295165.1. Taxonomy (NCBI): domain Eukaryota; kingdom Viridiplantae; phylum Streptophyta; class Magnoliopsida; order Asparagales; family Asparagaceae; genus Asparagus; species Asparagus setaceus. The sequence goes on along the minus strand of CM022709.1, from coordinate 32,409,580 downwards.
ATTTAACATCTATTAACCGCAGGGACTAATATCAACACACTAAACCAATTTAAGGGACTAATATCAAAATATGAAGATTTGAGGGACTAATACAAAATACTTGTAATTTATGGGACTAATATCTAAAAAACCTTTTTTTTTCCATATAAGACCTCAAAATTGATTTGTACTTTTGTGATTAACCGTGGATAATATTTTTAGGATTTAACACCCCTCAATTAATTTATTACCATTTACCTCCTTAATTTACAAGGAGAGAGTGTAATCTTTGATTTATCCTTTAAACAAGGAAAAATCTGGAGGTGCTAATTGCTAAGTGTTAGTAGAGGTATAAAGAGAACTATGTGCAATTTGCCCTTAAATGCATACTAGACTCCAAATTTCATATTTCTCAATTAAATCCTAAATCTCTTGAGTTGTTTGAAATAATACCCATCCATTATTGTAATCACTCAATTTTAGTTGATGCAGTATATTTTTTCTTTAGACCAGTTTAAAAAATCAACAGAAATGAGGAAAACAATCAATGACAAAAAGTGAAAAGAAATGACGAAGGGAGACACAGTGACAGAAAAACCAACTGATAAAATACAAATATAGTTTAACCAATATGGTTATGAGTTAATCATATTAGAATATCAAATTTTGAAGGAACACATACATGATTTGTGGAAAGATAATTAAAGATATTTTAGGATTTAATTTAGAAATTTGAAGATTTTAGGTCTCATATATAATTAAAGGATTTAACATTTGAGGAAAAAAGGGAAAAGAGGAAAACAATTAAAGGATATTTAAGGTCCTACCATGTTAAAAGGCCAAACTAGGGTTAGTTTTAGAAACCCTAAACTTTGGGTGTTTTCACAAAATCCTTAAAGTTTGTTTATCTCACATAACCACCCTAAACTTTAAAGTGTCTCACAAATTCCCTTGAGCTTTGAACTTTTCTCACCTAAGCCTCCCACATGTAATTTGCAAATAAATAATAAATTTTAAAGAGAAAAAAAATTGTACGTTGCCGGTCATGACAAAAATTAAGAAATTTTCTCTTAGCAAATTTTTATTATTTGCAAATTAAAGATAGGGAGGCCTGATGAGAAAACGTTACAATTTAGGGGCGTCTTGTGAGACATCCCAGAGTTATGTGAGATAAACAACATTCAGAAGAGTTACGTGGAAAACCCCCAAAGTTGAGGGGGGCTATGTGAAATTAACCAAAGTTGGGAGGTAAGATTACCGCGTTGGCCAGGATCCTTCGAGGGGTCAAAGCAACGCTGCAGCTTTCACTGCTTCTTTTTGAAACGACACCCAATCCGAACCTAAAGCGGGTACTTTTTTTAAAAAACGCCACCTTTTATTATTTACTAAAAATCAATTAATTAATTAATCATTTAATTACTGTTTTCGATGCTTCTGTTCGAATCTTTGGCCCATTGATGAACTGCTGCTGCTCTGTTCAGTTACTGCGAGCATTTGGTCCTCAATCGATCCGCGAGCTCCAAAGGTAAAATATCTTTTGTTTTTTTTTCCCCTTCCTTTTTTGGTAATTTTGTTCTGTAGAGTTTGGAGATCTCTGTTTGATTACCTGCATTCCATCAAAGATCCACAATCTCGAAATGAGGTTGTGAATCTGTTGATATGGGCGTTTTTTTAGGGTTTTAGCTGTATTGTTGTTGTTTTTGTGAATTTAATGCTTTTAGGATTTTTTTTTGCGGATTATTGTCTGCGTGAATTTCTTTGGCGTTTCTTTTGATTTTGTTCTTGAGAGTTTTGTACATTAGCGAGAAAAGTTATAATTTTGGGTAAGTTTGGGAACTTTTTCAGTGAAAATTTAGGGTTTTAAGAGTTTAGCGGCGTCATTGTTGTTTTCTATGGACATCAATGACTTTTTTTTCCTCATTTCTCGCTTTTTTTTGCTTGTTAAACTCATGAATTCTTGTCTTTGGAGGGGTTTGGCGTTTTTTCCTTTATTTTTTACTTGAGATTTTAGATTTGGTTGAGTTTTGGGAGTTTTTCAGTGGGGTTTTAGGGTTCTAGTCGCATGGTAGTTGTTTTCCTACACTTACTGAGAGCTAATTAATCTGCTTTTGTAAAACAAATGCTTCTACTTTCCTCCAAATTCTAGCATTTTCTTTGATTTTCTTTTTAAAATTATGAGGACTAGCTAAAAATATGATTTTTTTTCCCATTTACAACAAATTTTTGAGAATTCTCTTCTTGATTTTGAAAGGAGAATGATTTGCCTTGCTTCTCGATCCTTTTAAAGGAGTAAGATTTGGGGTCAGCCATTGAAACTGCAAGTCAGTGGAAATGGAGACGAACGCTTCAACATCAACAAAGATGACCCTTGCGGCGTCATCAGAAAATCCAAAGACTTCATTGAAAGCTTCAAAATCTACTACAGTGACACCAAATGATAAGGCCCCAGGAACTCTTTCTTCCACTAAACGAAGAACCGAAAGCAGTGCTACCTCAGAGTCGAGCTCCACTAGACCCAAATCTACTCTAATGAAGCCAACTATCAGCTCGAGTACAGCCTCTTCAGCTCAGAGGAGAAGCAGCACTGGAGGATTAACAGAGAAGAAGCCGATCAAAAGACCGGAAAATGGCACCACAGTCAATGGGAAAAAAGCTTCTCCTTCTACTTCAGAGAGTAGAAGAGCATCACTGCCTTCTAATAGCCCGAAAGCTCCTGTCCCTCGGTTGTCTGCAAGGGCTCTAAGTGGCAAATCAGACTCCACATCAAGTGCAACTACTGCTACCTCTTCTTTGAAGAAGGCCCCTTCACCTACCTTGGATAGTTCTACTGCAAGAAGTAGGCTTAAAAGGACGCCTTCGAGTGTTTCTTCTCCACGCACGCCTTCAGGTACAAGTAGCTTCAAGTCGGGGTCTTTGTCTGCATCGGTGGATAGAGGCTCGTCTTTATCGGGTCGAAGGAAGACATCAACTCCAGATAGTCGTGAGGCTCGATTCATGATGCTGCCACAGGTGGACGTCAAAGCAGGAGATGAGCTGGTAAGTGATGAAAGTTTGGTAACAGGGATGGTATTGATCCAAGTATCATATGAAGTTTTCACTGATTTTCTTTCTGTTCATACAGAGACTAGATCTACGGGGCCATAGAGTTCGTAGTCTTAGTGCCACTGGGTTGAACTTGTCACCGAATTTGGAGGTAAGCTATTTTATTTTACTAGTATACACCCTTAGTAGTTATTCAAATAGTTAATAAGTAGATACAACTTTCAATGAGAAAAAAAAATAGACATCCACTTATGTTACTGCAAACAATGCCATTACAATATGTTAGCGACTAATAGCAATTGGTATCCTGCAGCTATTTAAGGTTCCAATTCTCCAAGGAAAAATTCCGTTTGTATAGCTTTACATTCATTTTTATGCTTATTAATAAATCATTCTGTTATGTTGAAAAAATGACCTCATCTAGAGAGAGAAAGTCCGGTTTTTGTTTATTGGAAAATAAATAGGATACCTTTTAACAGCATTCACTGTAAAGAAAAGGGGATGAGCCTGGCATTATTGAAATAGTGAAGAGGTGAAGATCATTGCAAAGGTAGTTTAGAAAACATGAACGGTCCTGTTTATCTTTTTTTTCCTTTTCACGATGCAAAGAAATGTCTGTTGGGATGAAAATGTTGAACTGATTTCATGCAGTTTTTGTTTGGTTTTACTTTCCGTTTCGCCCATCATAACCTGTGTATATTAGTAATTATCTTTTTTTTTTTAAAATTTCTTTCCTGACCATGTTGGAATTTGCGCATGCATGGTCAAACAATAATTTCTTGAAACATAGTTCCTAAAGAGTTATTCCTTTATGATTATCACATTTCTGGTCTGCAGTTTGTTTATCTCAGAGACAACCTGCTGTCATCTGTGGAGGGAATTGAGATATTGAAGCGAGTGAAGGTAGGTTTCTCTAGTTTATCGACTTCCTATCCATTGTTTATGTGCTAGTTTCATTCTTTTAAAAGTTTAAATTTCTGAACATTATGAGACGTCAGATTGCATTTCACCTACCTTTATCCTTGTCCTATATTTAGGTTCTTGATCTGAGTTTTAATGATTTCAAGGAGCCCAGATTTGAGCCTCTTGGGAATTGCAAGGCCCTGCAGGTCGGCGTTAACTTTATCTTTTCTTATGGCAGTGAGAATCATATCTGCTTTTCTTAGATTTGCATCTTAACTTGTTTGCAACATTGAGTTAAGTATTTTCTTATTTATTCAGCAACTTTATCTTGCTGGGAATCAAATTACATCACTTGCTAGCCTTCCTCAATTTCCTAATCTGGAGGTATGTACATAACTTGCTTACAACGTGTCTTCCATTCAACATGGCATCATATGTAATGTCTTTATGGTCTGAAATGCTCCCTCTTCTTCTAGTTTTTATCTGTTGCTCAAAACAGGTTGAAGTCTCTTGCTATGGCAAGCCAGCCTCGCCTGCAGGTTAGTTATCTTGATTTTCTTTAATATTTTTAATTCTTCTTTCGATCCCTCAATTTTTCTTGAGGTTCTTTTGACCTCCACCTAGGTACTGGCTGCAAGTAAGAACAAGATATCAACTCTTAAGGGGTTCCCGCATTTACCAGTACTTGAGGTTAGTTTTTTAGCTGTCTATTTTCACTTCAATATGGATGCTGGTTTTCTCTGCCTTTCTAGTCCTCAACTTGCCAACTACTTGTCGTTTTCACATCTGTGTTATTGCTGATATTTCTTTATGAACTTAAGACTGTTGAAACTGTTTTCTGCTTCATTGATTCTCAGTGTCCTCAAAATACAATCAACAGGACTTATAACTTGATCCACAACAAATAAGCAGTCATTTAAGATCGTAATCCTGAAAAGATTAGTAATGTTGGCATGCCTTGTTTATGTTGTTTGACATGAGGCCAGATAGAGTATTTCTGATTCTCTTCCCAAGTTTTCTTTGTAAACAAATTATATTCTCATGTTTAGAAAATGCTTATGCGTTATAAATATCCACTAGCAGACCTGCATAAAAGATGGTGCATCCTTTTCTTGCACTTTCTAATGTGAACTAAATACTGTGTTTAAAGCTAGTGATAATGAATGAGTACCTGGGAAATAGATCGAAAAGGTTGCATAAATATGGAGAAGGCGATGCAAACAATGCAGACATGGCTATTCAGCTACTGTAAGAAACTGATAACACTATAAGGATTCACCATTTGATAAATGTATTTAGATTGTACTATTTATTTTGTTCTTTTATCTAAAAATCTATGTCAATATAAGAAAAGTGCACATTACATGTCACAAAGTAGAAGTAAGATTGCAAATAACCCACTAGTGACCAAAAAGTTCATACCTTACTGAACAGAAACCTTCTTGACTCTATTGAACAATTCATGACTTCAAATTTTCTTATCTTTTATATGTATATTTCCAACACAGATCACAATTATGCTGTTAAATATTGTTTAATGTCAACCTTCAGACAAGGAATTCATTCATTGAGATAATCCTTCCTGTTAAATTCCAATTGGATCTTGGATGCGCTATTAGACAGTTGGACTTGCATCCTGCATTGGGTCATGCTCTTTCTTGATATTTTCATTACTTGCTACAAAGATGTCCATTGTGATTTTCTGGAATAAAGCCACATCAGTAGTATCATTTTTCAATTCTGTTGTCTTCATAATTATCGTTCTTTGATCACCCTCTTTACATGTTTCTCGAATTGAGCTGCGACCCCTGAGTTTATTCATTTACCACTATTCTCTGATGAGTCTAACCTGTGTAATCCTAATGGGATTTCGTAACTCATCTAACACCAGCATACTATTTACTATATATGAGTGTATTAAAATAAGTTTCTGCTCTTATTGCCCATACATATAAAGTTTCAACTGTGCTATCTGCAGCATTTGCGGGTGGAGGAAAATCCTATACTGGAGATGCCTCATTTGCAAGCTGCTTCCATAATACTTGTTGGCCCTACTCTAAAAAAGTTCAATGACCGAGGTATATTCTGCTTTAGTTTCTTTCCTTCAGTTCTAGAGCATTTCTTTTACCTGTTCATTGTGTTTTCTATTTTCAACATTACGCTTGTGAACTTTCTGTACAATGACTTCCCAGAATGGCATTCATTAGTGTGTTTCTTTATTTTCCAATTGCTATTTTTTGTTTTGCCTTTTCACTGTAATCATTTGTGTCACTGACACACTGGTCATTGCCTTAAGGCCTCTAGACATGATTAGCTTTAATGTCACTTGAAAATTTCAAGGTTCACCGCCAATAAGTTTACACATATGGTCACTTTTAAAGCTCATCAAGAAGATTGCTAAAACTCTTTCCTTTTCATGAACAACTAAGATGATTAGCTCAATCAACTAAATTATTGGTTCCATAGGTATTCTGAACTTGGTGATCTATAAAGATGCTTAGCTCTAAATTATTGGTTCCATAGAGCATTTTGAACTTGGTTATTAATAAAGATAGAAATTAACGTAGTATGTTATCATGTCAAAATGTGTTATAGATTTTGTTAGTTATTGGTTATTTCTTGGTCTAAATGGTATATCACAAAATGCAGATCTTTCATCAAAGGAGCTTGAAATTGCGAAGTTATACCCTGCCCATACAGCTTTATGCATTAGGGATGGCTGGGAGTTTTGCCGTCCAGAGCTTGCTGCAGGTTATTGGATACAAAATCCTTATATAATAAAACACTGCAATACTTGTTTTTATCTTGATATCATTGTAATACGTGCTTGCATTGGAAATGTATCTGGACTCCCCTTTCTAAATGTTCACTATATAAAGTTCCCAGTGATCATTTAATTTATTGCTTCCTACTGTCTCGCAATTTGGTGAGGAAACCTAAAATACTTTTTCGAAATTATTTTCATGCCACATACGGACGTACTCCTATATCAATGGACTGTGTATTATAACAAAATTTTCTTTATCATATTTTTTCTAGGAGGATTGATTTTGAAGATCAAGACAGTCAATCGAACTATCAATCTAGAATACTGTCAGGAGAGATAAAAAATTTGTTGTCAAGAACAAGAAAACCATACCTTTTTTTGCTTTACTGACAAGTAAATCAGAAAATCACAGTACTTAGGAACCGTTTGGTTACCTTTTGTAAAAATGCGCAGTAGCTACAATAACGATGAAATGAGTGATCCAGCTGTATCCGACAGCTACAGTAACGAGAGTCCATTTCACTACTTTTTTGCTGAGAAATGCTGAGGGTATGCTAACTCAGCTACAGCAGTGCCAACTTAGCTACAGTAACCGCACTCATTTGAACAAACCAAACAGAGGAGTTGGGTGTAATACTGTAGCACCTGACATCTACAGTATTATTTACACCCCAAAAAATTAGCAAACAAACAGGCCCTTACTAATCTTTTGAGAAATAAATTTCACATATAAACTAAAGTGTGTTCTTAATGCAAATTTAATTTTGTTTCCACCTGCCTATATGTTAAAGAAGAATTATTTACTATTTGAATGATACTGACATCTAATCAATCACGTATATTCGTACTTGATGCTATATCTATAGATATTTTGTTGAAGGCCTTCGTGAAGAAGAGCTAAAGGAGATCAACAAATGTTTCTCCATTATAATTTTTCTAGGAACATTGATATTGAAGATCAAGACGGTCAAATCTAGAATCCTTACAGGAGAGGTCAAAAATTGTTGTCAAGAACAGGACCTGTAATTTTTTTGCTTTACTGACAAGTAAACCAGAAAAATCACGATAATTATGTCATCTTTTGGAAGGTAGATTCACACATAAATTAAAGTAAGTTTCAATAATAAACTTTAAAATTTAAAATTATCTTCCACCTCCTATATTGTAAAGAAAAATTATTTACTATTGATATTGAATAATACTGGGATCTAATCAATCAAGTATATTTGTGGTTGATGCTACATCTTTATATAATTTGTTGAAGGCCTTCGTGAAGAACTAAAGGACATCAACTATTCTGTCTGTGTTCATGATAATTTCCTTGGTCATTTTTTTTGGTTTCTTCTCACTTGATGTAATCTCAGAGTCATCATTCTTTCCATTTAGGATCATAAAACTATGCAAACCTGAGATTGAGGCGTTAATATAATAGTGCATTCTGGGAATAGATACGCTTGCCCTTGTTTTACTGGAGAGTTTGCTGATACTTGGAATTTTCATTCTTTGGTATAGAGATTCTGAGAATCTAGCTTATTATCAGATCTTAGGCTGATAAGTTTGGTTTAGAATTTATTCTGTCACATTTGTATTGCTTGATACGTTTTTTCTTCTGCCTAATGTTTATGGTTGTTTGAATTGCTCTGGATATTACAATATGTTGATTATTGGTGATTCTGTTGGGCAGACTCATCCTTCTCATTCCTTCTTGAACAATGGAAGGATCACCTTCCCCTAGGTCACGTGCTTAAAGAAGCCTTCGTTGATCCACCTTTTGAAGAAGATGCATGTCGCTGCCACTTTAAACTTGTTAATCCGAGCTGCGACTCTGAGTTGGTTCTTAGATATCAGTGGTATGTTGGAGACAAGACTCCAACTAACTTCGTGGCTATTGATGGTGCACTAGGCGAGGTATTGCATTGACTTTCTTGTTTATTCAGAAGTCGATTCCTTAATAGCACAATGTGTTAAAATTTAATAGGCTTACTGATCACAAGGTATACATGCCAAGACATGAAGATATTGGAAAATTCCTGAAGGTCGAGTGTGTTCCAGTATTAGAGGAGACAGAGTACCCCTCTATATATGCTATATCACCACCTGTTTCTCCGGGTATTAATTTCTCATAATGTGAATTGTTTACTTAACTATCTCTGATGATTTGCTACAAATTGTTATCCTCAATATTTAAGAAATGATGCTATCAATATTGTGAAAATACATGGTTATGTGAATATACCAAAAGGAAGATGAATGAAAAACAATTCTTTTACAAAATTACTAAACATGCAAAGATAGCCTCCTTATGGTTTTGCCTCCCTGGACATGGTTAAATATATGAATGAATAATATCTGCTATTTGGATTCTGGACATACATTTTGTGCACCTAGGAGATTAGCCATTTCACGTTGACCATTGTCATGGACTAGGTGCTTCCTTTTAGTTGTATTCCTATGAAAATAAAATAATGCAGATCTGCAGATATACTTGATTATCATATTAAAACTTTTGTGAATATCTTAGGAAAATGAAGAACAAGAGCAAATGATTGTTTACGATAGATTGCTAGAATTCATAAACAAATAGCTAGAAAAGATTAAAGTTTTGAGAGAGCTTAAAGCAATAGGCAGAGAAAAACTTGACTTCCTTTTCTCTATAATGTTAAAACTATTAATAACGTTCATCTGTTGTAGCATGCGTGGGGGGAGGCTATGCTATTTATTTTGAAGGTGTGAAAATAGAAAACTATGAAGAACACTAAAACCTTTTACCATGAATTGTGTATTCCCTGTTTAGAAACAAATTTAACATCTCTCTTTAGTTCCTTAAATAGATACATCTCGTGGTGCATGTTTCGTTCAAAATGCTTTTATGTATATTGCATGCCTGATGGCAGTTTTAAAATCAGGGACTGGATACCCTAAAGTTTTAAACTTAAAGGTGACTGGTGAGCTTGTCGAGGGAAATGTGATAAAGGGATCTGCTGAGGTTGCATGGTGTGGTGGCACACCAGGGAAAGGTGTAGCAAGGTGAGTTACATACACATGAGAACACACGTCGACACACACAGACATATATGTAGGTTTTTGTAGTGGAACTCTAAAACTGGACTGCCAGCTGCTTTCCACTATCAAAATTTATCATTTGAAAATTTGTCACCTTTTCGTTCAGTTGGTTGAGACGGCGCTGGAATAGTAGTCCTGTGGTGATAGATGGGGCTGAAGATGAGGAGTATCAGTTGACTGTAGATGACATTGATTCAAGCTTGGTTTTTATGTACACCCCTGTAACAGAAGAAGGGGCCAAGGGAGAACCACAGTATGCAATGACGGACTTTGTTAAAGCAGGTGAATGCTGCTCATGTGTCATTCTTTTTGCTCATATTCATTTTAATTTCTTTATTTTCTGTTAAAGGGAGCTCTTCTTCTTTTTTCCACTGGCTGTAAAATGTTTGATAATGAACATGCAGCAGAGTGGCTTTTTGTCTCATCTAGCACACTTGAGATGATATTGCTTACGCGTTATGTAGATTGTTGTTATGTTATGCTGAGGAAGATTAGAGATAAAAAGCTATCTGATTTTTCTTTCTTAAAATCATTGAAAATGTGCTTAGAGATGATAGTCTCTGAGACTTAAATGTATTGGTTGCTCAACTGTGCTCTAATGGAGAGGCTCATAATCACGATTTTGTGCCTAGTCGTGCATGTCTTTCACATAAATGAATGATTTGAGAGGATTTGTCTAATATAATGTTGATTAGAATGTCTATTATTTATAACTAATATAACTCTTTCCCAGTTGGTTATTCTTTTGTAACAACTAACCCCAATGCATATCCATTGGGTGAACATTTAAATGCCTTGTCATGGGATCCAACACCCATCCCCAGCCCCACAACACACAGACGCACCCACACACCAACCCTAACTTCAAACAGTAGAATACAAGAAATAAATGAATGTTTATGGCAGAATGCGGATCCACTACCTGAGTCAAAGTCTCTTCATTGTGCTGCAAAAAAAGTCATCATCTAGCTGACCTCAACCAGCTCTCTCTCTCTCTCTCTCCCTCTCTGTGTGTGTGTGTGTGTGCGCGTGCGCGTGTGCGTGTGTGTTGTACCAGAGCATGAGTTAGGTAGTAAAAGTTTTATGGTCCTAAGTTGACATTTGTTAGTCTCCAGTCCAAACAGTTCTAACGGTCTCTCCCCTCTCCTTTTTCCCATAATTACAGTGGCAACTCCATAACTGATTTGATATCGGTAAACGTGGGAAGAGGATCCACATAGTTGGTAAATATATGACAGTCAAAACCAAATCAAAGATGATTCAAAATTTGACTATTGAAGACTTCATTCGGAGTGAATTAAAGGATCACATTACACCATTTCTTTGTATGCCTGTTTGAAATCGATAACTCCACTTAAACACGTAAGGAGGTTAGCTGACATTTTTAAATTCTCTGGGGGTTATGCCAAAATGAGCCTAACTTTATGGGTTTTTTTCTTTTTTTTTTCTGAAATTTACACAAAAAAGTATATAAACCTACAGATCCATACCAATAAATAATGCTAGCTAATCTGGAATAAATACTAATTATGACTAATTAGAGAGGGAATTGGTAAAATGCCAAGTGGCAGGATGATATATTTATTACTCTAAATATCATGTTTTGCAGCGATGACCTGTTTTTGTTTAATTGTCAAAAGACTCAAAACTGCAAAAGCATAAAGAATGAAGTTTCTTCGATAAAAGCAACTTATGCTTTTTGCTCTCTGATGTTGGGCTCGTCTTCCATGCTACATTATACATACTTATAGTCAGCTCACATTGAAACAAGAAGATATGATTTTATTGATTTAGAGAATTTGTACTCCTTGAAAATGGTCTACGACTCTATGGTTTGAGATTTTTAGCGCGATTTGAGTGATTTTGGTCAAGCTGAGTTTTATGACAGGTAAATGTGCTGTTTGCTCACAAGTGACGGTGGTATGTAATTAACAATATCAATCAGTTTAGTGATACAAAGTTGGTTTTTTCAGATCCTATCCTTGGGAAAGAAATGGTAATAAATTGGAAGTTTAATAGACTAATATCTATTACTCTATATTGTGCACTGCATTAACAAAAACTTATTGTATACTCATATAATTCTAAGAAAACTCATTTCACTTCTTCTGATCTTGATTCTTATTTGATGCAATCATAGTACAGATGCATTATAATGTACCTATTTTTTTATAGAGAATATGCATGTACATTGCAGTTTTCTTTAAACTTGGTCTCTGCTGAACTTGTAAAATGGATGATTCTGTTTAATATTTGTTTGTTATTAGCTTGTGCATGGTGTTTATTTTTTCATAGCCCAGTTAGTGTAGTTTCACTTGTAGAGTTAGAAACCACAGTATCTGTCTTTTGCAAATTTAATGTTTTCACATAGCTTTCAGTATTCCTCCTATTGAAACCTCAAATATTTCTTTCTCCTGCTGTTTGGTTTTGTTTCTTTTGATTTTAATGGCACTTCTTCTATGTTCAGCTCCACCATCAGTCAATAATGTGCGCATTCTCGGAGATGCCATTGAAGGGAATACAATTAAAGGAGTTGGGGAATATTTTGGAGGAAAAGAGGGTCCAAGCAAATTTGAGTGGTTGAGAGGGAGCAAGGAAACTGGGTGTGTATCATATCCTTTGTCACGCTTAAATTTCTACTTTAAAGACAATATTGTTCTCTATACTATCTATTTTTACCGTAATAATTGAGTCCAATAGCGATATATGATATAATTACGTAAGTTTTATTTTAGTTGAACTTGATTTAAATATGATTGATGTTCCGTCTAGGTTCACTATCTTCTAACTAACTTTATTCTCCGAGCTAAAATAGGTTAAGACCTCACTGAGATCTGAGCAGGAAGGAAATAAACTGAAACCTTTCTCAGTAGAATTAGTTTTCTTTAATGAACTCCTGCTTGCTGATCCATTATCTGTTTGTTTGACGTGGAAGTTCTTGGTCAATTTATTTAAATAGTGTGCTAATCCCTTGCCTTAATAAGGTTACAGAAATATTGGCCAAGATCAGATGTCATTTTTTTCTCGAAGCAGTGAAGTGGAATTCTCCATGAATGTACTGCAGAAGAGAAGGAAAAAATTACAGTATTTTTGTTTCTTCCATGAGAAATGCCTTTATCAATGCTACATAGCAAACAATTTGAAATCTTTAGTATGTCAGCATTACACTAGGTTTCTAAAGCATGGCTTAACACATAAACATCAGTAAGAAATTGTCTGACTTACGTAAAAGATAAAATGTTTCTCTACTCACAAGTGACACCCTTTTGGTAGGATGGGTAAGATTATCTACTACAGAAGTACATGGTTATTAAATACATGTGCCTTATGGCAAGTGCTTTTTGCCTATGGTTTCTCACAGTAACACGTGATTTATATATTAGATTATGTGTAATACTATACTTGTCAAATAGGTGTGACAAGCAGTGACATAAATGATGCTAAATTAATAAACAACTTGCAAGATATGGGCCATATGATCAAGCTGGTGATACGTCAGATAATATATACAACATTATTCTTTAATACAATATGGAGAATTGTTCTGACCTTGAACCTTATACAATTTCAGGCTGTCAACTTACTTTTAACTTGTATAGTTATGCCTTTAAGTTTGTTTAGTCTAAATATTGTTGTAGAGTATCCACTAGCATAAACTATGTAATGTATGTTATTGGTTTCTTTTCCCATTTAAATTCTTTTTCACCTACTGTTCTTTTATTCCTTTTTTCTATGTTTTTTGGCTAGTGGTTTTGTGCTAGCATCATCAGGTACCATTGAGTATGTATTGACCAAGGAAGATGTAGGACGATGCCTGAAATTTGTTTACATTCCTATCAATTTTGAAGGTGCATTTGTCTTTTGAAGGCCCTTTGATTCAGATATTTAAAACAGTGTTTGCCTGAAATTATCTAAAATCATTGGCCGTTCATTTATGGATATTTTTCCAGGGCAGGAAGGGGAATCAGCCTCTGGCATGACAGAGATTGTAAAGCAAGGTAGACTTGAACTGTGCATTCATATGACTGCAACATTTCAATTCATTTATTTTCTCTCTTAATGCCTTTTAATTGAAATTTCAGCGCCTAAGGTGAACAATTTGAAGATAGTTGGTGATCTTAGGGAAGGGAGTAAGGTTACTGTCACTGCTATAGTTACTGGAGGAACTGAGGGATCCAGCAGGGTCCAATGGTTCAAAACAAGTTCACCAAAGCTCAATGGTGAAAATGACCTGGAAGCTGTTAGTACATCCAAAATTGCAAAGGTGAACTTATCAGCTTGCAGCATCTTCTATATGAATTATCAACTATCATTGTCAGTGGGTTATGGTTAACGTATTCTTGTAGGAGAATGTAACTTGTCTTTGAGAATCTATTTTCAAATTGTATGCAGGCATTTCGTATTCCCCTTGGTGCTGTTGGATGTTACATTGCTGCAAAATTTACTCCTATGGCTCCTGATGGTGAAACTGGAGAACCAGCATACGTGATATCTGAAAAAGTTGTCGAAAGTAAGTTGCTGAAGCTTTTCATGGCAAGAATACAGATGACATTTCATTTCCTGAAATAAAAGGAAATCCTACAAGTCAAAAGTGTAATGATGGTTTTAAATTATTTTTTCCGCATTCATTTTCCTCTCTATAGAGTTTTGTGATGGAATCCACAGCCCATGAATTTTGGGTTAGCCACCTCTCACTCCGTCATCATTATGCATGATATCTAGGTATTCTTCTCTTTAAGTTTGGTTCATGTGGTCAATGTTTGGTGGTAGGTTGTAAGAACTTAGGTTTAAGTCCAGGCTAGGGTTTTTCTTCGAAGAAAGCTAAACTATATATACATGCCTCAAAGTTTACATGCTCTACACAGAAATACCCTGTGCTTAGTTTCTCTACTGGTAAATCCCTGTGAGTTCATTTTACTTGAGGAAATTTACCTTAAAGTTTCTCTCTTTACAACAGAAGAAAACTTTATGCTTGATTCTAATAACTAAATAATCAGTTAGAACAACCTGTCTTGCCCTTTATTTTATTCTGCACTGTATACCTTGATCCTCACACAATTCATATTTCTTTTTGTTAATTAATATCCGTGATTTAGTTCATTTTGGTTTTCTATTTGTATATTGTTTTATTTATTTATTTATTTATTGTGTGGGAATGCTGTGCATCTGATCTTCAAACAATTGGTTATTGAAGTGACCCTTTGTTGGTTTTTCTAAAGAAACTTAATGTCTTTCATTCTGAGATTTGCACAACTTTTTTCAATTAATTAGTATTTTACATTTCTGCAGCTCTTCCACCAAGCCTAAATTTCCTGTCAATCACTGGTGATTATTGTGAGGGTGAAATGTTGACTGCATCATATGGATATATTGGGGGTCATGAAGGCCACAGTGTGTACAATTGGTATCTTCATGAAGTATGTTCTATTATTTTCTTGTTTCTAATCCTGCTTACTTCAAGAGATATCAAATTATTTACAACAGCAACTACAACAATGATGAAGCCTTTATCCAGAGCTTTTGAAACAAATCTACATAATATTGACTCAAATAGTTGAGAAGTTTTACAATATTTTGACTTCTGAGAGAAGAGAATTGCTATTTTGTTCTTGGCACTTGAAACTTACTGTCTACTTCTTGGTGCTTTCCAGACAGAAAGTGATGCAGGAACATTGATACGTGAGGCATCAGGTCTTCTTCAGTATCGCATAACGAAGAATGCTATTTGCAAGTTTGTTTCGTTTAAATGCACTCCTATACGCGATGATGGTACTGTTGGTGAACCAAAAACTTCCTTTGGACAGGAACGAGTTCGTCCAGGTGAATAAAGTTAATATTATTTATGTAATCTGGCATGAAATATGCAACAGAAATATTCGAGAAGTATTCTTATACACGTGGTTATGTTTCTCGACATTGAGGAAATTGCACCTATGAAACAACGAAAGAAATTAGGTTAGAACTGAGAATTAATAGGTAGAAACTTTGGACCAATGCTTGGGTGTGCCAGGAGTTCTTTCCCAGTTGTTCCATTGTTCATGATAAGTCCTGCTGTTTTGATATGGAGATGGTGTAGATATACTTGGTTAAGCTATTTCAACATATTTTTCTTCTATTAAGTCACTACTTCTTTTCCTATCCTGGAAGGATTTCTTAATGGAGAAATTTTAACTTTTGTCGTGCTTCATAACTACCTCATTTTGGTGGAAAAGATTTAGATGATTTGACGATGATGATGGAGTAACTTAATAAGTATTGAAGTAATTGCTCTTGCTGACATGCTATTTCATCGTTATCTTTTATATCAACTCTCAATGTTCAGGAAGCCCAAGATTGCTTTCTCTCCAAATATTGGGTGACTGTGTTGAAGGAACCACACTGATTGCTGAGACGAAATACTGGGGAGGAGAAGAGGGTGATTCAGTTTTTCGGTGGTTTTTGGTAAGAGGGAGCTGATAATTCAACATCTCTGTTTAGATCTGTCACAAGTGTTGCCTAGTGTTACTAGAATAAGTTTACATTTGCCAAGCTGCATAATGGAATGAAAATATTTTGTGATTGCAGACTAATTCTGATGGTGAAAATAGTGAAATTGAAGGCGACAAACTGCAAGATATACTTTATCACGGGTGATATTGGCTCTCATATTTCTTTTGTTAATTAATATCCTGATTTAGTTCATTTTGGTTTTCTATTTGTATATTGTTTTATTTATTTATTTATTTATTGTGTGGGAATGCTGTGCATCTGATCTTCAAACAATTGGTTATTGAAGTGACCCTTTGTTGGTTTTTCTAAAGAAACTTAATGTCTTTCATTCTGAGATTTGCACAACTTTTTTCAATTAATTAGTATTTTACATTTCTGCAGCTCTTCCACCAAGCCTAAATTTCCTGTCAATCACTGGTGATTATTGTGAGGGTGAAATGTTGACTGCATCATATGGATATATTGGGGGTCATGAAGGCCACAGTGTGTACAATTGGTATCTTCATGAAGTATGTTCTATTATTTTCTTGTTTCTAATCCTGCTTACTTCAAGAGATATCAAATTATTTACAACAGCAACTACAACAATGATGAAGCCTTTATCCAGAGCTTTTGAAACAAATCTACATAATATTGACTCAAATAGTTGAGAAGTTTTACAATATTTTGACTTCTGAGAGAAGAGAATTGCTATTTTGTTCTTGGCACTTGAAACTTACTGTCTACTTCTTGGTGCTTTCCAGACAGAAAGTGATGCAGGAACATTGATACGTGAGGCATCAGGTCTTCTTCAGTATCGCATAACGAAGAATGCTATTTGCAAGTTTGTTTCGTTTAAATGCACTCCTATACGCGATGATGGTACTGTTGGTGAACCAAAAACTTCCTTTGGACAGGAACGAGTTCGTCCAGGTGAATAAAGTTATATTATTTATGTAATCTGGCATGAAATATGCAACAGAAATATTCGAGAAGTATTCTTATACACGTGGTTATGTTTCTACATTGAGGAAATTGCACTATGAAACAACGAAAGAAATTAGGTTAGAACTGAGAATTAATAGGTAGAAACTTTGGACCAATGCTTGGGTGTGCCAGGAGTTCTTTCCCAGTTGTTCCATTGTTCATGATAAGTCCTGCTGTTTTGATATGGAGATGGTGTAGATATACTTGGTTAAGCTATTTCAACATATTTTTCTTCTATTAAGTCACTACTTCTTTTCCTATCCTGGAAGGATTTCTTAATGGAGAAATTTTAACTTTTGTCGGCTTCATAACTACCTCATTTTGGTGGAAAAGATTTAGATGATTTGACGATGATGATGGAGTAACTTAATAAGTATTGAAGTAATTGCTCTTGCTGACATGCTATTTCATCGTTATCTTTTATATCAACTCTCAATGTTCAGGAAGCCCAAGATTGCTTTCTCTCCAAATATTGGGTGACTGTGTTGAAGGAACCACACTGATTGCTGAGACGAAATACTGGGGAGGAGAAGAGGGTGATTCAGTTTTTCGGTGGTTTTTGGTAAGAGGGAGCTGATAATTCAACATCTCTGTTTAGATCTGTCACAAGTGTTGCCTAGTGTTACTAGAATAAGTTTACATTTGCCAAGCTGCATAATGGAATGAAAATATTTTGTGATTGCAGACTAATTCTGATGGTGAAAATAGTGAAATTGAAGGCACAAACTGCAAGATATACTTTATCACGGGGTGATATTGGCTCTCATGTATCTGTTTCATGTGAACCTGTTAGAAGTGATTGGGCACGAGGTCCTGTGATGCTTTCTGAACAAATTGGCCCCATTGTACCTGGTATGTTGAAATTTTCATCATTTCCTTATTCGTTTCTGCATATTGTAGAAAGTTACTCAATAGTTCATACTGAAGGAAGCTGCCTGGTTCCCCATATCTGCTTTTCCAATACAGGAGATATTGTAAAGAATTGTTATTTCTTATTTTGGAGCAATATTTCCTTTTGTGCTTGACTTCGTAATATCTGTGATGGGGTTCTCAACTCAGAAGTAACCATGGGAGTAAAAGAGAAGGGTTTTCCTTGAATTGACATTTGGATCAACTTAAAGATTACAGATCTCAACCCCAAAATGCAAGATAGCCACCAATACACTTACAACCAAACACAAATCAGGCACGAGCCTCATAGTAACCAAGCCACAAACACACAGCTTTGGCTAATTACAAGCTATCCACCACCACAAGTAAGCAAAAACAAGAAAACTCACAGCAACCCACAGATACAAACACAGGAGAGATAGGAGAATTAAAAGAGAGGGAGAACAGAGGAGATAAATAGAATCTTAGAAAGGAGGAGCAAGTGGAATAGAAGCTGATGAGAGTTGAGAGAGACTGTTGGTGATCAGCTAATGGTTTAAACCCGAGACTGTTGATGATCAGCTAATGGTTTAAACCCGCTTCTTTTAGATGGGTGCATGCAATGAAGTGCCTATGCAAGCCCAAACCCAATCCAGCCAAGACCCATGTCACCATTTCACACTTCGAATATTCTGGGCCCATATCAATCTGCGCCATGATGTGTTTCTTATATGCATTGGACCAGCCCCTTGTTCATCAACCACCAGATTATAGGCCATAATTGATGTGTAGGGTTCATTCTCAATTGCTCATGCTACTTTATCACTTCATGGAAAACATGTATTCCCTATTCTTTGTTCCTAAATTCAATTTACTATTATTCTTATTGTTTTCCCTAACCATGCAGGTCCACCAAGTTGCCAATCACTCGAATTTTTAGGTTCAATGGTTGAGGGAGGCCACTTGAGCTTCAAAGCCACATACAGTGGAGGGTGAGATCCAATGTGAAATCATGTATATATTTTCTTAAGGGTAACCTTCATCATACTTGTGCATGATCCAATGATTTTTTTTTCAGTGAAAAAGGAGATTGCACCCACGAATGGTATCGAGTAAAAGAAAATGGTATAAAGGACAAACTAATTGCTGATGGTAAGTCAGTTAGCTACCTGGATAACTTTTTCATTCCCGACGTACTATAAATATTTCAGGTTATAAATGAAAATGATGTAATCTTTGCAGAGTTTCTTGATTTGACTATTGAGGATGTGGATAGGTGCATTGAGCTTGTTTTCACGCCTGTGCGAAAGGATGGAGTAAGAGGGTCTGCAAAGACTGTTGTCTCAAGTGTCATTGCTCCTGGTAACTTTTATGTTATTTGGGCTTCTCAGACGGTGAACGTTTCTTCTAAATTATAACTTAAACAGAATGAGAAAAACAATCTTCTTACTAAACTTGAGTTCTATATAGGGGTGGCGTTAAATGTTGAATGAATATTGCATTTTGTGTGGGCTGCCAAAAAACAAAGTGCCATTTTCTATGTGGACTATACTGAGACTAAGGAACATGTCTCTTGATACACATGTAAAGGAGATAATTCTTAGGTAGTGTTATTCGTTCCGGATTGTTTCGTACGACTAGTACAATTGTCCAAAAATCCAACAATTGTCCAAAAGTCTGAAAATTCGGCAATCAGTGTTGCAAATGGACAATGCATACTTGTGGTTTGTGGATTAAAATAGTTCTGGATATAGGGTTTTGGATTTGGGGCTTTCAGATAAAACAAACTTTTAGCATATGCTATAGACTTGAAAGCATGCCAAAATTTTAATAAGGCAAGAGAATACTCAGAATAACTCTAGGATAAATTTCACTTGGTTGTACAAGACAAATATTGGTCAGATCTTGCTTTATGGCATACTAGTCGTCACCTGTGCAAGACACAGGACTTATTGTTATAATATTATTGCATATAAATTATGGTCACAGTATTGTTATAATATTGTTGCAGAACTCATGAGTAGTGTGAGGTGGCGCTCATTTTGCTAAATGAGCTACCAAGAGATATCCATGATAAGGCCCACCTTACAAGTCACATCAAAAGTGTGGGCCTCACTTTTGTATCTCCTGGTAGCTCATTTGGCTAAATGAGCAGCCACCTCATAGCCATCAAACCCCATTGTACCTGGTATGTTGAATTTTCATCATTTCCTTATTCGCTTCTGCATATTGTAGAAAGTTACTCAATAGTTCATACTGAAGGAAGCTGCCTGGTTCCCCATATCTGCTTTTCCAATACAGGAGATATTGTAAAGAATTGTTATTTCTTATTTTGGGGCAATATTTCCTTTTGTGCTTGACTTCGTAATATCTGTGATGGGGTTCTCAACTCAGAAGTAACCATGGGAGTAAAAGAGAAGGGTTTTCCTTGAATTGACATTTGGATCAACTTAAAGATTACAGATCTCAACCCCAAAATGCAAGATAGCCACCAATACACTTACAACCAAACACAAATCAGGCACGAGCCTCATAGTAACCAAGCCACAAACACACAGCTTTGGCTAATTACAAGCTATCCACCACCACAAGTAAGCAAAAACAAGAAAACTCACAGCAGCCCACAGATACAAACACAGGAGAGCTAGGAGAATTAAAAGAGAGGGAGAACAGAGGAGATAAATAGAATCTTAGAAAGGAGGAGCAAGTGGAATAGAAGCTGATGAGAGTTGAGAGAGACTGTTGGTGATCAGCTAATGGTTTAAACCCGAGACTGTTGATGATCAGCTAATGGTTTAAACCCGCTTCTTTTAGATGGGTGCATGCAATGAAGTGCCTATGCAAGCCCAAACCCAATCCAGTCAAGACCCATGTCACCATTTCACACTTCGAATATTCTGGGCCCATATCAATCTGCGCCATGATGTGTTTCTTATATGCATTGGACCAGCCTTTTGTTCATCAACCACCAGATTATAGGCCATAATTTATGTGTAGGGTTCATTCTCAATTGCTCATGCTACTTTATCACTTCATGGAAAACATGTATTCCCTATTCTTTGTTCCTAAATTCAATTTACTATTATTCTTATTGTTTTCCCTAACCATGCAGGTCCACCAAGTTGCCAATCACTCGAATTTTTAGGTTCAATGGTTGAGGGAGGCCGCTTGAGCTTCAAAGCCACATACAGTGGAGGGTGAGATCCAATGTGAAATCATGTATATATTTTCTTAAGGGTAACCTTCATCATACTTGTGCATGATCCAATGATTTTTTTTTTCAGTGAAAAAGGAGATTGCACCCACGAATGGTATCGAGTAAAAGAAAATGGTATAAAGGACAAACTAATTGCTGATGGTAAGTCAGTTAGCTACCTGGATAACTTTTTCATTCCCGACGTACTATAAATATTTCAGGTTATAAATGAAAATGATGTAATCTTTGCAGAGTTTCTTGATTTGACTATTGAGGATGTGGATAGGTGCATTGAGCTTGTTTTCACTTCAGCGAAGGATGGAGTAAGAGGGTCTGCAAAGACTGTTGTCTCAAGTGTCATTGCTCCTGGTAACTTTTATGTTATTTGGGCTTCTCAGACGGTGAACGCTTCTTCTAAATTATAACTTAAACAGAATGAGAAAAACAATCTTCTTACTAAACTTGAGTTCTATATAGGGGTGGCGTTAAATGTTTGAATGAATATTGCATTTTGTGTAGGCTGCCAAAAAACAAAGTGCCATTTTCTATGTGGACTATACTGAGACTAAGGAACATGTCTCTTGATACACATGTAAAGGAGATAATTCTTAGGGAGTGTTATTCGTTCCGGATTGTTTCGTACGACTAGTACAATTGTCCAAAAATCCAACAATTGTCCAAAAGTCTGAAAATTCGGCAATCAGTGTTGCAAATGGACAATGCATACTTGTGGTTTGTGGATTAAAATAGTTCTGGATATAGGGTTTTGGATTTGGGGCTTTCAGATAAAACAAACTTTTAGCATATGCTATAGACTTGAAAGCATGCCAAAATTTTAATAAGGCAAGAGAATACTCAGAATAACTCTAGGATAAATTTCACTTGGTTGTACAAGACAAATATTGGTCAGATCTTGCTTTATGGCATACTAGTCGTCACCTGTGCAAGACACAGGACTTATTGTTATAATATTATTGCATATAAATTATGGTCACAGTATTGTTATAATATTGTTGCAGAACTCATGAGTATGACTTGTGAGGTGGCGGCTCATTTTGCTAAATGAGCTACCAAGAGATATCCATGCGATAAGGCCCACCTTACAAGTCACATCAAAAGGTGTGGGCCTCACTTTTGTATCTCCTGGTAGCTCATTTGGCTAAATGAGCCGCCACCTCATAGCCATCAAACCCTATTGTTGCATGTATATTATGGTAATATTATAATTTGAAAATTATAATAATATAGATAGAGATTCCTAATTTCACAATTACATAAAATAAAATGAACACCCATCAATACTTTTTCTCATTGGGATATAAAAATTTTATAAGAACAAATGTCAACATGTAACTATTTCCAAGTTAAAAGGTTGGGTTGAGAGGAAATAGAGAAATAAAGAGAAAAATAAATGCTTAATAAAAACTAAAAAGATAGTTATTAATTACTAATTTTAGGAAGATAAAGAGCCAAAGCTCTAATAAGATGACAAGTGTGCAACTTAGCTTTTCTTAGTATATAGTATGCTATGATGAGGATGGAATAAGTGAAGTCAATAAGGAGTATTTTGACGAAATAATTTGCTTATGCTTAATGGTTCTTGATATCTCGCCAAGTGCATAATCTTGCTGGGCTGCTAAAAGTGTCTCAGCCTATCATTGCCAATATCTATTTTCTAATATGATTTTTCTTTTTCTCTGTTGCAGCGGATCCAAAGGGTACTAAGCTTATGGTTCCAAGCTGTTTTCAAGACAAGGAAGTTGTTCCGTAAAACATTATTATGGTGGGAAAGAAGGCACTGGGGAGTATATATGGTACAGAGTCAAGGATAAAATTGAATCAGTGTTGCAAATGGACAATGCATACTTGTGGTTTGTGGATTAAAATAGTTCTGGATATAGGGTTTTGGATTTGGGGCTTTCAGATAAAACAAACTTTTAGCATATGCTATAGACTTGAAAGCATGCCAAAATTTTAATAAGGCAAGAGAATACTCAGAATAACTCTAGGATAAATTTCACTTGGTTGTACAAGACAAATATTGGTCAGATCTTGCTTTATGGCATACTAGTCGCCACCTGTGCAAGACACAGGACTTATTGTTATAATATTATTGCATATAAATTATGGTCACAGTATTGTTATAATATTGTTGCAGAACTCATGAGTATGACTTGTGAGGTGGCGGCTCATTTTGCTAAATGAGCTACCAAGAGATATCCATGCGATAAGGCCCACCTTACAAGTCACATCAAAAGGTGTGGGCCTCACTTTTGTATCTCCTGGTAGCTCATTTGGCTAAATGAGCCACCTCATAGCCATCAAACCCTATTGTTGCATGTATATTATGGTAATATTATAATTTGAAAATTATAATAATATAGATAGAGATTCCTAATTTCACAATTACATAAAATAAAATGAACACCCATCAATACTTTTTCTCATTGGGATATAAAAAATTTTATAAGAACAAATGTCAACATGTAACTATTTCCAAGTTAAAAGGTTGGGTTGAGAGGGAAATAGAGAAATAAAGAGAAAAATAAATGCTTAATAAAAACTAAAAAGATAGTTATTAATTACTAATTTTAGGAAGATAAAGAGCCAAAGCTCTAATAAGATGACAAGTGTGCAACTTAGCTTTTCTTAGTATATAGTATGCTATGATGAGGATGGAATAAGTGAAGTCAATAAGGAGTATTTTGACGAAATAATTTGCTTATGCTTAATGGTTCTTGATATCTCGCCAAGTGCATAATCTTGCTGGGCTGCTAAAAGTGTCTCAGCCTATCATTGCCAATATCTATTTTCTAATATGATTTTTCTTTTTCTCTGTTGCAGCGGATCCAAAGGGTACTAAGCTTATGGTTCCAAGCTGTTTTCAAGACAAGGAAGTTGTTCCGGTAAAACATTATTATGGTGGGAAAGAAGGCACTGGGGAGTATATATGGTACAGAGTCAAGGATAAAATTGAACCAGAGTTGCTGAATAGCATTATTGCTTCTGAAGATGCTCTTATTGTTGGGAAGACCTTGTATGATCTGTTATAGGTTACAGTTATTTCATGATATAAAAGTAAACCTTTCATTGCCATCTTGACTGATTGCATCCTGTAACAGAACCTATACACCTTCGCTTGATGATATTGGCTCTCATTTAGCTCTTCAATGGCTGCCTACACGTGTTGATGGAAAGCTTGGAGATCCACTTTTTTCAGTTAGCAATGATCCAGTCATGGCAGGTTGTCTTTACTCTTTATCCGCTAGCGATACCTACTGTAACTACTGTCCATATTGCATATATTGGCAAAGCCTTTAGGGATATACATTCTGAAATGGACTGTACGGCTATTTGGTTTAGTTACCACTAAAACTGTTTACGGTATAATAGTTTTTATATGTTTGTATAATAGTAATAACATAGCATGGGCCGTAATCTAAACATATCAATATTCGGCAAAATTCCACCTGAAAAATATATATTTACTATTTTAGATGCATCTGGTTTAATGAAATAATAGCATGAAGTATTGAGACAGTTTAGAAAACTTATGTAAAAACTGTTAACATATTATGATAGAAAGTTCCTGTATTGGAATTTAATTAGAGTTTAACTATTGAATATAAAATTGATTCTTGTATAACGATCGTACTGAAACCACACTAAGTTCCTCAACTAATGTTATCTTTTTCTTTGTTCTAACTGTTCTTGTTTGTACTTCACAGCCCTCCCAGTTGTTTCTGATGTTTTATTAAAGGAAATAAGTTCTGGTGTTTATGCTGGAGAAGGCAAATATTATGGTGGTTATGAAGGATCAAGCTTGTATAGCTGGTACAGGGAAACTAATGAAGGGAATATTATTCTTATTAGTGGAGCAACTTCTACCACTTACGAAGTTACGGATTCTGATTACAACTGCCGTCTATTGTTTGGGTAACTAACCTGTCTTTCCAACTCATTGTTTGTCCTTAAGATCAATATGTTTTATCATGACAACAAGTTTACAAAATTTTGAAAGCTAGAGAAAGGAATAGTAAAGAGTTTGTAAATTTGATGAGAAATTAGTGCTAAAAAGAAGGAAAAGTATTGTCACTATTGTACTTAAATTCAGTGTATCTTTGAAGAATCCAATATAATTTCTTTTATTTCAAAATTGAATAATAAATGTAATTTGGCAGCTATACCCCTGCTCGCCGATTCTGTTGCTGGGGAACTAAAAGTGTCTCAGCCTATCATTGCCAATATCTATTTTCTAATATGATTTTTCTTTTTCTCTGTTGCAGCGGATCCAAAGGGTACTAAGCTTATGGTTCCAAGCTGTTTTCAAGACAAGGAAGTTGTTCCGGTAAAACATTATTATGGTGGGAAAGAAGGCACTGGGGAGTATATATGGTACAGAGTCAAGGATAAAATTGAACCAGAGTTGCTGAATAGCATTATTGCTTCTGAAGATGCTCTTATTGTTGGGAAGACCTTGTATGATCTGTTATAGGTTACAGTTATTTCATGATATAAAAGTAAACCTTTCATTGCCATCTTGACTGATTGCATCCTGTAACAGAACCTATACACCTTCGCTTGATGATATTGGCTCTCATTTAGCTCTTCAATGGCTGCCTACACGTGTTGATGGAAAGCTTGGAGATCCACTTTTTTCAGTTAGCAATGATCCAGTCATGGCAGGTTGTCTTTACTCTTTATCCGCTAGCGATACCTACTGTAACTACTGTCCATATTGCATATATTGGCAAAGCCTTTAGGGATATACATTCTGAAATGGACTGTACGGCTATTTGGTTTAGTTACCACTAAAACTGTTTACGGTATAATAGTTTTTATATGTTTGTATAATAGTAATAACATAGCATGGGCGTAATCTAAACATATCAATATTCGCAAAATTCCACCTGAAAAATATATATTTACTATTTTAGATGCATCTGGTTTAATGAAATAATAGCATGAAGTATTGAGACAGTTTAGAAAACTTATGTAAAACTGTTAACATATTATGATAGAAAGTTCCTGTATTGGAATTTAATTAGAGTTTAACTATTGAATATAAAATTGATTCTTGTATAACGATCGCACTGAAACCACACTAAGTTCCTCAACTAATGTTATCTTTTTCTTTGTTCTAACTGTTCTTGTTTGTACTTCACAGCCCTCCCAGTTGTTTCTGATGTTTTATTAAAGGAAATAAGTTCTGGTGTTTATGCTGGAGAAGGCAAATATTATGGTGGTTATGAAGGATCAAGCTTGTATAGCTGGTACAGGAAACTAATGAAGGGAATATTATTCTTATTAGTGGAGCAACTTCTACCACTTACGGTTACGGATTCTGATTACAACTGCCGCCTATTGTTTGGGTAACTAACCTGTCTTTCCAACTCATTGTTTGTCCTTAAGATCAATATGTTTTATCATGACAACAAGTTTACAAAATTTTGAAAGCGCTAGAGAAAGGAATAGTAAAGAGTTTGTAAATTTGATGAGAAATTAGTGCTAAAAAGAAGGAAAAGTATTGTCACTATTGTACTTAAATTCAGTGTATCTTTGAAGAATCCAATATAATTTCTTTTATTTCAAAAATTGAATAATAAATGTAATTTGGCAGCTATACCCCTGCTCGCTCGGATTCTGTTGCTGGGGAACTCAAATTGTCAGAGCCATCCAACATAATTCTTCCAGGTAAACTGAAACTGTAAACATTCTATGATTTAAATGTTATACAAGCATATCCTTCACTTCTCTAAACATCTGTCCAGTTCTTAGTTATAGTTATATTTACGATTCATATAGAAGTTTTGTTCTTAAAGCTAATTAACTGGCAAAGAAACTGCTCCAGCGCTGCCTGTTGTTCTTTGAATGTTTAGTTATAGTGATAGCCCCATGTCTGCTTTAAGTTACTCCAAGTGACTGAATAATTTTAGCTCCTGAATCTTGGAGATTTGCAGGGTGCATTCTTCTTTGTCTCTTCCCTATAGGGGGAAACTGATTTGAGGTCGGGTCTGCCTTGGCCAGACCCAAACCTACAAAGACTATACGGCCCTGGTCTAGGAAGATTTGAGTCTATAACTTTTACTGAAACTTTATTCATTTATTAAGAAAATTTGGTTCAAGTTGAATCTATTTAGGATGTGGTCCATTATAATTAATACTTTTATACACTAGAGTCATATTTTGTGCTGATTTTTGTTGGCTCCTAGAGATTTGTTAGGGTGTTAAGAGGATTGGGTAGGTCCAGACCCTACCTATTTGGGGTTCCCGGTTCAGAGTTTGGACCATGCACAGCAGATAGATCTAGATTTCGGATTTTGATCGGGAAAAATCAGGCTGGATCATTTCAGGTTCAGATGATGTGGACCCATTTGTAGCCCTAGTTCTCTAGTAATAAATAAAATAAAAATAAAAATCCCACACCACCACACACACACACATTCTGCACAGGGCACCATTTTTACTTTTTTCATTTTTATTACTTGCCATAGAGACATAATTTACATCTTTTGTTTCAGAACTTCTGAAAATTGAGAGATTCTATTTCAATGGAAAAGAAATTGAAGGTGGAATGCTTACTGCAGTTGAGGTTATTCCACATAGTGAGATTCAACGACATATTTGGAGCAAATACAAGAAAGATATTAAATACCAATGGTAAAATATTACTTGGCACATTCCCTACTGCAGTATTTTATGATCGTTGTAATGATTTATTATATGTGGACAGGTTTTATTCAATAGGTACAGGAAACTAATGAAGGGAATATTATTCTTATTAGTGGAGCAACTTCTACCACTTACGGTTACGGATTCTGATTACAACTGCCGTCTATTGTTTGGGTAACTAACCTGTCTTTCCAACTCATTGTTTGTCCTTAAGATCAATATGTTTTATCATGACAACAAGTTTACAAAATTTTGAAAGCGCTAGAGAAAGGAATAGTAAAGAGTTTGTAAATTTGATGAGAAATTAGTGCTAAAAAGAAGGAAAAGTATTGTCACTATTGTACTTAAATTCAGTGTATCTTTGAAGAATCCAATATAATTTCTTTTATTTCAAAAATTGAATAATAAATGTAATTTGGCAGCTATACCCCTGCTCGCTCGGATTCTGTTGCTGGGGAACTCAAATTGTCAGAGCCATCCAACATAATTCTTCCAGGTAAACTGAAGCAGTAAACATTCTATGATTTAAATGTTATACAAGCATATCCTTCACTTCTCTAAACATCTGTCCAGTTCTTAGTTATAGTTATATTTACGATTCATATAGAAGTTTTGTTCTTAAAGCTAATTAACTGGCAAAGAAACTGCTCCAGCGCTGCCTGTTGTTCTTTGAATGTTTAGTTATAGTGATAGCCCCATGTCTGCTTTAAGTTACTCCAAGTGACTGAATAATTTTAGCTCCTGAATCTTGGAGATTTGCAGGGTGCATTCTTCTTTGTCTCTTCCCTATAGGGGGAAACTGATTTGAGGTCGGGTCTGCCTTGGCCAGACCCAAACCTACAAAGACTATACGGCCCTGGTCTAGGAAGATTTGAGTCTATAATTTTACTGAAACTTTATTCATTTATTAAGAAAATTTGGTTCAAGTTGAATCTATTTAGGATGTGGTCCATTATAATTAATACTTTTATACACTAGAGTCATATTTTGTGCTGATTTTTGTTGGCTCCTAGAGATTTGTTAGGGTGTTAAGAGGATTGGGTAGGTCCAGACCCTACCTATTTGGGGTTCCCGGTTCAGAGTTTGGACCATGCACAGCAGATAGATCTAGATTTCGGATTTTGATCGGGAAAAATCAGGCTGGATCATTTCAGGTTCAGATGATGTGGACCCATTTGTAGCCCTAGTTCTCTAGTAATAAATAAAATAAAAATAAAAAAAATCCCACACCGCCCACACACACACACACATTCTGCACAGGGCACCATTTTTACTTTTTTTCATTTTTATTACTTGCCATAGAGACATAATTTACATCTTTTGTTTCAGAACTTCTGAAAATTGAGAGATTCTATTTCAATGGAAAAGAAATTGAAGGTGGAATGCTTACTGCAGTTGAGGTTATTCCACATAGTGAGATTCAACGACATATTTGGAGCAAATACAAGAAAGATATTAAATACCAATGGTAAAATATTACTTGGCACATTCCCTACTGCAGTATTTTATGATCGTTGTAATGATTTATTATATGTGGACAGGTTTTATTCAATAGGAACAGGATCATACCAATCCTTTGAACAATTTCCTTCACAATGCTCTAGCTCATATAAGGTCAGATTTGAAGACATAGGCCGTTGCCTGAAATGTGAATGCACTGTTACAGACATGTTTGGAAGGTCAAGCGGGCCTGTTTCAGCAGTGACCTCTCCCATATTACCAGGTTATTTTTACTACTGCATATATGTTATGCAGAATGTTCTATCTAGTTTAGATATATTGTCATCATTCAAGTTGAAGTAGTAAAACTAGTATCATGGGGTTGAGGATCTTAAATTTTCATAATTTAAACTTGTTTGTTTCATTTGTCAATTAACGGACGACATGACCTTAAAGCTTCATGGAGGGAAAGAATCCTAATATTCGGGATAAAGATGTTGTGGTTGTTGCTTTCATATTGGGGGCTAGGTGTCTTTTTCTTTAAGAACATTTACAATCCATCTAAAACGGGTTTCAAATGTCTGCAGTGACATCCCTTTTTCTTGAAGTCCAAGACTTTCTTAGTTTGCAATCTTTTTTTCCCCTCCTGTATTCCAGGGATTCCCAAAATTGATAAGCTGGAAATTGAAGGAAGAGGTTTCCACACAAACTTATATGCTGTTCGCGGTGTGTATAGTGGAGGAAAAGAAGGAAAGAGCAAAATTCAATGGCTCAGAGCAATGGTCGGAAGTCCTGATCTTATCTCTATACCTGGTATATGGAATCTCTCTCCTAATCTTTTCCTTTTACCTTATATATACAAATTATTCTACTTATAGCAAAAACGTTATACATGTAGCCTACAGTCCATTGTGTTTCTATTTTGGTTGCTGATTGTATATTCCTAGTTAGTCATTGAATCTTAAGAGGTATCTTATCACGGTTAGCTGTAGTGACATTTCATTGATTTCACTCATATATCTGCAGCTGAATGAGAATGTAGGTTCAGTGTAGCTGCCTTTCTATATCACATGCACTTTTACAATTGGGTGAAAGTATGCCCTCCATCATGATTGGCAGATGCTCCTGCAGCCAAAACTCTGTTCTTTATGGCTGAAAAATGAATGAGATGCATCCAGCACTACCTTGGTCTCACCTGATCTCAGTCTCTTTGAGCCTTATTTAAGTTCCTCAATATATATTTGTACTAGTTTTCGAAGAAAGAACTGCCACGAGATTCCAGACTCAGATTTTGCGTTGTAAGATATGTTGATCTGAGTTAAGATATCTACTCATCTACCGCTACCAATCAGATCATCACGAGTCTGTCCTAAACTTATTATTTTACTGAATCAGGTCATTCTATTCATTGTTCTACCTCTTGTAGCCCTTTTCTTCTTTGCATCGCCAAGAGACTTTACTGTTTTGACTCGTGTAGGTCTATGTCTTGCAGATTCATTCTCTTTAAGTTCAGCAGCACCTACTTGTCTGCAAATTTAAGATGCCAACTTGTAGCATATTTTTCTTTATCATTTCCAATTCCTTTATAATAACCATCCATCGAATTTCTAGGGATAATCAATATGAAGGAAAGGTGGCAATGGCATTCTTTAGGGCTTTTTTAGGGATGTTCTCATTGCTCTGTTGCTTTATTTAATCATTTCGATGTATTGGTGTCCTCTTATGCTGTAGAAGGGTCTTTGGGTACGACTGTTAGGAAAAATTTGTTTTCAATATGGAGGCTTTTGAACTTTCCAAGGTAAAACCTCCTCCTAGGGCTGATACATGCACCACATTGTAGTCCTTTGTAAAAGATGCTTTCAATTTCTTCAGCTGGCCTGTTCACGCTGTAGCCTTTTGCAGGTTTAAAGAGAGACCTCCTCAGTTAACATTGCAATCATGCTCTTTTTTGCTCTAGAAATTCTTATGAACACTATTTGTGACATGCAGGTGAAACTGGGAGGATGTATGAAGCTAATGTAGATGATGTGGGCTACAGGCTCGTAGTTCTTTATACTCCAATTAGGGAGGATGGTTTGAGGGGAGCCAAGTTCTGCATCAACTGAACCAATTGCCGTTGGTATATTCCCAGCTCTTTGTACTTCATGCTTTTTTGTATAAACTAGTTTACAAACATCAATTAAATTCATCAGCAAATTTTGTTGTTATGGTCGTTGACCAATATGCTAGACTAACTGCTATGTGAAATTCGCAGATCGGTTATCTTGATATGTTTGTAAAATTTTTATATTCAAATAATCAAATCTTGTAGGTGTCTTTTTCTTTAAGAACATTTACAATCCATCTAAAGCGGGTTTCAAATGTCTGCAGTGACATCCCTTTTCTTGAAGTCCAAGACTTTCTTAGTTTGCAATCTTTTTTTCCCTCCTGTATTCCAGGGATTCCCAAAATTGATAAGCTGGAAATTGAAGGAAGAGGTTTCCACACAAACTTATATGCTGTTCGCGGTGTGTATAGTGGAGGAAAAGAAGGAAAGAGCAAAATTCAATGGCTCAGAGCAATGGTCGGAAGTCCTGATCTTATCTCTATACCTGGTAAATGGAATCTCTCTCGTAATCTTTTCCCTTTACCTTATATACAAATTATTCTACTTATAGCAAAAACGTTATACATGTAGCCTACAGTCCATTGTGTTTCTATTTTGGTTGCTGATTGTATATTCCTAGTTAGTCATTGAATCTTAAGAGGTATCTTATCACGGTTAGCTGTAGTGACATTTCATTGATTTCACTCATATATCTGCAGCTGAATGAGAATGTAGGTTCAGTGTAGCTGCCTTTCTATATCACATGCACTTTTACAATTGGGTGAAAGTATGCCCTCCATCATGATTGGCAGATGCTCCTGCAGCCAAAACTCTGTTCTTTATGGCTGAAAAATGAATGAGATGCATCCAGCACTACCTTGGTCTCACCTGATCTCAGTCTCTTTGAGCCTTATTTAAGTTCCTCAATATATATTTGTACTAGTTTTCGAAGAAAGAACTGCCACGAGATTCCAGACTCAGATTTTGCGTTGTAAGATATGTTGATCTGAGTTAAGATATCTACTCATCTACCGCTACCAATCAGATCATCACGAGTCTGTCCTAAACTTATTATTTTACTGAATCAGGTCATTCTATTCATTGTTCTACCTCTTGTAGCCCTTTTCTTCTTTGCATCGCCGCAGACTTTACTGTTTTGACTCGTGTAGGTCTATGTCTTGCAGATTCATTCTCTTTAAGTTCAGCAGCACCTACTTGTCTGCAAATTTAAGATGCCAACTTGTAGCATATTTTTTCTTTATCATTTCCAATTCCTTTATAATAACCATCCATCGAATTTCTAGGGATAATCAATATGAAGGAAAGGTGGCAATGGCATTCTTTAGGGCTTTTTTAGGGATGTTCTCATTGCTCTGTTGCTTTATTTAATCATTTCGATGTATTGGTGTCCTCTTATGCTGTAGAAGGGTCTTTGGGTACGACTGTTAGGAAAAATTTGTTTTCAATATGGAGGCTTTTGAACTTTCCAAGGTAAAACCTCGTCCTAGGGCTGATACATGCACCACATTGTAGTCCTTTGTAAAAGATGCTTTCAATTTCTTCAGCTGGCCTGTTCACGCTGTAGCCTTTTGCAGGTTTAAAGAGACCTCCTCAGTTAGCAATGATCCAGTCATGGCAGGTTGTCTTTACTCTTTATCCGCTAGCGATACCTACTGTAACTACTATCCATATTGCATATATTGGCAAAGCCTTTAGGATATACATTCTGAAATTGACTGTATGGCTATTTGGTTTAGTTACCACTAAAACTGTTTACGGTATAATAGTTTTTATTTGTTTGTATAATAGTAATAACATAACATGGGCGTAATCTAAACATATCAATATTCGCAAAATTCCACCTGAAAAATATCTATTTACTATTTTAGATGCATCTGGTTTAATGAAATAATAGCATGAAGTATTGAGACAGTTTAGAAAACTTATGTAAAACTGTTAACATATTATGATAGAAAGTTCCTGTATTGGAATTTAATTAGAGTTTAATTATTGAATATAAAATTGATTCTTGTATAACGATCGTACTGAAACCACACTAAGTTCCTCAACTAATGTTATCTTTTTCTTTGTTCTAACTGTTCTTGTTTGTACTTCACAGCCCTCCCAGTTGTTTCTGATGTTTTATTAAAGGAAATAAGTTCTGGTGTTTATGCTGGAGAAGGCAAATATTATGGTGGTTATGAAGGATCAAGCTTGTATAGCTGGTACAGGGAAACTAATGAAGGGAATATTATTCTTATTAGTGGAGCAACTTCTACCACTTACGGTTACGGATTCTGATTACAACTGCCGCCTATTGTTTGGGTAACTAACCTGTCTTTCCAACTCATTGTTTGTCCTTAAGATCAATATGTTTTATCATGACAACAAGTTTACAAAATTTTGAAAGCTAGAGAAAGGAATAGTAAAGAGTTTGTAAATTTGATGAGAAATTAGTGCTAAAAAGAAGGAAAGAGCAAAATTCAATGGCTCAGAGCAATGGTCGGAAGTCCTGATCTTATCTCTATACCTGGTATATGGAATCTCTCCTAATCTTTTCCTTTACCTTATATACAAATTATTCTACTTATAGCAAAACGCTATACATGTAGCCTACAGTCCATTGTGTTTCTATTTTGGTTGCTGATTGTATATTCCTAGTTAGTCATTGAATCTTAAGAGGTATCTTATCACGGTTAGCTGTAGTGACATTTCATTGATTTC
This sequence comes from Asparagus setaceus, assembly GCA_012295165.1. Classification (NCBI taxonomy): domain Eukaryota; kingdom Viridiplantae; phylum Streptophyta; class Magnoliopsida; order Asparagales; family Asparagaceae; genus Asparagus; species Asparagus setaceus. Next base: position 32,375,383 of record CM022709.1, on the reverse strand, counting down.
ACTCATATATCTGCAGCTGAATGAGAATGTAGGTTCAGTGTAGCTGCCTTTCTATATCACATGCACTTTTACAATTGGGTGAAAGTATGCCCTCCATCATGATTGGCAGATGCTCCTGCAGCCAAAACTCTGTTCTTTATGGCTGAAAAATGAATGAGATGCATCCAGCACTACCTTGGTCTCACCTGATCTCAGTCTCTTTGAGCCTTATTTAAGTTCCTCAATATATATTTGTACTAGTTTTCGAAGAAAGAACTGCCACGAGATTCCAGACTCAGATTTTGCGTTGTAAGATATGTTGATCTGAGTTAAGATATCTACTCATCTACCGCTACCAATCAGATCATCACGAGTCTGTCCTAAACTTATTATTTTACTGAATCAGGTCATTCTATTCATTGTTCTACCTCTTGTAGCCCTTTTCTTCTTTGCATCACAAGAGACTTTACTGTTTTGACTCGTAGGTCTATGTCTTGCAGATTCATTCTCTTTAAGTTCAGCAGCACCTACTTGTCTGCAAATTTAAGATGCCAACTTGTAGCATATTTTTCTTTATCATTTCCAATTCCTTTATAATAACCATCCATCGAATTTCTAGGGATAATCAATATGAAGGAAAGGTGGCAATGGCATTCTTTAGGGCTTTTTTAGGGATGTTCTCATTGCTCTGTTGCTTTATTTAATCATTTCGATGTATTGGTGTCCTCTTATGCTGTAGAAGGGTCTTTGGGTACGACTGTTAGGAAAAATTTGTTTTCAATATGGAGGCTTTTGAACTTTCCAAGGTAAAACCTCCTCCTAGGGCTGATACATGCACCACATTGTAGTCCTTTGTAAAAGATGCTTTCAATTTCTTCAGCTGGCCTGTTCACGCTGTAGCCTTTTGCAGGTTTAAAGAGAGACCTCCTCAGTTAACATTGCAATCATGCTCTTTTTTGCTCTAGAAATTCTTATGAACACTATTTGTGACATGCAGGTGAAACTGGGAGGATGTATGAAGCTAATGTAGATGATGTGGGCTACAGGCTCGTAGTTCTTTATACTCCAATTAGGGAGGATGGTTTGAAGGGGAGCCAAGTTCTGCATCAACTGAACCAATTGCCGTTGGTATATTCCCAGCTCTTTGTACTTCATGCTTTTTTTTGTATAAACTAGTTTACAAACATCAATTAAATTCATCAGCAAATTTTGTTGTTATGGTCGTTGACCAATATGCTAGACTAACTGCTATGTGAAATTCGCAGATCGGTTATCTTGATATGTTTGTAAAATTTTTATATTCAAATAATCAAATCTTGTAGGTATATTGTTGTCATTATATTCCCAGCTCTTGGTACTTCATCCTTTTTTTATAAGCCAGTTACAAACACTAGTCGAATCCGTCAGCAGTTTTTGTTTGTTTGGGTCCTTTACCAATATGCTGGATTACATCGGCATATGAAATTCTCAAATGAGTTATCTTGATCTATTCGTAAAATTCCATAAATTAAAATTAGCAACTGGTAAGCAACTCTAATAGGTCTGTTCAACTAAGCTGAGTTAATTTATTTTTGAGAGTATTATGCCACTGTATTGTTCAAAGATTGAATTTGGTAGCTCTACTTCCATTATAATATATCACCAATATTAGCTTGAAATGCACAACATTTGCCAGAACTGCAAACCTTGTATGATAGTTGAGTCGCTGGTTTAATTCCAGCTTAAGCTTTTGGTTTCTGATTCATCCATTCACGTGGTTGAACAGATCAAGCCGCATTCGAAGTGGACCACATTTGCACATTTACAAAGAGAGACATGTCACTTACTAATTATTAGTTGAAAGTTCATGACCAAATAATTATGAGACAAGTAATTCTGCGTGCATGCCTTGTATCCTGATTCACTGCTTCTCTCTCTAGAATCAGTATTCTCTCTCTGGTTTTTTTAAATTACCAATTTCCATGCTCTACCAACTCCAGGACATGGTAGTTTCTTTTATTTATTTATAGTTTTAAATGTCTGAATATTCTGTATTGTTCTTGTATTCATTCAATTCGTTCTTGTGATTATTTGCAGAGCCTGATGTTTACAAGGAAGTTAAACAGAAGATGGACTTGGGATCTGTAAAATTTGAGGTAATGTCTGCTGCATGTTATGTGAAATGTGATTTAGAAAATTTTAGCTGCAATGTTTCACAATGGAACATAACTATTAGCCCGTATTTCCATCTTTTATTCATTATTAGAAGTACCACCGCTAGGTGCATTGTTTTTCAGGGATCAAGACAATAAACTTTGTCAATGAGGTGATGATCCTAATAGGAACTTGGTCATCTATTATTATAACAGGATAACCATATCATAACTTGTCACTAGCATTTCTCCTTTCTATATTGGCTAAATGAGCTTCATCCTCCTTTCTGTTATTCATTGTATAATATCAATATCAAACCTTATGCAGCATGATTAGTCACCTTGATATGATTGTCACAGTGACAGCCAAATGTTTTGCAACATGCTTCATCATTGGCAGTTACTTGCTCTTGTTGATAATTATTTTTCATACATTTGTCTACTATGTTGCATGGTGTGTCAAAGTAGGATTGATGGTTAAATTTTCCTTTCAAAAGTTAATATATTTCCTCTTCTATATTGAAACAGGTATTGTGTAACAAGGATCCGATGCCAAAGAAGGTAGGTTTCTTTATTCTTAAATTCAGAAATGAATCATCTTGTTGACCATTTAGCAGAAAGCATAATTAATCATGCACTAATACTTTTCTTGCTGTCGTCATAGGGAGCCGGAGTTGGAAATCTTGAGAGAAGAGTTCTAGAAGTTAACAGAAAGAGAGTCAAGGTTATAAAACCGGGTTCTAAGACTTCTTTTCCGACTACTGAAATTCGGGGAACTTATGCTCCTCCTTTTCATGTAAGTTTCCCTCTTTTTTGTTAGCATGTTTAAGGCGTATATAAACCAGTGGTCTTTGAATTTTAGTTTTTAGGAAATTACATTTAGATGTATAACGAGAGGCTGGTGGTGCTGGCAATTTGTGGTAGTTTTATTAACTGAAGAATGTTTGGAGTTGGGAGCTTCATGTCATCTTTTACCTAATAAGCTACCCTTGTATTATCATTAATATGAGTAGAGCTATGCTACTATTGATAATATCTTGATGCAGTCGATCCATATTTAAAATTTGCAATGTATACTGTTGGATGTGATGTAATCCACATGGACTACTTATAAACAAGATTGTAAAAAAAAGAAAAAACAATGTCAATGATTTCAACGTGTATTTAATCATGTCTCAAGAGGTAGGGGTAACCATTATTGGATTCTATGAAAATTCTGAAACATTGTTTTGCCAACATAAGATGCATGATGAAACAAAGACATTAAAATCATCTGAGATTTTGTTTTTAAATAATTTTTGGTAATAGATCACGTCCAACGTGCAGATTTTCAATTTAGAAATCTAAATTTAAATTTGGACCTATAGTATCTGCATTCTTGACGCTTTCATTATTAGAAGTACCACCGCTAGGTGCATTGTTTTTCAGGGATCAAGATAATAAACTTTGTCAATGAGGTGATGAACCTAATAGGAACTTGGTCATCTATTATTATAACAGGATAACCATATCATAACTTGTCACTAGCATTTCTCCTTTCTATATTGGCTAAATGAGCTTCATCCTCCTTTCTGTTATTCATTGTATAATATCAATATCAAACCTTATGCAGCATGATTACTCACCTTGATATGATTGTCACAGTGACAGCCAAATGTTTTGCAACATGCTTCATCATTGGCAGTTAAACTTGCTCTTGTTGATAATTATTTTTCATACATTTGTCTACTATGTTGCATGGTGTGTCAAAGTAGGATTGATGGTTAAAATTTCCTTTCAAAAGTTAATATATTTCCTCTTCTATATTGAAACAGGTATTGTGTAACAAGGATCCAATGCCAAAGAAGGTAGGTTTCTTTATTCTTAAATTCAGAAATGAATCATCTTGTTGACCATTTAGCAGAAAGCATAATTAATCATGCACTAATACTTTTCTTGCTGTCGTCATAGGGAGCCGGAGTTGGAAATCTTGAGAGAAGAGTTCTAGAAGTTAACAGAAAGAGAGTCAAGGTTATAAAACCTGGTTCTAAGACTTCTTTTCCGACTACTGAAATTGGGAACTTATGCTCCTCCTTTTCATGTAAGTTTCCTCTTTTTGTTAGCATGTTTAAGGCGATATAAACCAGTGGTCTTTGAATTTTAGTTTTAGGAAATTACATTTAGATGTATAACGAGAGGCTGGTGGTGCTGGCAATTTGTGGTAGTTTTATTAACTGAAGAATGTTTGGAGTTGGGAGCTTCATGTCATCTTTTACCTAATAAGCTACACTTGTATTATCATTAATATGAGTAGAGCTATGCTACTATTGATAATATCTTGATGCAGTCGATCCATATTTAAAATTTGCAATGTATACTGTTGGATGTGATGTAATCCACATGGACTACTCATAAACAAGATTGTAAAAAAAAGAAAAAACAATGTCAATGATTTCAACGTGTATTTAATCATGTCTCAAGAGGTAGGGGTAACCATTATTGGATTCTATGAAAATTCTGAAACATTGTTTTGCCAACATAAGATGCATGATGAAATTCTGAAACATTGTTTTGCCAACATAAGATGCATGATGAAACAAAGACATTAAAATCATCTGAGATTTTGTTTTTAAATAATTTTTTGGTAATAGATCACGTCCAACGTGCAGATTTTCAATTTAGAAATCTAAATTTAAATTTGGACCTATAGTATCTGCATTCTTGACGCTTTCAATAGTAGCGTAGCTCAATTGCATCAATATTTTTGCTCAACATCTTCCATCAAATGAGGCCTGCTTGCAGATTACATGGCCCCCTTAGAAAGGCAAAATCAATGATTACAGCAACATGCACATTGACCTTATACCTAGTGTTACTATAGTTTGACAACATTAGTATGTGTGATTATATTTTGACAACATTATTATGTGTTATTATATTATTATGTGTTTTTACCTAGTGTTATTATATTTTGACAACTTATACTCTGTCTTGAACAACATTGTTATGTGTTTCACAGGTGGAGCTTTATCGAAATGACCAGCACCGGTTCAAAATTGTTGTCGACAGTGAGAATGAAGTTGACCTAATGGTGCAAACCCGGCACATGAGGGATGTAATTGTCCTTGTTATGAGGGGACTTGCACAGAGATTTAACAGCACCTCCCTCAATTCCTTACTCAAGATAGAGACATGAACTAAATGAAAATTGTTTTATTGTGTAGAAAGTATCTGTGTTGGAGTTTGAAAGGGTTTCGGTTTGTGTTTGTGCAGTAGTGATTAAGTTGCATCTCCACTTTTAGAGGCGGAGTATTTGATGTAAATTAAGATGTGCTTTCTTCACAAGGGTTGTGTGAGCTTGCTGGGGGTAGCTGTGCATGTATTCTCTTTCCCCTCAACTTAATTCATACCATGTGTTGATTTTTTCCTCTATTATTTGATGGGGTTAATCACAGATATATCTCAAATATTATGAGGATGTAGTTGCGTGTATCATCTAAATTATTTTATTGACACTTACCTTTCAACTACAGGTGACATTATTCCCGCTGTCGGGTTTTGATATAACGTGAGAATTACATGATAAATTACCTTTGCTCTCAGCTTAACTAAAAAGAGATTACATCATCTGATGCCGGGTTGTACCTGCAATTAACCATGTTTGATACATAAACTCTTGGTAATCCGGTCAACATTCAGTTTGGTTGGAGACATTAGTACGGACCCTGAATGTTTTTTTTAGCCTCGCATCAAAATGCTGAAATTAATTTTTCTTTTTTGAAATAAATCTAAACAATTGTTATATGATGCTTAAGACTTCCCATGAAGACAGATCTGGCGTATATGATATCTCTTTAGGAAAGGGCTCAGAAGAGAATTTAGTTTCATGAAAAATTATGCCAAATATGTTATGAATTGAACAGTACTGGATTTGCGCATGCTTATTTTAGTGACTTTGGTCATTTATGCATCTGTAAGAGCTCATGTTAAATTCTGTTGCTCGAAAATATATGCAGCTTAGAAAGCTATAAGAACGTTAAATGAGGAATAAGAGGCCTTATTGTTGTTGTTTTTATAAAACTATAATAAAACTAGCCTAGAACAAGAAATTTTTTCGGTTAATTTCACATAACCCTCCTTAACTTAGGGGTGTTTACTCATAACCCCTCTGAACTTTGTTTATCACATATAACTGGCTGAAGTCTCACAAATCCCCCCTTGAACTTTGAACTTTTCCTAACCACCCCCAAACAACAACAAACAAAACAAACACCGCTATTAAAAAAAAATCTACCGCATGTTATTTGAAAATAACCAAAATTTTGTTCTAAGAAAAAATCTCATACTTTATCCTTTGTCATTTATAGGCAATATACCCTCTACCCTAAATTTTTGATTTTTTTTTCTCTTAAGGAAATTTTAGTTATTTGAAAATTGTGTGTAGGAGGATCCGGTGAGCAAAGTTTAAACTTCAACGGTAATATGAGATAAACAAAGTTCAAAGTTATGTGAGACACCCAAAAGTTCAGGAGTTCAAGAGGTAAAGAGGGCTTTGTGAACTTAACCCTTTTAGTCCTAGTGTTTCTACACTTCAGAAACTCATTTTCCTTCTTCTAATATTCAGAATTTTAAACCCTTCTCAACTTCTCCTTTTCTTCTTTAAAAGATTCATTCATGAATCCTAAACCTAATCCTAATCCTAATTAATAAATCAGTACCCCAAATCCTACACGTAGTATAATTGATGAACAAATGTCCCAAGTTCTACTATCACTCCAAAACCTAAGGCGATCTCAGAATGAACACTCAAATTACAGTAGACTATTAAAGAAAATAATGGAATTATGGGTAAAGGTGAATAACGTGTGCACATGTCCACAACTAAAGAAAACTGTCATTGCAACAAAGATGATGGAGATTTAGGCGTGTACATTATCTGAGGCCAATCTATAAATCAACAGACAAAATACAAGACATGGGGTTTGTGATTTGAAATCCTCGCATTAATTACCATCACAAGAAACATACAGTTACACACAAAATCAGCTACTCACGTCCATTTCACTTCGAACATCAACCATATTCTTCAAGAAAATCTACAAGGTAGTGATAATTCACAGCTTGGGTTGTCAGAAGAAGGAAAAAAGCGAACCAAGAAGGCAAAATGCTCATTGTACTACAAATACCATACTGATCTGATGTAGTACAATTAGCACTCTCCAAGCAGAAAACTTAAAATTTTCAAAAGGGGATGGAATGTTTACTCGCTTATCGATAGGTTCTTCCTATGTTTCGTGCGCTTTGATTGCACAAGCTTCTCCATCTTCCCACTCTCATTCCCTTGATTTTCGCTAACCTCGCCCTCTTGTGCGCTGCACATCTGAGACTTGATCTTGAAACCAAACTTCTTCGATATATTACTCCACCCGCCGCCATTTTTCCCCTTACCCAACTTCTCAATCTCCTGCTTCATATCTGAGCACTCCTTCTCGAGCTCAGAAACCCTAATCCTCATATTATCCATTCCGACCTTTAAAACTTGGTTCTCTCTGACAGTGGTGGCCCACCCTCCACCTCCATCGCTAGGGTTAGGGTTTATGACGCCACTTCTTAAGGGTCTGGAACCATCTAGGTTTTCAGACATTAGGAAGCATCCCGCAATGGAGGTTCGGAGTTGGAGTTGTTCGAAGAAGAGGACTTGAACTATGATTCTGAGAGGGAGCCTCTCATTTTGAGCGGCGTGAGTGCAGGCCTCGAGAGAGAGCTTTTGGCAGTCCATAAGTCGGCAGAGCTGTTCTCTCTCGGATTCTGATAGCCACGGGTGTGCCTGTTTGAAGTAAAAAAGGAAAGCATATCGGTTTATATTTGAAGTAAAAAAGGAAAGCATATCAGTTTATACTTGAAGTAAAAAAGGAAATCATATCAGTTATAGAGTACTTGTAGATGTATTAAAATTGAGAATACTGAGTATCACGCGACATCTGAGAGGATTCTGAATATACAATGATGTCACTGAATCTCAGCAGATTCAGCCAAGAGAATAAAGAGGTATCTTTTCCTATTACTATTAAATCTACAACACTTGACTGAGATCCATCCACCGCATGTCAATAATATCCATTAACCTCATTAAAATTTGGCACTTCAATAAGTTTATAGCTTATTAATGTACATATTAATTTTATGGTGTTCTCTTCCATTATGTATCTTAAACCTTTCCTAGATGAAAAGAACTTTGTATAGATAGTATATGATTTGATAGATTTACCTACTCCCAGTATTAACAACAGGCTGATGTATAACCTATGTTACACGGACACGGGTGCGGGTGCGGATACGGATGTCGGTGAGGATACGGGACACGGCAAAATTGTAAAAGTTAGGATACGGGGACATGACTATGTACATACATATTAAAATTAACAATCTTCATGAGCCCAATATTGTTTTTCATTCACATGTTATGAAAACTAAAATCCTTATACCATTTTTATGTTTCTTTTATCGAGTGGATTATAAATTGAAAACCTGCCCATTTTTGAACTAGATACTCAAACGACCCTTTAAAATCATACTTATGAATTAGTATGTGCTAAAACGAACCTGTCCCGAGTCCAATGAGTTGCATAATTTGAGGCGAAGTATATGATATACATTCAAAAGTGTATCACAAGTATTTTCAACTAAAGCATGTGAGTATACGTCTACAAATGTATGTATATATTCAAGACGTGCCCAAGGATTGTCGGACACGGACACGGACACGGGAGCCTAGATGAAGTATCCGGTTAACCTAGTGTACAACAAACGAGAAATTTGCTTAATCTTTGTAGAGCCTTCTCAACTTAGATGTTCACAACATACACACACATATACATGTTTTTTGTTTTTTGTTTTTTTGTTTTTTTAACAGAACAGTTTCCCATGATTTAGCTCCATTTCATAATATTATCTTTTTGGGAACATTTTCATGTAAACGGAAATTTCTTATATGGTCTGAATAAAGGATTTTGTAACTATTGGCTATCAGACCATTACCTTCAAATATATATCGATTGCACGATACAGTCCATCATCCAGTGGTCGAGCATAATCAGGAACAGCAGCAGCCAGAGCCTGAAACTTCGACAACTTCAGATTAACATCCGAAGCAACCTCAGCAAGATACCCATCAATAAGCTTGGCAACAGTAGTCAGCGGTGTCAAAGATGGCGATCCCATCATCTGTTCATCTTCAACCAAACAAGGTGAAGCCCCACCTGTCGCCTGATCCATAGCCAAGAAGTGCTCAAGGATTCTTTGAACACAATCGACATTGTATAGGGTCTCCATTGAGTTCGAAAATGTGGGCATCAACAAATCCTCTAAATTAGCCTGATCAAGTTGCATCCCTATCCTCTCCTCCAAATTAGACAAGCAAGAATCGCTAGCTTTTAAGATCATAGCGATACGAAAAAGCCCAAACAAGAATTTAGTTGAGACCACGCCTTTTTCAAGAGGCAATAGCTTACAAATCTCTTCAAGAAGATCTCTCTGCTCTTCTTCGGTGGGGGCCGCTGCCAAAGCTATTGGAGCCGGGCGCCGTTTGTTGAGACCCGGAAGATATCGCTTTGTATAGAACGATAACGAGCCAGAATAGTCTCTTGGCTAATACCTCGACATTCCATGACAGAGATCAATCTTTTATATAGAGGAAAGCTAAGAGATGAGACATCTTCATACCACCAATCTGAGCTAAAACTCCTTGGCCTAGCTCCTGTGCTTATTCCATTCCATAAAACACTCCCACCCGGGCTTTGAACGGACCCACGCTCCATCATGGGCCAACCAAAGAGGTTTGGATCGGTGCAAGCTTTGACTGCTAAAGACTCGATGCACCGCTTCACTATGTGGAGGTCTTCAGCATAAGGAAGAAGCTCATCATCACATGTTTGAAGTGATTTTAGTGAATCTTTCCAGCTACGGAGGACTACTTGGTTGAGGAAATTCTCGGTTAGGGAAATGAGGTTTCCTTCTGTGATTTCTTCGGTCATCTGGAGATGTTCAGCAGCACAACGTAGGTACACTACGTTTGAAGCAGTTAGCTCGAGCTTCACGCCATAGCAGAACTTAGCGACGAGTTCAAAGGACTTTGGACCTCCAGGAATATCAGGCAGAGTTGTGATACAACCCTCTTCTTCTTCTTCTTTTGATTTCTCCTTGATCAGTTTTTCTAATATGCCGCTCTTGGATAGAAGAGGGAACTGTGCAGAAAAAATGTAAAAAGAACATGAATGTGATGAAACCAAGTATTACAAAAAGGCCAATCTTAGGTTTTAAGAGGGGAACTTTACCTTGTGGAGATGGAAGGACATGTCTCCAACTTCAACAGTAATGTCGCTTGGGAGTCCGGTTGTGCAAAACCTGTAGTTAACATACGTAAATATGTAAATAATTGCAAAATTCAGTATGGCATTATAAATAAATAAATAAATAAGCTCACAAAGAAACTAACAACTGAGGAAAACTTCTTTATTTTGACATAATATGATTGGATCACGAGGTGAAGCAAAAGCCAGGTGTAGTTGATATGCTTAATCTTGCACAAGCTATTTCCTTCCACATCAATGCAGCTCTATGTATATTTGTTAAGTGGTTTTATAAGATGGTTTGGTAGCAAAAACAACTGATACAGACGAACACTTTAAATGTTGATATGTGTGTAAATATCGTAGCACAAATATTCAGCGAAATTAGTTTCTCAGACAATCATAGCAGTTTATGGGCTCAAAACATCATAGAGAATTTTATTATTACCTAAATATTTCTATCATCCTACCTAAAGAAAATCTCCATTAATATTTTGGTATTCAACACTGTCATTCAGAATCTGAGTGTGTCGCCATATTCAAGCTAGCCATATTCAAGCTACAAGATAGCATATAAAAGAGGAAACCTTTTGGCTCTCACAGAGGGAGTAGTGATTTGGATCTTTAATTTTTGGAAAATTACTTCCAGATCAGCTCAAATAATGACAGCGTCACTTAACTTCCACCATATGAGTGTTAATGTACTTTAAAGTCCACTTGTAAACAAGAAGCATAATTGCTGAAGCAGTGATGCATGTCCAATGAGTTATATTCGATAAAACTAAACTTCCTTTACTATTAGACGAATGCAACTTCATTTTTTTTCTGAGATGACCCTAAAAGCATGTGGCAATGCAGAACTCTGCATTGGCGATCAATTGATATAGTCTCTAAGAGAATTACCAAAATAATATGTAATAGAATGTGCAGTATCTGGTTGTATTAAAGCATATTTTAGCTCACATACAGAATAAGAAACGAAACACATCGACATTAGAGAAGATCGCAATGTAATATGTTCTTAAAAATCAACATAGTGCAGAAACCACGAAAAACAACATGGCAGCTAGAGAATTCATTGTGAACACATGCTGGTACCAAGAATAGAGAGGATAGCTTATTAGCATGCCATCTTTATAACTAGAACACACTCGTCACAAGACATTCTGAAATTTGCAAAAAGTACACCATATATAAGAAAAGTAAGCTGCTTTTTTCAGCAAGTGGCCTAACTTCCCTGGACCTTTGTATTCTTTTCCAGTCATTTGATATTCTCAGTTTAGCTTCATGAAAATGCAAACTACTAGGAAAGAGTGGAGAGGATAGTATAGAAAGAAGAAAATCAGATCTATAAATGTTTAATGACAAATGGACAAAAAGGTTATTGGCACGGTTTTCTCCAGGATTTTCAACATGATGGCTAAAACGTAACAGGATCTCCAAAACACCCCCTTAGTCCCTAAATGAAGGTTAAATGAAATATGAATATCATCTAGATTAGCAGCATAAGATGCTTATCTGACTGTAAACATTTAATCACATAAACCACTAATGGTGTAACATTTCTGGCTTAAGGACATTCACTATGACAAGTATCGGACCCTGGACTCTTCGATCTTGGGCATAAGAAAGGGACACGAGTGAGTATGAATCTGATAATGATATATAGAAATTAGGGTTGAAAAGGGTTGTGAGATACTGATTTTGGATGTACTATCTGTACTCTATTGTACTGAAATAGGTGTTGCCTCCGAGATGAAGTCCGCTCATGCAATTTCAATCAAGCTCAAAAAAAGTAGTTACAGAGACATCTATAAATTGTTGACTAAACACCTGAAGCATGAACGTATGTTAAAATTTTCATCCACCCTTGCAAATATATAAAATAGAACTTTTTGCATTTTTTTTGGTTCTCGCAACTAACATGTTCTGCATACCTTTCAGGACACCACTATATACTCTACAAGATCATATTCAAGGAACATAATTTGGCTATTACACAGCATATTTATACCCAATCAGTGAATTAATATCACTTAATTTTGCTCGGCAGAAAATAATAAAATTTCATTTAAAAGAGAATCAGGCCCATCCATCCTTAAAAAGTAGAAACATGCTATTATCATCTAAAATGCCTTTCAGGACAGTGTTAAAGCAAAAGAGCATCACAGCCAAAACTAACTTAACAGAAAGCCATTTAAGAGTAACATTTCACAAGAATTCAGAAAATTGAAAATATTACTTACCAAGCCTGCCCTTGTCGCTGAAAGGCATCGGCTTTTGATCCCAGCTTCATGCAGACCATGGGGGAATTACAACAGAGAGACCCTCAGAGAAAGAAGAACCCTAGAAACCAAAACACTTTGGGAAAAAAGAAAATTTCTGAGCCAATCTCCAAAATTTAAGACAAACCCAGACCAGTTTTCGATTCAAAGATCAAAAGCTTGCTGAAAAATCAGCCAAATGAACCTCAGAAGCCACACAAGGCTGCACATCCCCCAAAACCCATCAAAACCCTCTCATAAAAATTCAATTTTGATGCCAAAACGCTATAAAAAAAACAACCTAACTAAATCCCAGAAATAACAAGAAAAATACAATCTTGAACCGTCTAGAGACCGCCAAACCCAACAGGAACAAGAACCCAGATCACAGAATCCTCACCAAATCTCAGACCCATTTTCACCAAAAAAAAAATAATAAAGAAAAATGAAGAGGAGGGAGTAAATTCCAAAGGGGGCAGTTTTTATTCTGTCTTTAGTTTTAGTTTTTATTTGTTATGGTAATTATTTGGTTGAAGGGAATAGAGGGGACCATTGATACCCACAACGAAAATACATCTGTCTTAAAAGAGACAAAGGACTCAATTTTTGGGAGGGGAACCCAATGCCTTCCTTAAAACAAATTTAAAATCACAAAATAACAAAACCCAACATTTTTTAATATATTAATAAGAAGAGGTTTTGGCTTCTTAACTCTCAAACCCTTTCTTTGATTATTCTTTTTTTTTTTGAATGTTGACCTCAAAACACATTAACTGAAATAGGTCTCATTTAAGATAATATTATAAAAAATCTCTTAATTTTTCTTTTTACATCAGATAGATACATGTTAATAATTTCTCACAAATCTAATAAAGCTAACTCTATTCGAGTTAACATTCTCTCACTCTCTCTTTAATAGCAGATCGGTCCAACCATAGTGATTATCAACACCAACAATAATCAATAGTACTAGAACCAACATCGACGAAGAACTATATATGTAGAAGATAAAGAGCATACAATAAAAGTTGATCACGAGAATTCTAGGTTAAACTAAGAGACCTTAGCAAGAGAGACGTATCGATATCATCTTTTAGAAACATGTTTTATTACGTATTAAATTCGATATCATCTTTTAAAACATGTTTTATTAGGTATATTTTAGAGACCAATGCTTTATAATATTGTCCTTCATAAATATGTTTTGACATATATTATAATACTTAACACCCCCAAAAAAAAGAAAAAGAAAAAAATGTTAGTTCTAGTACTATTGCCATCAACGATAAAGAGATTTAGGGGGAAGAGGGATTTGCCATGAATTGACATATAAAGGGGAAAAAATGTATTGTTTTGATTAGATAGTTATTTTTATTTAAATAGTGGAATATTTTTATGAGAATTTGGGAGCAAGAGTACAACTAACACCATGTGGATGACGTGGTATTGATATGCAAAATTCACAAGTCAAAGATGTGATGAAGATTCAGAGGGAAGAAAGAGGAGCATGTGAGTTTTCTTTTCACATGTTTGGGCTTATACTAAAATCTTCTTAGTATTAATTTAAGTTAGGATTTCGGGGGTTGTTTGGAAGTTGCAATAACAAATGTTGCACTTAGATTTGCGTTTCGTACTCAATTATATATGTAACTGACAAATGAAACTTTGGATCCAACTCGCAAATAAAAAAAAAAAACTTGTGTACTTTAACATTAACTACTTTCGCTTTCAAATGTTTGGTTGCTACATACTTTGCTTTATACAGGTATAGACGATGCTCCATTCAAGTGAAATAATTATTTCATGTATTTTCTTATAGTTTAACAAATCTGATCGTAAACTTATATTTCTAATATGGCATGGATACCTCACATTTCTCTATGAAAAATTGTGGATACAGAAGGTAGTGATTTTAAACTACTCGAAAATATTTTAAATGAATAAACATATAGAACCTAATTAGTAAGAAATTAATATATACTAGCATTGTCGCATGTGCATATACATGTGCAAGAGATGCAAAATATTTTAATAAATTTCAGTATGTTGAAAGGATATGTGAGACCTTAAACCTGAACAAACTATACTTTTATCCTATATGGAAAAAGAATGAGAATATGTCATCTTTTCATTCAATTTTTAGCATTGTCGATCGTCAAGACGTGCATATGCACGCAAGAGATGCAAAATATTTTAAATGAATTTCGCATGTCAAAAGTATATGTCAAACCTTAAACCCGAACAAACTATCCTTTTATCCTCAGAGGAAGAAAGAAAATTTTTAGTCATCCATGATACCATTTGTATAAGTTTTATTTCTTTTGTTGCGAATAGAATGCATACTATTAATGCAAAACTTATAATTTCAAAAGAAACAAAGTTATTTGTATTTTTATACTTTGACATTCTTTTGACCTTTATTGCCACACATGTTATTATTTTTAGTTGAAGAAACTTATAATTTGATTTGTATTCCTTTGAGAACCTAAATAAAATAGATATTTAATTATATGGGCCCAAATCTTATGTTGATGGCATCGAATGGGTGAAATATTCTAGAAAATAAAAAGATAGAGAAAGAAAAGGAAGAAAAAAAAGATTGTATGATATGGAATATTCTAGAAACAAGAAAGAATGATAATATGTTCTCTTTTCATTCAATTTTTGACTCCCTCACAATGTTCTTTATATAGCAGTATATAGATTTAATAAAATTACCAAAATAATATGTAATAGAATGTGCAGTATCTGGTTGTATTAAAGCATATTTTAGCTCACATACAGAATAAGAAACGAAACACATCGACATTAGAGAAGATCGCAATGTAATATGTTCTTAAAAATCAACATAGTGCAGAAACTACGAAAAACAACATGGCAGCTAGAGAATTCATTGTGAACACATGCTGGTACCAAGAATAGAGAGGATAGCTTATTAGCATGCCATCTTTATAACTAGAACACCCTCGTCACAAGACATTCTGACATTTGCAAAAAGTACACCGTATATAAGAAAAGTAAGCTGCTTTTTTCAGCAAGTGGCCTATCTTCCCTGGACCTTTGTATTCTTTTCCAGTCATTTGATATTCTCAGTTTAGCTTCATGAAAATGCAAACTACTAGAAAAGAGTGGAGAGGATAGTATAGAAAGAAGAAATCAGATCTATAAATGTTTAATGACAAATGGACAAAAAGGTTATTGGCACGGTTTTCTCCAGGATTTTCAACATGATGGCTAAAACGTAACAGGATCTCCAAAACACCCCCTTAGTCCCTAAATGAAGGTTAAATGAAATATGAATATCATCTAGATTAGCAGCATAAGATGCTTATCTGACTGTAAACATTTAATCACATAAACCACTAATGGTGTAACATTTCTGGCTTAAGGACATTCACTATGACAAGTATTGGACCCTGGACTCTTCGATCTTGGGCATAAGAAAGGGACACGAGTGAGTATGAATCTGATAATGATATATAGAAATTAGGGTTGAAAAGGGTTGTGAGATACTGATTTTGGATGTACTATCTGTACTCTATTGTACTGAAATAGGTGTTGCCTCGAGATGAAGTCCGCTCATGCAATTTCAATCAAGCTCAAAAAAGTAGTTACAGAGACATCTATAAATTGTTGACTAAACACCTGAAGCATGAACGTATGTTAAAATTTTCATCCACCCTTGCAAATATATAAAATAGAACTTTTTGCATTTTTTTGGTTCTCGCAACTAACATGTTCTGCATACCTTTCAGGACACCACTATATACTCTACAAGATCATATTCAAGGAACATAATTTGGCTATTACACAGCATATTTATACCCAATATGTGAATTAATATCACTTAATTTTGCTCGGCAGAAAATAATAAAATTTCATTTAAAAGAGAATCAGGCCCATCCATCCTTAAAAAGTAGAAACATGCTATTATCATCTAAAATGCCTTTCAGGACAGTGTTAAAGCAAAAGAGCATCACAGCCAAAACTAACTTAACAAAAAGGCATTTAAGAGTAACATTTCACAAGAATTCAGAAAATTGAAAATTTTACTTACCAAGCCTGCCCTTGTCGCTGAAAGGCATCGGCTTTTGATCCCAGCTTCATGCAGACCATGGGGGAATTACAACAGAGAGACCCTCAGAGAAAGAAGAACCCTAGAAACCAAAACACTTTGGGAAAAAAGAAAATTTCTGAGCCAATCTCCAAAATTTAAGACAAACCCAGACCAGTTTTCGACTCAAAGATCAAAAGCTTGCTGAAAAATCAGCCAAATGAACCTCAGAAGCCACACAAGGCTGCACATCCCCCAAAACCCATCAAAACCCTCTCATAAAAATTCAATTTTGATGCCAAAACGCTATTAAAAAAAAAACAACCTAACTAAATCCCAGAAATAACAAGAAAAATACAATCTTGAACCGTCTAGAGACCGCCAAACCCAACAGGAACAAGAACCCAGATCACAGAATCCTCACCAAATCTCAGACCCATTTTCACCAAAAAAAAAATAATAAAGAAAAATGAAGAGGAGGGAGTAAATTCCAAAGGGGGCAGTTTTTATTCTGTCTTTAGTTTTAGTTTTTATTTGTTATGGTAATTATTTGGTTGAAGGGAATAGAGGGGACCATTGATACCCACAACGAAAATACATCTGTCTTAAAAGAGACAAAGGACTCAATTTTTGGGGAGGGGAACCCAATGCCTTCCTTAAAAACAAATTTAAAATCACAAAATAACAAAACCCAACATTTTTTTAATATATTAATAAGAAGAGGTTTTGGCTTCTTAACTCTCAAACCCTTTCTTTGATTATTCTTTTTTTTTTTGAATGTTGACCTCAAAACACATTAACTGAAATAGGTCTCATTTAAGATAATATTATAAAAAATCTCTTAATTTTTCTTTTTACATCAGATAGATACATGTTAATAATTTCTCACAAATCTAATAAAGCTAACTCTATTCGAAGTTAACATTCTCTGTCCTCTCTCTTTAATAGCAGATCGGTCCAACCATAGTGATTATCAACACCAACAATAATCAATAGTACTAGAACCAACATCGACGAAGAACTATATATGTAGAAGATAAAGAGCATACAATAAAAGTTGATCACGAGAATTCTAGGTTAAACTAAGAGACCTTAGCAAGAGAGACGATCGATATCATCTTTTAGAAACATGTTTTATTACGTATTAAATTGATATCATCTTTTAAAACATGTTTTATTAGGTATATTTTAGAGACCAATGCTTTATAATATTGTCCTTCATAAATATGTTTTGACATATATTATAATACTTAACACCCCCAAAAAAGAAAAAGAAAAAATGTTAGTTCTAGTACTATTGCCATCAACGATAAAGAGATTTAGGGGAAGAGGGATTTGCCATGAATTGACATATAAAGGGAAAAAATGTATTGTTTTGATTAGATAGTTATTTTTATTTAAATAGTGGAATATTTTTATGAGAATTTGGGAGCAAGAGTACAACTAACACCATGTGGATGACGTGGTATTGATATGCAAAATTCACAAGTCAAAGATGTGATGAAGATTCAGAGGGAAGAAAGAGGAGCATGTGAGTTTTCTTTTCACATGTTTGGGCTTATACTAAAATCTTCTTAGTATTAATTTAAGTTAGGATTTCGGGGTTGTTTGGAAGTTGCAATAACAAATGTTGCACTTAGATTTGCGTTTCGTACTCAATTATATATGTAACTGACAAATGAAACTTTGGATCCAACTCGCAAATAAAAAAAAAAACTTGTGTACTTTAACATTAACTACTTTCGCTTTCAAATGTTTGGTTGCTACATACTTTGCTTTATACAGGTATAGACGATGCTCCATTCAAGTGAAATAATTATTTCATGTATTTTCTTATAGTTTAACAAATCTGATCGTAAACTTATATTTCTAATATGGCATGGATACCTCACATTTCTCTATGAAAAATTGTGGATACAGAAGGTAGTGATTTTAAACTACTCGAAAATATTTTAAATGAATAAACATATAGAACCTAATTAGTAAGAAATTAATATATACTAGCATTGTCGCATGTGCATATACATGTGCAAGAGATGCAAAATATTTTAAATGAATAAACATATAGAACCGAATTAGTAAGAAATTAATATATACTAGCATTGTCGCATGTGCATATACATGTGCAAGAGATGCAAAATATTTTAAATGAATAAACATATAGAACCGAATTAGTAAGAAATTAATATATACTAGCATTGTCGCATGTGCATATACATGTGCAAGAGATGCAAAATATTTTAAATGAATAAACATATAGAACCTAATTAGTAAGAAATTAATATATACTAGCATTGTCGCATGTGCATATACATGTGCAAGAGATGCAAAATATTTTAAATGAATTTCTGCATGTCAAAAGTATATGTCAAACCTTAAACCCGAACAAACTATCCTTTTATCCTGTAGGAAGAAAGAAAATTTTTTAGTCATCCATGATACCATTTGTATAAGTTTTATTTCTTTTGTTGCGTAATAGAATGCATACTATTAATGCAAAACTTATAATTTCAAAAGAAACAAAGTTATTTGTATTTTTATACTTTGACATTCTTTTGACCTTTATTGCCACACATGTTATTATTTTTAGTTGAAGAAACTTATAATTTGATTTGTATTCCTTTGAGAACCTAAATAAAATAGATATTTAATTATATGGGCCCAAATCTTATGTTGATGGCATCGAATGGGTGAAATATTCTAGAAAATAAAAAGATAGAGAAAGAAAAGGAAGAAAAAAAAGATTGTATGATATGGAATATTCTAGAAACAAGAAAGAATGATAATATGTTCTCTTTTCATTCAATTTTTGACTCCCCTCACAATGTTCTTTATATAGCAGTATATAGATTTAATAAAATTACCAAAATACTCTTAGATTTTGAATATGAATTTTCATTGTCCTTCAAACTTTTGGTACCTTCACTTGATTTTTATAGTATAGAATAGATATAGATTTAATAACATTATCAAAATACCCTTCTATTTTGAATATGATTTTCATTGTCCTTCAAACTTTTGGTATCCTCACATGTTTTTTTAATAGTATAGATGGTATAGATTATTTAAATAGTGGAATATTTTTATGAGAATTTGGGAGCAAGAGTACAACTAACACCATGTGGATGACGTGGTATTGATATGCAAAATTCACAAGTCAAAGATGTGATGAAGATTCAGAGGGAAGAAAGAGGAGCATGTGAGTTTTCTTTTCACATGTTTGGGCTTATACTAAAATCTTCTTAGTATTAATTTAAGTTAGGATTTCGGGGTTGTTTGGAAGTTGCAATAACAAATGTTGCACTTAGATTTGCGTTTCGTACTCAATTATATATGTAACTGACAAATGAAACTTTGGATCCAACTCGCAAATAAAAAAAAAAAAAAAAACTTGTGTACTTTAACATTAACTACTTTCGCTTTCAAATGTTTGGTTGCTACATACTTTGCTTTATACAGGTATAGACGATGCTCCATTCAAGTGAAATAATTATTTCATGTATTTTCTTATAGTTTAACAAATCTGATCGTAAACTTATATTTCTAATATGGCATGGATACCTCACATTTCTCTATGAAAAATTGTGGATACAGAAGGTAGTGATTTTAAACTACTCGAAAATATTTTAAATGAATAAACATATAGAACCTAATTAGTAAGAAATTAATATATACTAGCATTGTCGCATGTGCATATACATGTGCAAGAGATGCAAAATATTTTAATAAATTTCGTATGTTGAAAGGATATGTGAGACCTTAAACCCGAACAAACTATACTTTTATCCTATATGGAAAAAGAATGAGAATATGTCATCTTTTCATTCAATTTTTAGCATTGTCGATCGCCGCATGCATATGCACGTGCAAGAGATGCAAAATATTTTAAATGAATTTCGCATGTCAAAAGTATATGTCAAACCTTAAACCTGAACAAACTATCCTTTTATCCCTGAGGAAGAAAGAAAATTTTTTAGTCATCCATGATACCATTTGTATAAGTTTTATTTCTTTTGTTGCGAATAGAATGCATACTATTAATGCAAAACTTATAATTTCAAAAGAAACAAAGTTATTTGTATTTTTATACTTTGACATTCTTTTGACCTTTATTGCCACACATGTTATTATTTTTAGTTGAAGAAACTTATAATTTGATTTGTATTCCTTTGAGAACCTAAATAAAATAGATATTTAATTATATGGGCCCAAATCTTATGTTGATGGCATCGAATGGGTGAAATATTCTAGAAAATAAAAAGATAGAGAAAGAAAAGGAAGAAAAAAAAGATTGTATGATATGGAATATTCTAGAAACAAGAAAGAATGATAATATGTTCTCTTTTCATTCAATTTTTGACTCCCCTCACAATGTTCTTTATATAGCAGTATATAGATTTAATAAAATTACCAAAATACTCTTAGATTTTGAATATGAATTTTCATTGTCCTTCAAACTTTTGGTACCTTCACTTGATTTTTATAGTATAGAATAGATATAGATTTAATAACATTATCAAAATACCCTTCTATTTTGAATATGATTTTCATTGTCCTTCAAACTTTTGGTATCCTCACATGTTTTTTTTAATAGTATAGATGGTATAGATTATGTAAAGAGTGAGTGAAACTACAGGGTATTTAAGTGCTATTTAGTCTTTAAACTTTCAAGCGTATAGAAATGATTAATGATAATCATTAAATTCCTAGCAAATAGGTAATATAATTAAATCAGTACAAGATTGAATGATTTGTGAGCGCATTGTGATGGCAGCAAGTGTAACGATTGCTTGCCTTTTGGGTTACGCTTCCCTAAATCGATGCGAGTGATTTTTTAAAGATTTATTTATTTATGCAAATCTAGGAATAAATCTGTCAACGCTTGCATAGGCTGTTATTTCCCGATGCATATCTCGTGGGCTATTCTGGATCTTAAGACCTATGTACAGGTGGATGGTCAAAAGAAAGATTAATATTAGATCTGTATTAATATTAAACACATGGAAGGGCCACTAATTAGGATTTTTTAGGTTGCAAGCAAGTGATTAGATCACATGTCACATGTTTCGCTTGAGGACTAAGAGAGTATGAGACCACTAAGTTAATCATTTATTATGTAATCATAGCAACGAGATAATTTATATATTTTATTAGAATGCTACGCATATGGTGATTTATACCATTCGATTTATTAAATTATTAGATTGTTTATGGTCCCTAAAAATGAGTAGTTTTGATAGGATTCTTATTGGATTGTTTGGTTGGTTATAATTTTTATAGTATAGAATAGATATAGATTTAATAACATTATCAAAATACCCTTCTATTTTGAATATGATTTTCATTGTCCTTCAAACTTTTGGTACCTTCACTTGATTTTTATAGTATAGAATAGATATAGATTTAATAACATTATCAAAATACCCTTCTATTTTGAATATGATTTTCATTGTCCTTCAAACTTTTGGTACCTTCACTTGATTTTTATAGTATAGAATAGATATAGATTTAATAACATTATCAAAATACCCTTCTATTTTGAATATGATTTTCATTGTCCTTCAAACTTTTGGTACCTTCACTTGATTTTTATAGTATAGAATAGATATAGATTTAATAACATTATCAAAATACCCTTCTATTTTGAATATGATTTTCATTGTCCTTCAAACTTTTGGTACCTTCACTTGATTTTTATAGTATAGAATAGATATAGATTTAATAACATTATCAAAATACCCTTCTATTTTGAATATGATTTTCATTGTCCTTCAAACTTTTGGTACCTTCACTTGATTTTTATAGTATAGAATAGATATAGATTTAATAACATTATCAAAATACCCTTCTATTTTGAATATGATTTTCATTGTCCTTCAAACTTTTGGTACCTTCACTTGATTTTTATAGTATAGAATAGATATAGATTTAATAACATTATCAAAATACCCTTCTATTTTGAATATGATTTTCATTGTCCTTCAAACTTTTGGTACCTTCACTTGATTTTTATAGTATAGAATAGATATAGATTTAATAACATTATCAAAATACCCTTCTATTTTGAATATGATTTTCATTGTCCTTCAAACTTTTGGTACCTTCACTTGATTTTTATAGTATAGAATAGATATAGATTTAATAACATTATCAAAATACCCTTCTATTTTGAATATGATTTTCATTGTCCTTCAAACTTTTGGTACCTTCACTTGATTTTTATAGTATAGAATAGATATAGATTTAATAACATTATCAAAATACCCTTCTATTTTGAATATGATTTTCATTGTCCTTCAAACTTTTGGTACCTTCACTTGATTTTTATAGTATAGAATAGATATAGATTTAATAACATTATCAAAATACCCTTCTATTTTGAATATGATTTTCATTGTCCTTCAAACTTTTGGTACCTTCACTTGATTTTTATAGTATAGAATAGATATAGATTTAATAACATTATCAAAATACCCTTCTATTTTGAATATGATTTTCATTGTCCTTCAAACTTTTGGTACCTTCACTTGATTTTTATAGTATAGAATAGATATAGATTTAATAACATTATCAAAATACCCTTCTATTTTGAATATGATTTTCATTGTCCTTCAAACTTTTGGTACCTTCACTTGATTTTTATAGTATAGAATAGATATAGATTTAATAACATTATCAAAATACCCTTCTATTTTGAATATGATTTTCATTGTCCTTCAAACTTTTGGTACCTTCACTTGATTTTTATAGTATAGAATAGATATAGATTTAATAACATTATCAAAATACCCTTCTATTTTGAATATGATTTTCATTGTCCTTCAAACTTTTGGTATCCTCACATGTTTTTTTAATAGTATAGATGGTATAGATTATGTAAAGAGTGAGTGAAACTACAGGGTATTTAAGTGCTATTTAGTCTTTAAACTTTCAAGCGTATAGAAATGATTAATGATAATCATTAAATTCCTAGCAAATAGGTAATATAATTAAATCAGTACAAGATTGAATGATTTGTGAGCGCATTGTGATGGCAGCAAGTGTAACGATTGCTTGCCTTTTGGGTTACGCTTCCTAAATCGATGCGAGTGATTTTTAAAGATTTATTTATTTATGCAAATCTAGGAATAAATCTGTCAACGCTTGCATAGGCTGTTATTTCCTGATGCATATCTCGTGGGCTATTCTGGATCTTAAGACCTATGTACAGGTGGATGGTCAAAAGAAAGATTAATATTAGATCTGTATAAACTAAAGTTCATAGGAGCCACTATATATATATATATATATATATATATATATATATATATATATATATATATATATATATATATATATAATATAGAAAGAAGTCCTATAAACTTAAGTTGATAGGAAAATTGTCCACCAACTTTTATATCCATTGATCTTGCCTTGGGATCCGTCAAATCAAGATATGCACAAATCTCAAAGGTGAGCTTTATATCTTTCACGGATCTCAAGGCAACATCAATGGATAGAAAAGTTGGTGGATGACTACTCCCTATCAACTTAAGTTTATAGGAGCCTTGCTCATATAATATATATTCGATTACAAATTGAAATTTGCTCCAAAAGGAAACCACTGTTGAAGTATTTAACAGCAAAGCTGAAAGGTGTAGCGTTGGAAACAAATAGAAACTCATGATGAGGAACGCACCGGTGTACACCATTCAAGAGGCACCATCGTGGTTTGCGTTACAATGTATCTAGTTAATCATAAGTTCACCTCTTTGGGGATAGGAACACGACAGCCTGTGGTTCTGTAATTTTAAGACTTATTTTCGGATGATGCATCATTATTATTACATTATAGAAAGCGAGTCGCTTGTTACTTCAAAAGCTCACTTAAATAAACATATGGTTCTCTCTAGTCAGTGATCATACTACAAATAGTGCACGTTAAACACCTTTGAAACAAGGAGGAATGCTAGCGGCACTCGTGCAAAGCGAGTGCTGCCAGCTTTCGCCCCCAAAATAGGGGGTTAAAATAGGGGGTTGTGGCTGGGTTAAGGGTTGACCCCAACCCTTAACCCAACCACAACCCCCTATTTTGGGGGAGAAAGCCAGTGGCTACTAGCGGTGCGAGTGCCGCTAGCAGTCCTCGGAAACTAGGAAACAAGAGTAGTGATAACTTATACACAAGAGTTATACTATTCTTGTACAACTACACAAAAAATGAGGCATTTTTTTTTATAAATAGCAAACAGAAATTATAAGCTACTGTGAACCGCATTCTATGTCTAATAGTACAAGAACAGTACAACTCCTATAATACACTTAGCATTTACCATGAAACAAACAATCTTTCTGCGACATACCAAGACATTAGGAATTTCTTTGCAACATAATGATTTCACAGAGACTCCCACATGATAAGTATATATAAGGCAAAGATTGGACATCAAACGATAATAATTGAATAACCCATGTATTGCAAAGGATGAATCTGCAATTAATTCTAATTATAGTGGATTAACATCAGAAGCAGTGTGATCAGAAAGAAGTAGGAAGACCATCTAGGGGGGTCAACGCGTTTATACACGACGGTCACTTGTAAATCCTTAGACACGGGAAACATTTAGCAACTTGAGGATCTACCTATCAATTATAGGATCCATCTACTTGTCGAAACCAGTAAGAAATTTGTATTACAGGGAATATATACATGATCTAATCCTATCTACATAGTTGCCACGAAACAAATAATTGAGACTGATTCAAAACATCTTAACTGGTTCTGATAAGCTGTTTCAAATTAATCTTTCCAATTAGGAGCATCAGCACGAAGATATCAAAAGTATGCATGGACCTAATAACAATTTCAATGATTTGAAGAACTAGCTAATTTCAAAGTATTAAAGTTTTAAGTGACTGATATATACCAAAAATTAACCCTGAAATTTGGTCGTATACATCATCGAGGAAGAGACTTGGGCAGCCCATCTTTATTCCATGCACATGAACATCAATCATTGGGTACACTTAAGCCTGTAACATCTGTCATTTTATGGAGTGCAAGCCTAGCAGTCGTGCTTATTTTGCACCCGGTGGTCCCACTGGCAGCACACAATTTTACCATACATGTTTCCAAAAGGGGAAGCCTTCTCATAATTAGATACTTCAACTTTAAGGAGACACATATATATATATATATATATATATATATATATATATATATATATATATATATATATATATATATATATATATATAGACCAAGCGCCTTTAACTTAAGTTTTTGTTAATGAATAATTTACAAGACTGAATTTTTGCCCACTATCTATTCGTATTCATATTTACAAATTCAAAGTCAACTTTATATCTTCAACTGGATCCCAAAGCAGATGAATTGCTAGAAAAAGCAAGACCACTATTCATTAGAACTTAAGTTCATAGAGTTTCGCTTATATATATATATATATATATATATATATATATATATATATATATATATATATATATATATATATATAATATAAGCAAAGTCCTATAAACTTAAGTTGATAGGAAAATTGTCACCAACTTTTATATCCATTGATCTTGCCTTGGGATCCGTCAAATCAAGATATGCACAAATCTCAAAGGTGAGCTTTATATCTTCACGGATCTCAAGGCAACATCAATGGATAGAAAAGTTGGTGGATGACTACTCCCTATCAACTTAAGTTTATAGGAGCCTTGCTCATATAATATATATTCGATTACAAATTGAAATTTGCTCCAAAAGGAAACCACTGTTGAAGTTTTTAACAGCAAAGCTGAAAGGTGTAGTGTTGGAAACAAATAGAAACTCATGATGAGGAACGCACCGGTGTACACCATTCAAGAGGCACCATCGTGGTTTGCGTTACAATGTATCTAGTTAATCATAAGTTCACCTCTTTGGGGATAGGAACACGACAGCCTGTGGTTCTGTAATTTTAAGACTTATTTTCGGATGATGCATCATTATTATTACATTATAGAAAGCGAGTCGCTTGTTACTTCCAAAAGCTCACTTAAATAAACATATGGTTCTCTCTAGTCAGTGATCATACTACAGATAGTGCACGTTAAACACCTTTGAAACAAGGAGGAATGCTAGCGGCACTCGTGCAAAGCGAGTGCTGCCAGCTTTGCCCCCAATGGGTAGGGGGTTAGGGAGCTGCTAAGGGTTGACCCCAACCCTAACCCAACCACAACCCCCTATTTTTGGGTAGAAAGACAGTAGCTACTAGCGGTGCGAGTGCCGCTAGCAGTCCTCGGAAACAAGAGTAGTGATAACTTATACACAAGAGTTATGCTACACAAAAAATGAGACATTTTTTTTATAAATTGCAAACAGAAATTATAAGCTATTGTGAACCGCACTTCTGTGTCTAATAGTACAAGAACAGTACAACTCCTATAATACACTTAGCATTTACCATGAAACAAACAATCTTTCTGCGACATACCAAGACATTAGGAATTTCTTTGCAACATAATGATTTCACAGAGACTCCCACATGATAAGTATATATAAGGCAAAGATTGGACATCAAACGATAATAATTGAAAAACCCATGTATTGCAAAGGATGAATCTGCAATTAATTCTAATTATAGTGGATTAACATCAGAAGCAGTGTGATCAGAAAGAAGTAGGAAGACCATCTAGGGGGTCAACCGCGTTTATACACGACGGTCACTTGTAAATCCTTAGACACGGGAAACATTTACCAACTTGAGGATCTACCTATCAATTATAGGATCCATCTACTTGTCGAAACCAGTAAGAAATTTGTATTACAGGGAATATATACATGATCTAATCCTATCTACATAGTTGCCACGAAAAAAAAAAACAGTCACTGAATTTTATACTTAACCCCCAAATCGGCTCCGGATGAATCAGATCAAACTTCAACTATCACCTCACCTGCGAAGCATTAGAGAAATAGCAACATATGAGAAGACATCATGATTTGGTAAAGATAAAATGTTAATACATTTTATAATGTTCATCATTTAAGATAGTTATATCCAGTACAAAAGTATAATATGATTGCAGCATCTGGTAACAGATAGGGGTTATGTGCAACAACTCCTTAAGTTCAGAGGGGTTTAGTGTAATAAAAAAGAGTTGATGGGGGGTTTACTGCAACTCCCCAGATGTTCATGGGGGGTGTTCCGTAACCAAAGATAAAATCCTAGAGCCTAGAGTTTGAAGTAGTCAAGAGAAAGAAATGCATGATTACATGATAGCACAATTCCATATTTTGACGGAACTAGCAAGGCCAAAATAAAGTACCACCAAATACCATCTCATCACAAAAGTAGGGGTTTCTGCATAGTATGCACCTTAAATCATGCGTATTTGCAGAATTACCCCCCAGATCTCAGTATTTGCAAAAGTACCCTCAAATCATCAACTTTGAGGGGAAAAAAAACTGCCCCAAAATCAACAAATCATGACCTTTGTTGGACATGATGAGTAAAAATTTGAGCTATTTTGTTGATATTTTTATATTGCAGCGACTAATTAGTAGTTCAAAGTTGATGCTTTGTTGATTTGGGGGGTATTTTTTTTCTCAGGCTGATGATTTGAGGGGTAGTTTTGCAAATACTGAGAATTGGATGTAGTGTTGCAAATGCACATGATTTAAGGGGTATAAATACAAAAAACCCCAAAAAATTAACAAGACCTAACACTTGGCTACTCATTTAAAAATCAGTGTGTCGGTGTATATCTTGTATATGTCCCCTAGTAGCATCTAAGATATTTCTGACCTTATGAGGAATGGTTAGGGAGCTCAAATTTTGGTCAAAATAGCTTTTAAGCTACCTTTTCCATGTCTATGTCACTATGTGCTTAGTAACATCCCGCATAAGCTAGCTTTTTACGTCTCATTTAAAAAGTTGGGAGTCTGCACCTTTTGAAAAACTAGGTTTGACCAAGCAAATGACTATTCTACCCAAACAATTTTTGTAGAATTTTTATCATAAAAGTCCAAAGGCATAAAAAACTAACATCGCTTATAAACTTCAAAACATAAGCCTTCCCAAACACCCTCTATAAAATGAACTCTTAACTGAAAAGAGAGACAACGAGGCGGAACGCAGACAATAAGAAGAGTAATGCTGCTACGTACTCAAACACAGAAAATGAAGATCAAAGAACTACCCATAATCAGCACATAAATTAATAAGCAAATATATCAGAAATATGTATAAAGGAAAGGATACTGAAATTGAGAGGCATCCAAATAAGAAGATTACCGACATAGCTGAACTTCCGTTTTCAAGTGCCAAAGCTAACTGCTCAGCAACAGCCTGTGCATATTCAGCGTCAGCTTCTGCAGCCTCTGCCAGTCTCGTTGCTTCTTCAGCTTTATACATGGCTGCTTCAGCCTCTGCAATTGCCTGAACAGCAGCTGCTGCCGCCTCCTCTGAAGACATATGTACCATCTTTGCTAAGTTAGAATCTATTTGAGGCTTGTTAAGATGTTTGATATCAGCCCCCATATTCACTCGAGAAGGTTCCCTCTGCCTTCCTTTGCATAAAAGCTTGGACTTGGAGCTTCTTCCTCCTGAGAGGTCTGACTTCGGTGCTATCCTATAATTGTGCTTCGACTGCAAAAGAAGTACAGACACGATACAATCTCAAAACTAAACACCATAATGGTAAAAAGTGCTCTTGAATAGAAATGAATAATGATACAGGTCGCGAATAATTCATGATTTTTCAGTTCCATTTCCCGATTGCAGTAGAATCTGATTAGCTAAGAAATGTTAGGCAGATCAGTAAACGGCCTTAGCATAACATTTTCACTGCAGTCAATCTGAACTTTTCTAACCTTGCTAACTGGAAGTACATAGGATAACCAAGCAGCAAATCTGAGACCAAGTATTATAAATTTGTAACCAGAGTAAATAGCCTATTCTTCTTGACGAACATATTTCCCTTAGTTTGCTCTAAGAAAAGATGAGAGTATTAAAAGGCACATATGTTAATTAGGAATCTCACATCAAAAGAGTTACTAGTAGAACATGAGATACAAACAATGCGTGCCCATTTCAAAACCATAAGATCCAGTACCAATGATCAATCCTGTTTCTTTCAAATTGATGTATGTTGCATATATATATATATATATATATATATATATATATATATATATATATATATATATATATATATATATATATATATATATATATATATATATATATATATATATATATATATATATATATATATATATATATATATATATATATATATATATATATATATATATATATATATATATATATATATATATATATATATATATATATATATATATATATATATATATATATATATATATATATATATATATATATATATATATATATATATATATATATATATATATATATATATATATATATATATATATATATATATATATATATATATATATATATATATATATATATATATATATATATATATATATATATATATATATATATATATATATATATATATATATATATATATATATATATATATATATATATATATATATATATATATATATATATATATATATATATATATATATATATATATATATATATATATATATATATATATATATATATATATATATATATATATATATATATATATATATATATATATATATATATATATATATATATATATATATATATATATATATATATATATATATATATATATATATATATATATATATATATATATATATATATATATATATATATATATATATATATATATATATATATATATATATATATATATATATATATATATATATATATATATATATATATATATATATATATATATATATATATATATATATATATATATATATATATATATATATATATATATATATATATATATATATATATATATATATATATATATATATATATATATATATATATATATATATATATATATATATATATATATATATATATATATATATATATATATATATATATATATATATATATATATATATATATATATATATATATATATATATATATATATATATATATATATATATATATATATATATATATATATATATATATATATATATATATATATATATATATATATATATATATATATATATATATATATATATATATATATATATATATATATATATATATATATATATATATATATATATATATATATATATATATATATATATATATATATATATATATATATATATATATATATATATATATATATATATATATATATATATATATATATATATATATATATATATATATATATATATATATATATATATATATATATATATATATATATATATATATATATATATATATATATATATATATATATATATATATATATATATATATATATATATATATATATATATATATATATATATATATATATATATATATATATATATATATATATATATATATATATATATATATATATATATATATATATATATATATATATATATATATATATATATATATATATATATATATATATATATATATATATATATATATATATATATATATATATATATATATATATATATATATATATATATATATATATATATATATATATATATATATATATATATATATATATATATATATATATATATATATATATATATATATATATATATATATATATATATATATATATATATATATATATATATATATATATATATATATATATATATATATATATATATATATATATATATATATATATATATATATATATATATATATATATATATATATATATATATATATATATATATATATATATATATATATATATATATATATATATATATATATATATATATATATATATATATATATATATATATATATATATATATATATATATATATATATATATATATATATATATATATATATATATATATATATATATATATATATATATATATATATATATATATATATATATATATATATATATATATATATATATATATATATATATATATATATATATATATATATATATATATATATATATATATATATATATATATATATATATATATATATATATATATATATATATATATATATATATATATATATATATATATATATATATATATATATATATATATATATATATATATATATATATATATATATATATATATATATATATATATATATATATATATATATATATATATATATATATATATATATATATATATATATATATATATATATATATATATATATATATATATATATATATATATATATATATATATATATATATATATATATATATATATATATATATATATATATATATATATATATATATATATATATATATATATATATATATATATATATATATATATATATATATATATATATATATATATATATATATATATATATATATATATATATATATATATATATATATATATATATATATATATATATATATATATATATATATATATATATATATATATATATATATATATATATATATATATATATATATATATATATATATATATATATATATATATATATATATATATATATATATATATATATATATATATATATATATATATATATATATATATATATATATATATATATATATATATATATATATATATATATATATATATATATATATATATATATATATATATATATATATATATATATATATATATATATATATATATATATATATATATATATATATATATATATATATATATATATATATATATATATATATATATATATATATATATATATATATATATATATATATATATATATATATATATATATATATATATATATATATATATATATATATATATATATATATATATATATATATATATATATATATATATATATATATATATATATATATATATATATATATATATATATATATATATATATATATATATATATATATATATATATATATATATATATATATATATATATATATATATATATATATATATATATATATATATATATATATATATATATATATATATATATATATATATATATATATATATATATATATATATATATATATATATATATATATATATATATATATATATATATATATATATATATATATATATATATATATATATATATATATATATATATATATATATATATATATATATATATATATATATATATATATATATATATATATATATATATATATATATATATATATATATATATATATATATATATATATATATATATATATATATATATATATATATATATATATATATATATATATATATATATATATATATATATATATATATATATATATATATATATATATATATATATATATATATATATCTTCTATAAACTTAAGTTTATAGGGAATAGTCATACACCAACTTTTCTATCCATTGATGTTGCATTGGGATCCATGAAAGATATGAAGGCCATTTTGAGATTTGTGCATCTCGTGATGGCACAAATCTAAGCAACATCAATGGATAAAAAAGGGTGTATACTATTCCCTATAAACTTAAGTTCATAGGAGATTTGCTCTCTCTCTATATACACACACCACACACACACACATATATGTACATTTACACAATATGTGGAAATAATCAGTTGGAAACAAAACACTCAAATAAGAAACAACAGCATTGCTTAGGTTTTAGAAGGCTGCATTTCTAGTAAAGGGTTTCATGCAAAAATTAGATAATAGAAGCTTTACTCATCAATTCTGGAAAGCCAATTCAAGACATTTAGTACTTCGATGTCTTTTTATGCAACAACAAAAATGGGGCCTTAAAGTTGGGGCCAGTTACATATAATATTGGTTCAGCTCAATTAAGGGCGTCACTTAATAAGAAGGAAAAGTTTGAGGAATATAGATTTGAAGGGGGAAAAACTAAAAGAAAGAAAATTAGCGAGGCTAAATACAAGGTTTTTGAGAAATTATAAAAAAAAGTAGAGTCCCAGAAAGTAAAGTCTCAGGAGGGGGAGAAGGATATTTATAAGTTAACTAAGATGACAAAATGAAAAAAAATAGACTTAAATAATTAGATGTAACAAGAGTGAAGATCAAGAAGTTTTACTAACTAATTGTCAAAACCCCCGACCCCGGTTGAATGCCCTTTCAAAGGCCGAAACCTGAACTCACACATCGGTATTTTAATCCTGCTTTAAATTTGTCGCTGTTAGGATTGAACCTGTACTGCTCTTGATACCATGCAAAATTCCTTTCCGCTGCGTTACAACTCTAAAATTATGGTGACGGTTGAGGTTATACTTTCTACTCTAACGATGAAATTAAACGGAGGAGAGGTATTTTAATGATAACCACACAATCAAACTTAAGATAGAATTTAACAACATAATGCATGATAAGAATCATAAGTATTGTTGAAAAATTAGAACTAATGAAGTTAAGAAATGCTTTAAGAAAAATGAAACTTAGAAGGAGCCATAGAACCTGACGATATCTCTATTGAAGTTGGAAATGTCTTAGAGATATGGAATTAGGATGGTTAACTAAGCTCTTAAACAAGATTATGGATATTGAGATTATAAGAAAGAAGGATTAGAGGTAGGCTAAGAGAACTTGGTAAGAATCCGTTAAGAGGGATATGATAATGATTTAACTTAGTGGAGGAGAGAACCCTCAACAGAACTGAGCGGATGAATAGGATTTGTGTACCCAACCCAAAAATTTTGAATAAAGGCTTTGTTGTTGACATTTTGTTGTGGTTGTTGTTGTTGTTCCGTTAAGGGCATTACTTAGTTTAAATTAGATATCATGTCCTTTTTCAATTATACTCCGGCGTATCTATTTAGATCAATGTTGACCTCATAGCACTATCAGTTACAATCATATCACTCTAACTACCACACTTATTAGCCTCCATTGCACATGGCCTAACCATCTCAAGCAGTTAAGCCAATTTATCCTTTAAGAAAAAAGCAACCTTCAACTTATGGCAAGGTGCATTAGTTTTATCCTCTCTTAATCTATTATCATCCATCCATCTCAGCATTGTCGTTTATGTTTTTCAGGACATGTTTCTGAAGTTTTGAACACTCTTACCACGAGGTATTGAACTTCTTACTACCATCACCTAGTGTTTTTGTCCCAATTTCATGGGTGGTCTGCAATCACATAAAATCTTGTTCTGTATACTTCTATCAACCCATGTCTAATATGTAAAATAAAAATGTGAATATAAACATTCTAAAGCTTCTGATAAAAAAAATCTAATAAGTAAACCATATCTGGTAAAGATAAATATTCACCATGCACCTAAACCCAGCAAATAATACTATCAAGATTCAGAGAAAAAAATAGAGTACAGAAAAATATATTTACTGGGTTGAATATCCAGAGACTCATGCACATGCATGGGTACAAACCAATAAAAGTAAATAAACAAATAAATAAGTTATATATCTGGGGCTGATAGGAGCGGTCCAATTGAGATAACATGGTTCTCTCTAGCAAACTTGGAGATACCTGTCCCAAGAAATATACATAGGTTTTGTGCTCGTAAGAATTGGGATTTTTCCACATTATGTTTAGTGTCATCTCTCTTTCTGGACCTCCCATCACGGTTATAGGTGCATCCAAGACAAATCGTCAATTGATGATTGTTTATTCTTCCTTTGCTTTGTTGGCTTGTCTATTGTGTTGTAGAGAAGTTTCTGCCATTCAGCTTGACCAGCATTTCTGATCTACTCTAGTATGTTGGTGCTTACAACTGAAGACTTTCTGGATCTAAATACCGGTCACATGCTAAAATTTGTACAAGACAGATCCTATATACCTTGAAATTGATTGTAAATCTTATGGGGAATAAGGTGTACTTAAAATCTTAAAACACTTCAATCCAAATGTTTAACATAAAATTGTGACTAATGGGCTTTGTGTGTACATGCCTGCCCGTGTGTGTATGTGAGAATAATGGATATCATATGACGTATGAGGGGATTCTCTCATATGCAGTGATAATACAGCGATGTGATGTCCATTATTCTATATATATATATATATATATATATATATATATATATATATATATATATATATATATATATATATATATATATATATATATATATATATAGCAAATCTTCTATAAACTTAAGTTTATAGGGAATAGTCATACACCAACTTTTCTATCCATTGATGTTGCATTGGGATCCATGAAAGATATGAAGGCCATTTTGAGATTTGTGCATCTCGTGATGGCACAAATCTAAACGCAACATCAATGGATAAAAAGTTGGTGTATACTATTCCTATAAACTTAAGTTCATAGGAGATTTGCTCTCTCTATATACACACACACGCACACACACACACATATATGTACATTTACACAATATGTGGAAATAATGAGTATGAGGTAGCGGCTCAATTTTGCTAAATGAGCTACCAAGAGATGGACATTTGATGAGGCCCACCTGCTAAATGAGCAATCATGCACGTTGTGGAATCAACTTTTGCATGTTACTAATACTATTAAGGCCACACTTGTTTTTATCTTGGGACTAGTGGGTACTGTAACCTCCATATTATAATCCTCGAACCGTGTACTCCTGAGACTATTTTTTCAGTCCAATGTTTATTTTGACACTAACACACGGACTAAATTAAAATACTCCAGACCACTGTTTGATATTTTGGAAATTATGACCATCGGTATTTTAATCCTGCTTTAAATTTGTCGCTGTTAGGATTGAACCTGTACTGCTCTTGATACCATGCAAAATTCCTTTCGCTGCTTACAACTCTAAAATTATGGTGACGGTTGAGGTTATACTTTCTACTCTAACGATGAAATTAAACGGAGGAGAGGTATTTTAATGATAACCACACAATCAAACTTAAGATAGAATTTAACAACATAATGCATGATAAGAATCATAAGTATTGTTGAAAAATTAGAACTAATGAAGTTAAGAAATGCTTTAAGAAAAATGAAACTTAGAAGGAGCCATAGAACCTGACGATATCTCTATTGAAGTTGGAAATGTCTTAGAGATATGGAATTAGGATGGTTAACTAAGCTCTTAAACAAGATTATGGATATTGAGATTATAAGAAAGAAGGATTAGAGGTAGGCTAAGAGAACTTGGTAAGAACTGTTAAGAGGGATATGATAATGATTTAACTTAGTGGAGGAGAGAACCCTCAACAGAACTGAGCGGATGAATAGGATTTGTGTACCCAACCCAAAAATTTTGAATAAAGGCTTTGTTGTTGACATTTTGTTGTGGTTGTTGTTGTTGTTCCGTTAAGGGCATTACTTAGTTTAAATTAGATATCATGTCCTTTTTCAATTATACTCCGGCGTATCTATTTAGATCAATGTTGACCTCATAGCACTATCAGTTACAATCATATCACTCTAACTACCACACTTATTAGCCTCCATTGCACATGGCCTAACCATCTCAAGCAGTTAAGCCAATTTATCCTTTAAGAAAAAAGCAACCTTCAACTTATGGCAAGGTGCATTAGTTTTATCCTCTCTTAATCTATTATCATCCATCCATCTCAGCATTGTCGTTTATGTTTTTCAGGACATGTTTCTGAAGTTTTGAACACTCTTACCACGAGGTATTGAACTTCTTACTACCATCACCTAGTGTTTTTGTCCCAATTTCATGGGTGGTCTGCAATCACATAAAACCTTGTTCTGTAGACTTCTATCAACCCATGTCTAATATGTAAAATAAAAATGTGAATATAAACATTCTAAAGCTTCTGATAAAAAAATCTAATAAGTAAACCATATCTGGTAAAGATAAATATTCACCATGCACCTAAACCCAGCAAATAATACTATCAAGATTCAGAGAAAAAATAGAGTACAGAAAAATATATTTACTGGGTTGAATATCCAGAGACTCATGCACATGCATGGGTACAAACCAATAAAAGTAAATAAACAAATAAATAAGTTATATATCTGGGGCTGATAGGAGCGGTCCAATTGAGATAACATGGTTCTCTCTAGCAAACTTGGAGATACCTGTCCCAAGAAATATACATAGGTTTTGTGCTCGTAAGAATTGGGATTTTTCCACATTATGTTTAGTGTCATCTCTCTTTCTGGACCTCCCATCACGGTTATAGGTGCATCCAAGACAAATCGTCAATTGATGATTGTTTATTCTTCCTTTGCTTTGTTGGCTTGTCTATTGTGTTGTAGAGAAGTTTCTGCCATTCAGCTTGACCAGCATTTCTGATCTACTCTAGTATGTTGGTGCTTACAACTGAAGACTTTCTGGATCTAAATACCGGTCACATGCTAAAATTTGTACAAGACAGATCCTATATACCTTGAAATTGATTGTAAATCTTATGGGGAATAAGGTGTACTTAAAATCTTAAAACACTTCAATCCAAATGTTTAACATAAAATTGTGACTAATGGGCTTTGTGTGTACATGCCTGCCCGTGTGTATGTGAGAATAATGGATATCATATGACGATGAGGGATTCTCTCATATGCAGTGATAATACAGCGATGTGATGTCCATTATTCTATATATATATATATATATATATATATATATATATATATATATATATATATATATATATATATATATATACAAATCTTCTATAAACTTAAGTTTATAGGGAATAGTCATACACCAACTTTTCTATCCATTGATGTTGCATTGGGATCCATGAAAGATATGAAGGCCATTTTGAGATTTGTGCATCTCGTGATGGCACAAATCTAAACGCAACATCAATGGATAAAAAGTTGGTGTATACTATTCCCTATAAACTTAAGTTCATAGGAGATTTGCTCTCTCTATATACACACACACACACACACACACATATATGTACATTTACACAATATGTGGAAATAATGAGTATGAGGTAGCGGCTCAATTTTGCTAAATGAGCTACCAAGAGATGGACATTTGA
This sequence comes from Asparagus setaceus, assembly GCA_012295165.1. Classification (NCBI taxonomy): domain Eukaryota; kingdom Viridiplantae; phylum Streptophyta; class Magnoliopsida; order Asparagales; family Asparagaceae; genus Asparagus; species Asparagus setaceus. The sequence continues at coordinate 32,336,538 of CM022709.1, read as the reverse complement.
TGAGGCCCACCTCGCTAAATGAGCAATCATGCACGTTGTGGAATCAACTTTTGCATGTTACTAATACTATTAAGGCCACACTTGTTTTTTATCTTGGGACTAGTGGGTACTGTAACCTCCATATTATAATCCTCGAACCGTGTACTCCTGAGACTATTTTTTCAGTCCAATGTTTATTTTGACACTAACACACGGACTAAATTAAAATACTCCAGACCACTGTTTGATATTTTGGAAATTATGACCATTGGGATTAATATTACAACCAAAATGACCTTTTGTCGTCCTAATAACTAATATTGTTTTACAACTAATAATATTTCACCATATCTTGAAGACACTTCTGTATACACCGTTAATTCTGTAGATAATTTTTTATTTTGATGAAAAATGTGCACAACAACGCAGGACGAACTAATAACACAAAAAATAAAAGATAAAATGCAACACTAAATTTGCATTGGTAGCTAACTAATCGCACAATCTCCAAAATATATAATCAATAAACAACTTTAAATTTGGACAAGTGCTCGCTTTACGCTTCCATTATCATAGGATTTTCAAAGCAGACATGGATACACTTTTCCCTTGACTAATACCATACCCTCGTCTAAAATGTACATGCTTATAATCGTATTACCGACTTAGCAGAGCATTGTCGGGTAAGCTTGAGTTATTTTAGCGAAAAATGCATTAACGAAAGACCGCTGGAGAAAAGAAAAATGATCGGAACAAAATTCTGGCTGGAAACAATGAAATAAAGGGGCATTTTTGTTCCAAAATGTTAATCCCCTCTAATGATTCGTACCTGGATTGCAAAGGTGGGGGTGGGCTGCGTTTATTTTAGGGTTAATTTTAGAAAACCCTCTTCAACTATGAGGGTTGTCTCAGAAAAACCCCTTCAACTTTTTTAAATCTAGAAAACCCCCCTCAATTTTGAGTGCTGTAGATAAGTCCCCTCAACTTTCAAAATATGACTCTCACAAAGCCCCTAATCTTTACAATTTTTGAATAACCCCTAATATCATTAATTAAAATGTGCAATGACTAAAATACCCTTGGTTAAAAGAGAAACCCATGTGAGTTCAAAACCAATCCAATTAAAATATTTGACTTCAATTCGATGGTTTTTAATGAGAAATCAAATCTTCAAAAAAATAAAAAATAAAATCAATCGCTCCAAATATTAGAAACATGAATAATTACAAAATAAAAGAAGTTTAGCGTTTCAAAAAGAAAAACAAGGGTACTTTAAACTAAAAGTTAAAAGGAACACCATGCTAAAATTTTGATGGCTTAGGGGTAGTATGGACCGTATGGTCATTTTAAATCATGTGTTCCTTTAAATTTAATTATATTAGTTTAGGGGTTAAGTGAGAAAAGTTGAGGGGATAAGTCATATTTTGAAAGTTAAGGGGTTATATACAACAACCCCAAATTTGAGGGGATTTCCTAGAATTAAAAAAGTTGAGGAGGGTTTTCGAGACAAACTCCATAATTGAGGTGGTTTTTCTAAAGTAACCCTTTATATATATATATATATATATATATATATATATATATATATATATATATATATATATATATATATATATATATATATATATATATATATATATATATATATATATATATATATATATATATATATATATATATATATATATATATATATATATATATATATATATATATATATATATATATATATATATATATATATATATATATATATATATATATATATATATATATATATATATATATATATATATATATATATATATATATATATATATATATATATATATATATATATATATATATATATATATATATATATATATATATATATATATATATATATATATATATATATATATATATATATATATATATATATATATATATATATATATATATATATATATATATATATATATATATATATATATATATATATATATATATATATATATATATATATATATATATATATATATATATATATATATATATATATATATATATATATATATATATATATATATATATATATATATATATATATATATATATATATATATATATATATATATATATATATATATATATATATATATATATATATATATATATATATATATATATATATATATATATATATATATATATATATATATATATATATATATATATATATATATATATATATATATATATATATATATATATATATATATATATATATATATATATATATATATATATATATATATATATATATATATATATATATATATATATATATATATATATATATATATATATATATATATATATATATATATATATATATATATATATATATATATATATATATATATATATATATATATATATATATATATATATATATATATATATATATATATATATATATATATATATATATATATACAAATCTTCTATAAACTTAAGTTTATAGGGAATAGTCATACACCAACTTTTCTATCCATTGATGTTGCATTGGGATCCATGAAAGATATGAAGGCCATTTTGAGATTTGTGCATCTCGTGATGGCACAAATCTAAACGCAACATCAATGGATAAAAAAGTTGGTGTATACTATTCCCTATAAACTTAAGTTCATAGGAGATTTGCTCTCTCTCTATATACACACACACGCACACACACACACATATATGTACATTTACACAATATGTGGAAATAATGAGTATGAGGTAGCGGCTCAATTTTGCTAAATGAGCTACCAAGAGATGGACATTTGATGAGGCCCACCTCGCTAAATGAGCAATCATGCACGTTGTGGAATCAACTTTTGCATGTTACTAATACTATTAAGGCCACACTTGTTTTTTATCTTGGGACTAGTGGGTACTGTAACCTCCATATTATAATCCTCGAACCGTGTACTCCTGAGACTATTTTTTCAGTCCAATGTTTATTTTGACACTAACACACGGACTAAATTAAAATACTCCAGACCACTGTTTGATATTTTGGAAATTATGACCATTGGGATTAATATTACAACCAAAATGACCTTTTTGTCGTCCTAATAACTAATATTGTTTTACAACTAATAATATTTCACCATATCTTCTGAAGACACTTCTGTATACACCGTTAATTCTGTAGATAATTTTTTTTATTTTGATGAAAAATGTGCACAACAACGCAGGACGCAACTAATAACACAAAAAAATAAAAGATAAAATGCAACACTAAATTTGCATTGGTAGCTAACTAATCGTACAATCTCCAAAATATATAATCAATAAACAACTTTAAATTTGGACAAGTGCTCGCTTTACGCTTCCATTATCATAGGATTTTCAAAGCAGACATGGATACACTTTTCCCTTGACTAATACCATACCCTCGTCTAAAATGTACATGCTTATAATCGTATTACCGACTTAGCAGAGCATTGTCGGGTAAGCTTGAGTTATTTTAGCGAAAAATGCATTAACGAAAGACCGCTGGAGAAAAGAAAAATGATCGGAACAAAATTCTGGCTGGAAACAATGAAATAAAGGGGCATTTTTGTTCCAAAATGTTAATCCCCTCTAATGATTCGTACCTGGATTGCAAAGGTGGGGGTGGGCTGCGTTTATTTTAGGGTTAATTTTAGAAAACCCTCTTCAACTATGAGGGTTGTCTCAGAAAAACCCCTTCAACTTTTTTAAATCTAGAAAACCCCCCTCAATTTTGAGTGCTGTAGATAAGTCCCCTCAACTTTCAAAATATGACTCTCACAAAGCCCCCTAATCTTTACAATTTTTTCGAATAACCCCCCTAATATCATTAATTAAAAATGTGCAATGACTAAAATACCCTTGGTTAAAAGAGAAACCCATGTGAGTTCAAAAAACCAATCCAATTAAAATATTTGACTTCAATTCGATGGTTTTTAATGAGAAATCAAATCTTCAAAAAAATAAAAAATAAAATCAATCGTTCCAAATATTAGAAACATGAATAATTACAAAATAAAAGAAGTTTAGCGTTTCAAAAAAGAAAAAACAAGGGGTACTTTAAACTAAAAAGTTAAAAAGGAACACCATGCTAAAATTTTTGATGGCTTAGGGGTAGTATGGACCGTATGGTCATTTTAAATCATGTGTTCCTTTAAATTTAATTATATTAGTTTAGGGGTTAAGTGAGAAAAGTTGAGGGGGGATAAGTCATATTTTGAAAGTTAAGGGGGTTATATACAACAACCCCAAATTTGAGGGGGATTTCCTAGAATTAAAAAAGTTGAGGAGGGTTTTCTGAGACAAACTCCATAATTGAGGTGGTTTTTCTAAAGTAACCCTTTATTTTAGTCTACATCAGAGATTAAGCAGTCCCTCCTTAAAAATAGTCCAAGCCAGATAAGAAAACAAACAAACATTGACTAAATACATGGGTCCGCACTATTTTAAAATAATACTCTCACTATCCAAATGACAAACATGGCCTAAGTTTAATTTTGTGCGCATAGTGACATAACCAAAGGCTGACCATAGAAATCAAATTAAGCGGACCCAAATCAATTCCAACAAGCCATTTGTTAACTGCAATGACCTTTTTTCTAGACAATACATCCAAGTCACATCCCAGATATAAGCAAATAAATCTGCAAATGAGGATTTAGTGAGATAAACAATATATTCGGAAGTTTTCAATCATATTGTTTTCTCTAATAGTTTTGACCATAGCTGTTAGGCAGCAAATTGCACGATGTCCATAAATTGCAGCAGGTTGGAAACTATGTTACCTTAATCAGTATACCGGTCTCAGTCATTCTTTGTAATTCACGGACAAGAGTTGCTTGACATCCCATCGAGGCACATAATGGTCTGTACAAATCGAATTAAACAACAATTACAATTAGAATCTAGCCAACAATAACATCCTTTCTAGAAAATATTTACGACCCACATAAAAATCAAACAAAAGATCCTTAGCGAGAAAAGGTCAACATGACTTAGGCAAAATAAAAATAATCGAAACAGACTTATCAATCAATCTAGCCAAAACTACATTAACAAGTAGGGATACACAAAAATATCTGTATTCGAGAAAATCTCCATATCCATCTCCATTGGGATATGGATATGATTACTAATCTACAACCGATAGGATATGGTATGAGATATGGTTATGCGATTGAAATATCCGTATCCGTATCCCAAATGTCCGAATATCATATAGTTGTGACATTATTAATACTTAGATTAATAGATTTGAGAATAATTTTGATGACCAATAGATCTAATTTTAGCTTTTCAGATATAATAACATATTAATGAACTCTTTGTACCATATGAACTATATTTTTCAGTCCAATGTTTATTTTGACACTAACACACGGACTAAATTAAAATACTCAGCACCACTGTTTGATATTTTGGAAATTATGACCATTGGGATTAATATTACAACCAAAATGACCTTTTGTCGCCCTAATAACTAATATTGTTTTACAACTAATAATATTTCACCATATCTTCAAGACACTTCTGATACACCGTTAATTCTGTAGATAATTTTTTATTTTGATGAAAATGTGCACAACAACGCAGGACGCAACTAATAACACAAAAATAAAAGATAAAATGCAACACTAAATTTGCATTGGTAGCTAACTAATCGCACAATCTCCAAAATATATAATCAATAAACAACTTTAAATTTGGACAAGTGCTCGCTTTACGCTTCCATTATCATAGGATTTTCAAAGCAGACATGGATACACTTTTCCCTTGACTAATACCATACCCTCGCCTAAAATGTACATGCTTATAATCGATACCGACTTAGCAGAGCATTGTCGGGTAAGCTTGAGTTATTTTAGCGAAAAATGCATTAACGAAAGACCGCTGGAGAAAAGAAAATGATCGAACAAAATTCTGGCTGGAAACAATGAAATAAAGGGCATTTTTGTTCCAAAATGTTAATCCTCTAATGATTCGTACCTGGATTGCAAAGGTGGGGTGGGCTGCGTTTATTTTAGTTAATTTTAGAAAACCCTCTTCAACTATGAGGGTTGTCAAAACCCCCTCAAACCCCTCGAGTGCTGTAGATAAGTCCCTCAACTTTCAAAATATGACTCTCACAAAGCCCCTAATCTTTACAATTTTTTGAATAACCCCTAATATCATTAATTAAAATGTGCAATGACTAAAATACCCTTGGTTAAAAGAGAAACCCATGTGAGTTCAAAAAACCAATCCAATTAAAATATTTGACTTCAATTCGATGGTTTTTTTAATGAGAAATCAAATCTTCAAAAAAATATAAAAAAATAAAATCAATCGTTCCAAATATTAGAAACATGAATAATTACAAAATAAAAGAAGTTTAAGCGTTTCAAAAAGAAAAACAAGGGTACTTTAAACTAAAAGTTAAAAGGAACACCATGCTAAAATTTTTGATGGCTTAGGGGTAGTATGGACCGTATGGTCATTTTAAATCATGTGTTCCTTTAAATTTAATTATATTAGTTTAGGGGGTTAAGTGAGAAAAGTTGAGGGGGGATAAGTCATATTTTGAAAGTTAAGGGGTTATATACAACAACCCCAAATTTGAGGGGGATTTCCTAGAATTAAAAAAGTTGAGGAGGGTTTTCTGAGACAAACTCCATAATTGAGGTGGTTTTTCTAAAGTAACCCTTTATTTTAGTCTACACTGTAGAGATTAAGCAGTCCCTCCTTAAAAATAGTCCAAGCCAGATAAGAAAACAAACAAACATTGACTAAATACATGGGTCCGCACTATTTTAAAATAATACTCTCACTATCCAAATGACAAACATGGCCTAAGTTTAATTTTGTGCGCATAGTGACATAACCAAAGGCTGACCATAGAAATCAAATTAAGCGGACCCAAATCAATTCCAACAAGCCATTTGTTAACTGCAATGACCTTTTTTCTAGACAATACATCCAAGTCACATCCCAGATATAAGCAAATAAATCTGCAAATGAGGATTTAGTGAGATAAACAATATATTCGGAAGTTTTCAATCATATTGTTTTCTCTAATAGTTTTGACCATAGCTGTTAGGCAGCAAATTGCACGATGTCCATAAATTGCAGCAGGTTGGAAACTATGTTACCTTAATCAGTATACCGGTCTCAGTCATTCTTTGTAATTCACCAGACAAGAGTTGCTTGACATCCGCACGAGGCACATAATGGTCCTGTACAAATCGAATTAAACAACAATTACAATTAGAATCTAGCCAACAATAACATCCTTTCTAGAAAATATTTACGACCCACATAAAAATCAAACAAAAAGATCCTTAGCAGAAAAGGTCAACATGACTTAGGCAAAATAAAAATAATCAGAAACAGCTTATCAATCAATCTAGCCAAAACTACATTAACAAGTAGGGATACACAAAAATATCTGATTCGAGAAAATCTCCATATCCATCTCCATTGGGATATGGATATGATTGCTAATCTACAACCGATAGGATATGGTATGAGATATGGTTATGCATTGAAATATCCGTATCCATTATCCGAAATGTCGAATATCATATAGTTGTGACATTATTAATACTTAGATTAATAGATTTGAGAATAATTTTGATGACCAATAGATCTAAGTTTAGCGTTTCAAAAAGAAAAACAAGGGTACTTTAAACTAAAAGTTAAAAAGGAACACCATGCTAAAATTTTGATGGCTTAGGGGTAGTATGGACCGTATGGTCATTTTAAATCATGTGTTCCTTTAAATTTAATTATATTAGTTTAGGGTTAAGGAGAAAAGTTGAGGGGGATAAGTCATATTTTGAAAGTTAAGGGGTTATATACAACAACCCCAAATTTGAGGGGATTTCCTAGAATTAAAAAAGTTGAGGAGGGTTTTCTGAGACAAACTCCATAATTGAGGTGGTTTTTCTAAAGTAACCCTTTATTTTAGTCTACATCGTAGAGATTAAGCATCCCTCCTTAAAATAGTCCAAGCCGGATAAGAAAACAAACAAACATTGACTAAATACATGGGTCCGCACTATTTTAAAATAATACTCTCACTATCCAAATGACAAACATGGCCTAAGTTTAATTTTGTGCATAGTGACATAACCAAAGGCTGACCATAGAAATCAAATTAAGCGGACCCAAATCAATTCCAACAAGCCATTTGTTAACTGCAATGACCTTTTTCTAGACAATACATCCAAGTCACATCCCAGATATAAGCAAATAAATCTGCAAATGAGGATTTAGTGAGATAAACAATATATTCGAAGTTTTCAATCATATTGTTTTTCTAATAGTTTTGACCATAATTTAGGGCAAAGAAATTGCACGATGTCCATAAATTGCAGCAGGTTGGAAACTATGTTACCTTAATCAGTATACCGGTCTCAGTCATTCTTTGTAATTCACCAGACAAGAGTTGCTTGACATCCGCACGAGGCACATAATGGTCCTGTACAAATCGAATTAAACAACAATTACAATTAGAATCTAGCCAACAATAACATCCTTTCTAGAAAATATTTACGACCCACATAAAAATCAAACAAAAAGATCCTTAGCAGAAAAGGTCAACATGACTTAGGCAAAATAAAAATAATCAGAAACAGCTTATCAATCAATCTAGCCAAAACTACATTAACAAGTAGGGATACACAAAAATATCTGTATTCGAGAAAATCTCCATATCCATCTCCATTGGGATATGGATATGATTGCTAATCTACAACCGATAGGATATGGTAACAGATATGGTTATGCAGTGAAATATCCGTATCCGTATCCGAAATGTCTGAATATCATATAGTTGTGACATTATTAATACTTAGATTAATAGATTTGAGAATAATTTTGATGACCAATAGATCTAATTTTAGCTTTTCAGATATAATAACATATTAATGAACTCTTTGTACCATATGAACTATATTTTTTTAATATTATCTAGTTTTCTTATATCCATTTTGTATCCGCATATATATCCGCATGCATATCCGTATCCGTATATGATTTTAGCGGATATGGTTATGAATTTTCTTTACAGAGGCATATCCGTATCCGTATACATATCCTAGATTGGTAAGCGGATACGGATATGGTAAGTATCATACCCGAGCCGTATCCGAACCATGTGCACCCCTATTAACAAGCATTATGCCTAAAATGTGCCTATAAATGTATTATTATGAAATCAGCCTAATCTTTTTTCTAAAGCATCACCATTGTATAGATCCCCCTGGTTTTATCTCTCTCATAAAAAAGATTATAAAAAAAAACCAAGAAAACAGTTTATTTTCGACAATGTACATGAAAGATGATATATTGCTCTTTTGATAACATAGCATGAACAGATAACAGGTTAATGATACATGTTATGTATTAATAAGAACTCACCTTCAGTTCTAACAGGGATTTTAGCTAAAGTAACAATTGGTTAAAGATATATGTTCTGCACTATCTAGATGCCCATACAGGAATGAAGGATATAAGGAGGCCCGAAAAAATAAATGGTAAAATAAACACAACTATAACAACTTAGTACTAGAGGAGATTCCCCAACAAATGCTTCTCACCTCTATATACATTGTGATGGCCGTTTTATTGCACCCAGTTGCCTCGTTCAGGTTTATTATGGCTTCCAGTATAAGATTTGCCATGCTGCATACATATAAATGTACACAACAATGAAATCAATATCTAAACCCAAATAAAAAAAGATAATGCTTGCCTTTATGTTAAGAAATGATTAAAGATTCTGAAGTTTTTGAACTCAAACATATAGAACGGTACATACAAAAGACACATTTAAGTCAGAACGGGAAAAGTAAGAAGCACTTCTTGTAGATGCAAAATCATTAAAGTCACCACTTAAGTATAATGTTTTAATTTATTTTACTTTCTGGGAGAAGGTTTGTGTTATTAAAAGGGGGAAACGACATGATCATTATGAGATCCAAGGAAAGAAAACATCGATCTTCTTAATCTTAAAGGTCTGTGTTGTGTAGTGAAATCCAACCCTTTCTTCATTATGAGTCGATGACTCTTGCAATGTGAATAGCTTGTTGAGCAACCATTTTATGAGTTAGAACTTAGAATTGCAATAGCAGATTAAATGAGAGGACAGTCAATAAGTGTAAAAGTAAAGGCATAAGACCAGGCCAAAGAACTGACTGAATTAATGCAGTCTGGTTTCATCCATACTTTCAGCTTTGAATGAGATCGAGTTCTTATTTATATTATTAATTGCCATACAAGTTAAAATCTAACGATTCCAGAAATTAACTGATGAAGATGCACTTTTCAATTAGACAAGTGAATTTTAAGTCAGAAAGTGCATTCACATGTCCATCTGTGGTCAACTTGGATGGATAAATAACCTAACTTTACTTAAATACCCTTCTCACATTTTGTATCCATATATATCCAAGATGCATATCCGTATCCATGATTTTAGCGGATATGGTTATGAATTTTCTTTACGAGGCATATCCGTATCCGTATACATATCCTAGATTGGTAAGCGGATACGGATATGGTAAGTATCATACCCGAGCCGTGATCCCAACCATGTGCACCCTATTAACAAGCATTATGCCTAAAATGTGCCTATAAATGTATTATTATGAAATCAGCCTAATTTTTTCTAAAGCATCACCATTGTATAGATCCCCTGGTTTTATCTCTCATAAAAAGATTATAAAAAACCAAGAAAACAGTTTATTTTCGACAATGTACATGAAAGATGATATATTGCTCTTTTGATAACATAGCATGAACAGATAACAGGTTAATGATACATGTTATGTATTAATAAGAACTCACCTTCAGTTCTAACAGGGATTTTAGCTAAAGTAACAATTGGTTAAAGATATATGTTCTGCACTATCTAGATGCCCATACAGGAATGAAGGATATAAGGAGGCCGAAAAATAAATGGTAAAATAAACACAACTATAACAACTTAGTACTAGAGGAGATTCCCCAACAAATGCTTCTCACCTCTATATACATTGTGATGGCCGTTTTATTGCACCCAGTTGCCTCGTTCAGGTTTATTATGGCTTCCAGTATAAGATTTGCCATGCTGCATACATATAAATGTACACAACAATGAAATCAATATCTAAACCCAAATAAAAAAAGATAATGCTTGCCTTTATGTTAAGAAATGATTAAAGATTCTGAAGTTTTTGAACTCAAACATATAGAACGGTACATACAAAAGACACATTTAAGTCAGAACGGAAAAGTAAGAAGCACTTCTTGTAGATGCAAAATCATTAAAGTCACCACTTAAGTATAATGTTTTAATTTATTTTACTTTCTGGGAGAAGGTTTGTGTTATTAAAAGGGGGAAACGACATGATCATTATGAGATCCAAGGAAAGAAAACATCGATCTTCTTAATCTTAAAGGTCTGTGTTGTGTAGTGAAATCCAACCCTTTCTTCATTATGAGTCGATGACTCTTGCAATGTGAATAGCTTGTTGAGCAACCATTTTATGAGTTAGAACTTAGAATTGCAATAGCAGATTAAATGAGAGGACAGTCAATAAGTGTAAAAGTAAAGGCATAAGACCAGGCCAAAGAACTGACTGAATTAATGCAGTCTGGTTTCATCCATACTTTCAGCTTTGAATGAGATCGAGTTCTTATTTATATTATTAATTGCCATACAAGTTAAAATCTAACGATTCCAGAAATTAACTGATGAAGATGCACTTTTCAATTAGACAAGTGAATTTTAAGTCAGAAAGTGCATTCACATGTCCATCTGTGGTCAACTTGGATGGATAAATAACCTAACTTTACTTAAATACCCTTCTCACATTTGGAATGCATATGCATAAATAAACAATAAAAATGACTGCAGGAAGAGCCAACGGGTATGTTTAACAGTTGGTGCACCTTGACAACCCCAACCACCACCACCACCCACCCAAACAAACAAAACAAACCAAACCATTTTTTCCCTCGCCACTTCTGATTGCTTGCCTTGAACACTTTCATTTTACAATTTGCTTTTGTTCGGTTCTGATCCTTTTTATCTCTTTTCCTTCCTCACCTTAACTCAGCTCTAGGAGCTGTTTGGTAGACTGCAAGTGCAACAACTCAGTCATTCATTGTTGGTTGCAAGTTTTTGTTTTGTTGCAACTGCAGTTGCAAAACCTGCCTTAGTCACAAAATGACTTACGTGAATACGACTGAAAGTCACACTTGCAACTTAACACAACTATAGCACTCGTTAAGTTGCAACCTGGCCCACTAAAAAATATCTAAATTTTCTAACAATATTAAAACAAATTTTAAAAATCATGAATTTTTTACAATTTCAAAATAGATTGAAAACATCAAAAACAATTTCTATAAATTCAAATGTTAAAAATCTTACAAATTTATTTAAAAACATTAATTTTTCTATAAAATAAATACCAAAAATTACAAAAAGTGACAATTAATTTAACAAATTCTAAACTTTCCAAAAATCATGAAAGCGTTTTTAAAATTAAGCAAATACAAAAGATCAAAATTTCTAACTAACTCTTAAAATTCCAAAAAGATTCCAAACTTTTTACAAGTACACTATTTTTAAAAAAATTAAAAACTCCACAAAATGTTAAACTTTTAAGTTATAAAATCTAAACATAAAGTTTAAAAGTTTATAAATTTTTAAAAAATTATGAATTTTTTCAAAAAGACACTAAAGAATTTTAAAACTAAGATAACAAAAAGTTCAAAAGTTACAAAAAGAATCTCAAATTTCAAAATAAATTCAAGATATTCAAAAACTTTTCTTTTCCAAAACTTAAGGAACATTATGTTTTAGAAAATATAAAAAAATAAACAAAAATAAAGAAATTATAAAATTCCTAAATTTAATATTATTCTTTTAATCTATTATTGTTTATTTTAAAATAGTAAGATTACATAGATAACTGAACTTTGTTAATATAATTACATAGTTAATTTATTGGACTTAGATGGAATGGAATTTGCAACCATGCAACCATCGTTCTATTTTAAAGAACTTTGAACAAACTTTTAAATTTATTAAAAGTGAAAACATGTGTCATATGAGAAGTTGCAAGTTGAACAAAACAACTGGAAGTTGCCAATTGTAAAATAAAAGCTCCAACTGTGGTTGAAAGTTGCAGTGACACAATTGCATGAAAGTGGCAGATATATTGCCACTATAGTTGCAAGCTATCAAATACCACCTAAGTAAATTCAAATTCTGCTCTATGATAAAATATTCTAGACCCTCAAGTAATTTACATAGGAAAACCTCAAAAACACCCTCAATAGTAATTCACATAGGCAAACCCAAAAAAACACCAGCTACATAACATATGATACATTCATAGTACAGGATCATAGTTAATCTAATTTCTCCTTGAACCGTCTTTTCTTTCCAGTGCTTGATATAACGTTGTAATTTTAGTTTACTTTCTTGGGAGAAGGTTTTTTATTAAAAGGTGGAAAAACATGCTTAGGAAGAGCCAACGGGTATGTTTAACAGTTGGTGCACCTTGACAACCCCAACCACCACCACCACCCACCCAAACAAACAAAACAAACCAAACCATTTTTTCCCTCGCCACTTCTGATTGCTTGCCTTGAACACTTTCATTTTACAATTTGCTTTTGTTCGGTTCTGATCCTTTTTATCTCTTTTCCTTCCTCACCTTAACTCAGCTCTAGGAGCTGTTTGGTAGACTGCAAGTGCAACAACTCAGTCATTCATTGTTGGTTGCAAGTTTTGTTTTGTTGCAACTGCAGTTGCAAAACCTGCCTTAGTCACAAAATGACTTACGTGAATACGACTGAAAGTCACACTTGCAACTTAACACAACTATAGCACTCGTTAAGTTGCAACCTGGCCCACTAAAAAATATCTAAATTTTCTAACAATATTAAAACAAATTTTAAAAATCATGAATTTTTTACAATTTCAAAATAGATTGAAAACATCAAAAACAATTTCTATAAATTCAAATGTTAAAAATCTTACAAATTTATTTAAAAACATTAATTTTTCTATAAAATAAATACCAAAAATTACAAAAAGTGACAATTAATTTAACAAATTCCTAAACTTTCCAAAAATCATGAAAGCGTTTTTAAAATTAAGCAAATACAAAAGATCAAAATTTCTAACTAACTCTTAAAATTCCAAAAAGATTCCAAACTTTTTACAAGTACACTATTTTAAAAAAATTAAAAACTCCACAAAATGTTAAACTTTTAAGTTATAAAATCTAAACATAAAGTTTAAAAGTTTATAAATTTTTAAAAAATTATGAATTTTTTCAAAAAGACACTAAAGAATTTTAAAACTAAGATAACAAAAAGTTCCAAAAGTTACAAAAAGAATCTCAAATTTCAAAATAAATTCAAGATATTCAAAAACTTTTCTTTTCCAAAACTTAAGGAACATTATGTTTTAGAAAATATAAAAAAATAAACAAAAATAAAGAAATTATAAAATTCCTAAATTTAATATTATTCTTTTAATCTATTATTGTTTATTTTAAAATAGTAAGATTACATAGATAACTGAACTTTGTTAATATAATTACATAGTTAATTTATTGGACTTAGATGGAATGGAATTTGCAACCATGCAACCATCGTTCTATTTTAAAGAACTTTGAACAAACTTTTAAATTTATTAAAAGTGAAAACATGTGTCATATGAGAAGTTGCAAGTTGAACAAAACAACTGGAAGTTGCCAATTGTAAAATAAAAGCTCCAACTGTGGTTGAAAGTTGCAGTGACACAATTGCATGAAAGTGGCAGATATATTGCCACTATAGTTGCAAGCTATCAAATACCACCTAAGTAAATTCAAATTCTGCTCTATGATAAAATATTCTAGACCCTCAAGTAATTTACATAGGAAAACCTCAAAAACACCCTCAATAGTAATTCACATAGGCAAACCCAAAAACACCAGCTACATAACATATGATACATTCATAGTACAGGATCATAGTTAATCTAATTTCTCCTTGAACCGTCTTTTCTTTCCAGTGCTTGATATAACGTTGTAATTTTAGTTTACTTTCTTGGGAGAAGGTTTGTGTTATTAAAAGGGGAAACGACATGATCATTATGAGATCCAAGGAAAGAAAACATCGATCTTCTTAATCTTAAAGGTCTGTGTTGTGTAGTGAAATCCAACCCTTTCTTCATTATGAGTCGATGACTCTTGCAATGTGAATAGCTTGTTGAGCAACCATTTTATGAGTTAGAACTTAGAATTGCAATAGCAGATTAAATGAGAGGACAGTCAATAAGTGTAAAAGTAAAGGCATAAGACCAGGCCAAAGAACTGACTGAATTAATGCAGTCTGGTTTCATCCATACTTTCAGCTTTGAATGAGATCGAGTTCTTATTTATATTATTAATTGCCATACAAGTTAAAATCTAACGATTCCAGAAATTAACTGATGAAGATGCACTTTTCAATTAGACAAGTGAATTTTAAGTCAGAAAGTGCATTCACATGTCCATCTGTGGTCAACTTGGATGGATAAATAACCTAACTTTACTTAAATACCCTTCTCACATTTGGAATGCATATGCATAAATAAACAATAAAAATGACTGCAGGAAGAGCCAACGGGTATGTTTAACAGTTGGTGCACCTTGACAACCCCAACCACCACCACCACCCACCCAAACAAACAAAACAAACCAAACCATTTTTTTCCCTCGCCACTTCTGATTGCTTGCCTTGAACACTTTCATTTTACAATTTGCTTTTGTTCGGTTCTGATCCTTTTTTATCTCTTTTCCTTCCTCACCTTAACTCAGCTCTAGGAGCTGTTTGGTAGACTGCAAGTGCAACAACTCAGTCATTCATTGTTGGTTGCAAGTTTTTGTTTTGTTGCAACTGCAGTTGCAAAACCTGCCTTAGTCACAAAATGACTTACGTGAATACGACTGAAAGTCACACTTGCAACTTAACACAACTATAGCACTCGTTAAGTTGCAACCTGGCCCACTAAAAAATATCTAAATTTTCTAACAATATTAAAACAAATTTTAAAAATCATGAATTTTTTACAATTTCAAAATAGATTGAAAACATCAAAAACAATTTCTATAAATTCAAATGTTAAAAATCTTACAAATTTATTTAAAAACATTAATTTTTCTATAAAATAAATACCAAAAATTACAAAAAGTGACAATTAATTTAACAAATTCCTAAACTTTCCAAAAATCATGAAAGCGTTTTTAAAATTAAGCAAATACAAAAGATCAAAATTTCTAACTAACTCTTAAAATTCCAAAAAGATTCCAAACTTTTTACAAGTACACTATTTTTAAAAAAAATTAAAACTCCACAAAATGTTAAACTTTTAAGTTATAAAATCTAAACATAAAGTTTAAAAGTTTATAAATTTTTAAAAAATTATGAATTTTTTCAAAAAGACACTAAAGAATTTTAAAACTAAGATAACAAAAGTTCCAAAGTTACAAAAAGAATCTCAAATTTCAAAATAAATTCAAGATATTCAAAACTTTTCTTTTCCAAAAACTTAAGGAACATTATGTTTTAGAAAATATAAAAAAATAAACAAAAATAAAGAAATTATAAAATTCCTAAATTTAATATTATTCTTTTAATCTATTATTGTTTATTTTAAAATAGTAAGATTACATAGATAACTGAACTTTGTTAATATAATTACATAGTTAATTTATTGGACTTAGATGGAATGGAATTTGCAACCATGCAACCATCGTTCTATTTTAAAGAACTTTGAACAAACTTTTAAATTTATTAAAAGTGAAAACATGTGTCATATGAGAAGTTGCAAGTTGAACAAAACAACTGGAAGTTGCCAATTGTAAAATAAAAGCTCCAACTGTGGTTGAAAGTTGCAGTGACACAATTGCATGAAAGTGGCAGATATATTGCCACTATAGTTGCAAGCTATCAAATACCACCTAAGTAAATTGAAATTCTGCTCTATGATAAAATATTCTAGACCCTCAAGTAATTTACATAGGAAAACCTCAAAACACCCTCAATAGTAATTCACATAGGCAAACCCAAAAAAACACCAGCTACATAACATATGATACATTCATAGTACAGGATCATAGTTAATCTAATTTCTCCTTGAACCGTCTTTTCTTTCCAGTGCTTGATATAACGTTGTAATTTTAGTTTACTTTCTTGGGAGAAGGTTTTTTTTATTAAAAGGTGGAAAACACATGCTTATTAAGAGATCCAAGGAAAGAAAACATTGATATTCTTAAAGGTCTGTTTTGTGCGGTAAAATCCAACCCTTTCTTCATGATGACTCGTGCAAAGTGAATAACTTGTTGAGCAACCATTTTATGAGTTAGAACTTAGAATTGCTATAGCAGATTAAATGAGAGGACAATCAATAGGTGTAGAAGTAAACGTATGAGACTAGGCAAAAGAGCTGACTGAATTGATGCAGTCTGGTTTCATCCATACTTTCAGCTTTCAATGAGATCGAGTTCTTATTTTATATTATTAATTGTCATACAAGTTAGAAAATCTAACGGTTATAGAAATTAAGATGATGAAGATGCACTTCTCAATTAGACAAGTGAAATTTAAGTCAGAAAGTGCATTCGCGTGTCCATCTGTAGCCAAATTTGAATGGATATATAACCTAAATTTACGTAAATATCCTTCTCACCTTTGGAATGCATATGCACCAAATAAACAATAGAAATGGCTGCACCCCCTACCCCCCCCCCTTAAAAAAAACAACAAAAAACAAAACAAAACAAAACAAAAAACCAATTAATAACTCATTGGCCTTTCTTCTTAGTTTTTTCTCTCCTTCCTCACCCTAACTCTTCTGTAGGAGCTGTTTGGTAGACTGCAAGTGAAACAACTGGGTCATTCATTGCTGAATGCAAGTTTTTCTTTTGTTGCAACTGCAGTTGCAAAACCTGCCTCAGTCACAAGATCGCTTATGTAAAGCACTGCTGAAAGTTACGCTTGTTTACACAACTATAGCCCTTCTTAAGTTGCAACTTGCCCCACAAAAAAAAAACTTTAAACTTGCTATATTTAAAAAAAAATGTCAAAAAAATCATGATTTTTTTACCAATTCAAAATATATTGAAAAAATTCAAATAGTAAAAACCTTGGAAATTTATTTAAGAAGCATTGAATTATCTAAAAATTAAATACCAAAACCAAAATTACAAAAAATTCCCAATTAATTAAAAATTCCTAATACTTTCCAAACATTATGAAAGCAATTTAAAAATTAAACAGATACAAAAGATCAAAAGTTCTACAAATTCTAAAATTTCTAACTCTTAAAATTCCAAAAACTTTCCAAACCTTTTTGCAAGTACAGTAATTTAGAAAAGACTAAAAACCCATAAAATATTAACAATTTTAAGATATAAAATCTAAATATAAATTTTAAATTTTTTCCAAAACGCACTAAGGAATTTTTCAAAGGAAAAATAAATAATTATGTAAAAAATTCAAAAATTTTGAAGAAAATTAGAAGCAGTGATTAAAAAAAAAGACAAAAAGTCCCAAAAGTTATCAAAAGAATCTCAAATTTCAAAATAAATTCAAGAAATCCAAAAACTCTATTTTCCAAAAATTGAAGGAACATTATGTTTTAGAAAATTATAAAAAGAAACAAAAATAAAGCATAAAATTCCTAAATTTAATACTATTCTTTTTATTTTAAAATAGTGTGATTACATAGTTAAATGAACTTTGTTAACATAATTACATAGTTAATTTATTAGACTCAGATGGAAAGGAATTTGCAGTTATCGTTCTAAATTTAAAGAACTTTATACAAACTTTTTAAATTTATTAAAAGTGAAAATTCCTAAATTTAATACTATTCTTTTTATTTTAAATAGTGTCATTACATAGTTAAATGAACTTTGTTAATATAATTACATAGTAAATTTATTAGACTCAGATAGAAAGGAATTTGCAATTATCGTTCTAAATTTAAAGAACTTTATACAAACTTTTTAAATTTATTAAAAGTGAAAACATGTGTCACATGAGAAGTTGCAAGTTGAACAAAACAACTGCAAGTTGTAAATTGTAAAATTAACCGCTGCAACTGTGGTTGAAAGTTGCAATGACACAATTGCATGCAAGTGGCAGATATATTACAACTATAGTTGCAAGCTATCAATCACCACCTAAGTAAATTTGAAATTCCACTCTATATTAATAGCACAGGATCATACTTAATATATACTTAGTTTCCCCTTGAACCATCCTTTTTTTCCAGTGCTTGCCAAAATCCACACAAATACTTCACAGTAGATACTTGGAATTCCAAAATAGCATTATAAGAGCAACACCGGATTATCTAGTTAACACACTAAACCAAAGAGACACTACAGCTTGTTCTCATTAAAGCACATTGGGTACATATTCGGAGAAAGGAAGCTCCTCCAATTATCATTGATTTTCATAAAAACGAAATAAAGGTTGACATAATCAAACTCTTTAACGGCCTAAAATGATAAACAAAAGACTGTATAATTTGTATAGCTGCCAACAAAAAATAATAAAGGAACACATGATTCATATTTGCCTATGAGGTTATATCAGCAAAAATATTTGCATACAAATAAAAGAAATCATGACTCACAATGAAATTGAAACACTAACTTTGCCTCTGTTTTTCCAGGAGTGGTGATCGGAGGAGGTCCAGCTGATATTGCAATAGGCTTGGCATCAATAATACCGTCAGAAATATCCCCAACAACACTGCTAGGAACCATTTGATTGTTAATAACTTTAGGGCTCTGTCCGTTCTTTTTCACGGTCACTGTAGCTCTTTCCCGTGGTCCCCGGCCAGTTGATATCACACAGATGTTTCGCCATTTGTCCTGTAGAAATTCAGAAATGCTAAGAAACCCTATTCATAATAACAAGACAAGATAGTAATTTTAAATAAACTTGTCCTATACATCCACTGAGGCACCTTAAGATCTACATTCGACCGTGAATATAAGATTTGGCTAAATTCTGGATCTTTCAGGATAGTGCTCCATTTTCCAGCCCCGTGTTTTGCAATCCCAGCTTTGAGTGCTGATTCCTCTTCGGTGGTCCATCTCTGCTTGGGATTACCCATCCAACAAAAGCCCCTGGACCCCTTCTAGAGGAAGCTATAGATATAAACCTAACAACCTGTATTGGAGAAATTAACAAACAAAAATGAATAAAAAAAAAATCAAATCAAGTCAAACATTACCAGAATCCAATCCAATGCTGAAAAAAGGTGTTAAAAGTCTCTACATTTTATTACTTCCGCAATTATCCACTAACAAGTAAAGCAAAATAGAGCCTTTTCCAGTAGTATAAATTTCCAAAAACTGCCTTTCAAATTGCTATAAATACATAAATGTATCCGCAAAGAGAAAGTACAGCAATGAGCACAAATTACAAATCATTACAGTTTAGGGTAATAAATTTGCAGAATTAGGAAACCTACCATAAATTAAGAGTAGAAGCATCAACCATATAACTATCAATAAAGTTTAGCTCCTAAAAAAAAATCAACCTTATTAAAAAGACAATACAGGAAATTTTGAAGAGAAATGTTCCAATTTGAAAAACCCTAGTTACCAAAAAAAAAAAAATGAAAATTCCTAATTTCGAAATGCGTGACGGATTCCAAACTATTGCAAACAAATTGCACCAAACGCTAACAGGTAAACCCTAGAGCAATCTTAACTGATCAAAAAAAGCAATAATTCAGAGAAACTAAAAAAGGAACACCAAAACCCTAATTTACGAGCATAAATAAGACGAACAAAACCCTAAATCTTCAAACAAAGAATTGCAAGAAAATTGCTTGAAACCATAAGAAGTAAGCCCAAATTGCAAGAAAATTGCTTGAAACCATAATTTAGAGGAATTTGAAGTGGAAAAAGAGAATACCTTGGTTTGCTGTGACCATTGATCGATTTAGCGCAGAGAAACGAGAAGAGAGTGGGATAGCCTATTTTATATCGGGCCACTTAATGGTCGCAGCCCAATCTTAAGCCCAGCCCAGGTGGAGTTTAATGACCCAAGCCCAGGTGACTGGCTGGGTCAAGTCTATTTTAGAGTTCATGAAGTTTTCTTGACTAGCAACTAGGGCAGTGCAAATGTTGGTGGGAACCGATCAAACCGATCGAACCGGCCGATTTTTAACACTTTGGTGCGGTTTTGTAACTCACATCGGTTCTGTTCGGGTTTGGATTTTATCTGTCGATTAGCACCAAACCGATCGGTAGGAGATTATCCGTTGCTAACAAATACGTGCTTCAAATATATACCCGCTTCTAAGTTCACCCGCTCAAATACTTCTTTAGCCTCCTATTTGCAGGCCCACTCAACGGCACCCATGTGAGTTCCAATGCCAATTTAATAACAGCCATCTCTCATGAAAGAGAGAGATCTCTCATGAAAGAGAGAGACAAAGAACAACTCTTTTTGTCCTCTTGTCAAGTAACCAAGAAATCAAAATGAAACCATAAAGCCTCCTTTCCTTTCACGACTCACGAGGCATTAATATCTCACTAAAATATTCCCTTATCTCTATCTTCTTCTCCAGTCATTCCTTTCCTTCAACCTCCCTTACGCAATCTTGTATTTGCCCTGTTAATGGCCAGAGTTTCTTCCTTGTTTAAGCTTCTTCCTGTTTGTTGCTGGAGTTTGGGATGTGTGACAACCGATATAACCGATCGAACCGAACTGAAATAATTGATTCGGTTTGGCTCGGTTTTCTTTTTAGTTTGGTTGGCTTCGGTTTGATCGAAAATGATTAAAACCGTCCGAACCGACCGTTTGCTCACCCTACTTGCAACGAAAGGGTTCTTTGACGATAATACCCGCAGATCTCTCGTATTTCCAGATTTATCGTCCAAGTCCAAGAATTAGTAATTTACTCCTACATTCTCCCAAATTTTATCTTTTTAGGAGTTTTATTTGTGAAATCAAAAATAATTTCTCTTTCTGAGGGTAAAAGAGTATTAAAAAAAATCACTCAGGGTTCTATCTGCAACAATGGAACTAGAAGGTTCTGCAATTAACCCAATATTTTTCATGAAACTATTTCGAGCTTGGGAGGTTTTGACAAAATTACTATAAACCATTCAAGACAAAACTATCA
Source organism: Asparagus setaceus (assembly GCA_012295165.1). Classification (NCBI taxonomy): domain Eukaryota; kingdom Viridiplantae; phylum Streptophyta; class Magnoliopsida; order Asparagales; family Asparagaceae; genus Asparagus; species Asparagus setaceus. The sequence continues at coordinate 32,314,370 of CM022709.1, read as the reverse complement.
TGAATTATTTTCACTAGACTATCGTAAATGACGGTAATTAGGATAAACTTAGACCCTTTATCTTCAATAATAACCTTTCCTCTTCTCCTATAAGCCCCGTAACATAGTCAACAGTAATTTCCAAAGGTTCATGATATTCTAGTTTTCTTTGATAAAAGTTGCATGATATATTTGTGCAGTTTGAGACACATCATACTAAATTTTGTCATGCCTTTTCTTCTACAGATATAGATCCAGAGACCAAACAACATAAATATTCACTTACTTGTACATAATTCATGAATACTTGTTGAAATCTATAATTCCTCTTAAATAATTCTTGAGATGAGCATAAGCAAATAAAAATGAAATCAATTAGATATGCACAATGCAAGAGCTTTTCTTGTACAACACATTCCTATAAGTACCAACCTACCATTTACTTATAAAATGTAATAATTTTTTTCTTCCTGCGGAGTACGTGTATTGCGACTGAAAGATGATAACAAATAAGTCTTAGTGCAAGTCTCATTGATTCTCACCTTCATCAACCATATAAAATCATGAGAGCAGACAAAATGGTCGATAAAATTCTTCTAGAACATCTTCATAGCATCTGTTTCTAAAGAACAGCTTAGTACAAGAGAAGAAAAATCCCTAGAATTTTGAGCGTCTACCTTCTATGGCGCAGTGAATATGCAGATGATTGCCTGGAAGGAAAATGAAGATCTCAGTTATTAAAAAAAAACGTGATAGAAAGAAAAATACATATACAATCAAAAAAGCGTCTTCTAAAAACAATAATAAAATACTGTCCAATGTTAAGGTGAGGTTTGAAGGTTATAATATATATTCTAACATGTCCCCACAGGTTGAACACTTTTTTCAAAAGCTGAAACCTAAACTCACACAGCGATATCTTTTTCTAATCCCGCATTAAATTTGCCACCAATAGAATTGAACCAGGCTTGCTTTGATACCATGTAAATGTTCTTTCAGCCGCACCACAACTCTAAAGTTATGGTGAGGTTAGGGGGTTATACTTTATGCTCAAACAACAATGATGAAATAAAAGAGAGCAGAGGTATTTTCAAAAATGTTTAATGAAAACTACACAAACAAACTTGAGATAGAATTTAACAACACAATGCATGATAATAACCTTAGGTATTGTTGAAAAAAAATAGAATTTGTGAAGTTTAGGATGATTTAAGGAAAATGAAAATTGGAAGAGCCATAGAACTTGACGATATTTCTATTGAAGTTTGAAATGTTTGAGAGATACAAAATATGATCATTAACTAAATTCTTCTACAAGATTATGGATATTAAAATTATGGAGAAAGAAGGATTAGAGGTAGGTCTAGGAGAACTTAGCTAGAATCTATTGAAAAGGATATGATAACAATTAACTTAGTGGACCAGATAGCCCTTAACAAAATGAGTGGAAGAGTAGGATTTGTGTAGCCAACCCAAAAGTTTGGGAACAAGGTTTTGTTGTTCTTATTGTTGCAGTTCTATTAAGGGCATCACTTTGATTAAATTAACTACCATGTCCTTTTTCAGTTGTGCTTCAGCGTCTCCATTTAGACCAATGCCGACCTCACAACACTATCAGTTACAACCATATCACTATAACAACCACACTTATTAGGCTCTATTGCACATGGCCTAACCATCTCAAGCAATTAAGCTCATTTATCCTTTTAAAAAAGGAGCAACCTTTACCTTATTGCAAGGTGCATTAGTATCTTATACACTCTGATCACAAGGTATAAAACATCTGATCATTATATTTTATTGCACTTCTATAACCTCGTTATCTATTTTATTGAATAAATATATATGCTAATAATGTTTTTATCCTAATTTGTGTAATAAAGAATTATCGAATAAGAGTTCAAATGACGATTATCTCGAGCCCAGAAGATTTCTAATGAAGCCCAAAATGCATAAGTCCAAAGTCCACAATCAAGTCTAGAAGCAAAATCTCAACACTCATCACTTTATTGGTCAGTAATTATTAATAACTTGGCTTGCAATTGAGCATCGAATCAAATCTGAAAAGAAACCAAGTCAAATTAGTGTTCAGGATGGTCAACCATAAATAAAAAATATTATCTCCCAATCCGGAAAGAAGAATTTAATTTATTATATGTGAAAATCGCCTATTTAGATGAGCAGAGCCATTCAGATTGGCAGATTCTAAAAATTTCATCAACAGCAGTGGGTTATGACATAAATCCAAATTTAACTAATATATATTTAATTATTTGAATGCCAAACTAAATTCTAAGAAACTCAAAAACATTCAAGAGAAGTCTAAGAGTCTTAAATGAATTAAATGTAAGAGAAATAAAGCCCCTCAAAGCACATCTCTCAAGTATTGAATCAAGAGTGTGGATTATTTTGAGAGATCCTATGGTTAATGAGGGTCACTTGAGGATTAAACCAAATTCTATGATTGATAGGATTATTTGAGGGCCAAGACAAATCTAAAGTTTGTGAGAGATTCTTGTTATTTATAAATAGAAGGCTAGAGTGAGGGTAAGAGTGTGTGAAAATTTTTGTAAAATACTATTTGACGAGGAGGGTTACTCTTAATTGAGAAGATCTTCCAAAATTATAAACTTTTATTTGCAATAAATAAAAATTTTCTCTTTCTTTTAATTTTTTCTTCTTCTTTGATAATGAAGATGAATATTTGCCTTCAAGGGGCCAACCCTGTACAATGTAAGTTTTATTTTTCTTTTATTTTCTTATTTTAGAAATACATATTTTAGGATTTTTCTTATTTTTATTTCATATTTGGTAGATTAGATTTATTTCATGCTTGTAGTGTAATTTTTCTTCATGCTCTATAGAGTAGATTTATTTTCTTGCTCTTTATTGCTTTGATTTTTTATTTATTTCTTTTATTGCTTGTAGTTTAGATTTACTTTTTATTCTTTTATGCTTATTAGTGTAGATTTTATTTTCTTATTTTTATTTTGCAAAATGAGTAGCTAATTCTTGTAGAAAATCTAGGATTGTATGAAAATAGTTTGATTTCCTTTATGTTTATGGATTGCTCTCTTTATGCTTAAATTGATCATGTTTAGGATAAACAACTAGAGAACTAATTGATAGGAAAATAGTTTAATAATTTATACTTATCTTGAGTGGTTTGTTATGTTATGCTTATTCTTTTTAAGATTATTATCTAGTTGCTTGTTCTTTTCATGAATGGAAATTTTGGATGATAATTTGATAGATTATATTTTCTTTAAGTGATTTGATAATCTATGCTTAGTAAATCTAAAGTAAAATATGATAAAAAAGTAGTTCATA
>CM022709.1:32231061-32306061 GCA_012295165.1 Asparagus setaceus | reverse complement strand
CACGGCTCATTAGTCTCATCGCAGTCTCAGTGCGTAACATGAGTGCGGAACGGCCTACCATATAGGTATCCAAATAGACGGCTCACAAGCCTCATCGCACCCTCGTGCGGACGGACTGCTATACAAAGCATCCAAACCCGACTCAATGGCCTGTACATATGGAATATCGACGTATAGCTAGAACCCCGCAATCGCATTCAAAACTTAGAAGAAAATATTCAGGAAAATGAAAATAACCTGAGACCCGATCGGCCTAGGGCGTCGGTCGACCATTAATAAAGCGTGCACAAAGTGCACGACCGAGTTCACCGGCCGACTGACTCTATGGCTCCGGTCGACCGGCCAGAGAAAACTCTGTTTCCTCAGGTTTTCGGGTTTTCAGGCATTGTAACTTGGTTTAAAGATTTATTTCATCATCAAATAACTTATTACAAGATGTAAGACTTGTTAATTTATTAGCGTGAGGTGAACTTGAACATGAGACTACAACTAATATTAAATTAATTAGGGTTTGCCACTTAATTAATTAAATTTCTCAAATCTACTCATATATTAACAATGTGATTACTAGAGCATGATAATTTTACACATGAACAGAGGTATAAAATTATTGAAACATGTTTAGATTAATTAGATATCACAAATCCAAGGTTTTAAACATGATTAACTCGCATGATAGAATTATTTTATATCGGACTAGGTTTAATACATGGATAAAATCTAAATTAACATGATTATCACATTAAAGATAAAAAAATTAAACATCCTAAAGATTTTGATCATGAACAGCTAGATTTAATCATGAAAATAGCATGAGATTAGTATCCATCATCAAAATCATGTTTTAGCATCTCAAAAATTAGATCTAACATGTAATCAACATTTAAAACATGTTAAATTCGGTGATTAACTAAGGGGATGGGATTGGATGCAGATAATCTTGCCTTTGCACGTGGAAAAGCCTCTGAAACTAATAGCAAGCAATCCAAAAGTGTAAACAACCCGTTTTCCCTTGCCACACGTCGATGATCTCGCCCTCGTGTCGATATTTTACTTCACAAAGCTCTCAAAACTCATAAGAAAAAGATCTAGGGTTTTTGAGGGGAGAGGGTGGCTGCTAGGGTTCAGAGATATGATAAAAGAGAGAAAATTTTTGTGAAAACACCGGTATTTATAGAGGTAAACCCGAAACAAACCTGTTTGACCCGAACCAGGAAACCTAGTCTGACTGGGAAAAAGACCTTCGGTATTTTGGCTATAACTTTCTCATATGACCTCGGAATGAGTTTATCTAAGACTTGTTGGACAGCTGTTGAAGAGACCTATAACTTTGGTCTTTTAAGTTTTTCCAGATTCTAACTGTATCAATGTGTAAAACCTATAAACTCTTAACTGGTCATTATTTCCAGATTTCTCTTCGTGCATGATTTGTGCATTAGCACTCATATATACACAAATATATGTTGAATTGATCTCAAATCAATTCCTAGCATACTCAAACATTAATAAAATGTATTTATCATCATATAACTCATTTATTATTATTTATCATAAAATATTTAAATTTTCGGGTTTTACATAAAGATACTAAAGGGAGAGATTGAGGATATTCTAATTAAGGTTGGGTAGTTTATTTTTTCTATTGATATTATAGTCTTAGAAACGCAGCCCATTTCCAATCTCAAAGGTCAGATACCTATCATTCTAGGAGGACCATTCTTAGTAACTTTCAATGCTCTGATTAATTGTAGAACTGGTCAAATAAAACTGTCCTTTGGGAACATGACTGTTGATCTTAATATTTTTAATACAGGGAACCAGCCGACCGATCCACCAGATCAACCCCTAGAAGTGAACTACATTCAGGAAATATCGAGTGAACAGTTAGAAGGGGAGTGTGAGTTAGATTTTACTTACTTGAGTTTTGACGAGATCAGACTTTTTGATGAAGAAATTAAATTTTTAGGGAAGATGGATTAATCAGCTCATCAAGTCTCAATCGTGAACCCTAGTCTAAAGAAGATTTTCAGTGCTGAAATTGAGTTCTTTGAGGAGTTAGAATAATACTCTGATCGTTGGCCCAATTCTGAACTCAACATTCTATCGGTGGAAATGCGCCTCAATGATATACACATTGATTTTGGTTTGACTGATTACTCCTTACCAACCTACCATAATATGCTGCAAAAATTACTAAAAACTCCCAGAAAGTATAGAATTCAAGCATATAATAGATTTCATTATTTTACACTTCTTTAAAATCCAAGATTAAATTTTCAAAGAATAAGGTAGGATTTGATTTAGAACTTAAGCTTTTCATCTAACTTTTATTCTACATCTTTATTTTTTATCTCATGATAATAAGAATAATAAAAAATTTATTCTTCTCCCATTTAAGAGTTTCTTATTCTCTTGAAAAAAAGAAGAAGAAGAAGAATGAAAAAGAAGAGGAAAAAAAGAAAAAGAAAAACTTTTGGAAACAAAAGAAAAAGAAAATTTTGGTCGCATCATCCTCATACCAAAGGTAATTACAGATTTTATTATTTTAGCATTGTTCGAGAATTCAAGCATAGAATGGAGTTTATTATTTTACACTTCTTTAAAATCCAAGGTCAAATTTTCAGCAATAAGGTAGGATTTAATGTAGAACTTAAGCTTTTCATCTAACTTTTATTCTACATCTTTATTTTTTATCTCATGATAATAAGAATAATAAAAAATTTATTCTTCTCCCATTTAAGAGTTTCTTATTCTCTTGAAAAAAAGAAGAGAAAATAGAAAAAGAAAAAGAAAATTTTTGGTCGTGATCATCCTCATACCAAAGGTAATTACAGATTTTATTATTTTAGCATTGTTCGAGAATTCAAGCATAGAATGGAGTTTATTATTTTACACTTCTTTAAAATCCAAGGTCAAATTTTCAGCAATAAGGTAGGATTTAATGTAGAACTTAAGCTTTTCATCTAACTTTTATTCTACATCTTTATTTTTTATCTCATAATAATAAGAATAATAAAAGAATTTATTCTTCTCCCATTTAAGAGTTTCTTATTCTCTTGAAAAAAAGAAGAGAAAATAGAAAAAGAAAAAAATTGAAAACAAAAGAAAAAGAAAATTTTTGGTCGTGATCATCCTCATACCAAAGGTAATTACAGATTTTATTATTTTAGCATTGTTCGAGAATTCAAGCATATAATAGATTTCATTATTTTACACTTCTTTAAAATCCAAGGTCAAATTTTCAGCAATAAGGTAGGATTTGATTTAGAACTTAAGCTTTTCATCTAACTTTTATTCTACATCTTTATTTTTTATCTCATGATAATAAGAATAATAAAAAATTTATTCTTCTCCCATTTAAGAGTTTCTTATTCTCTTGAAAAAAAGAAGAGAAAATAGAAAAAGAAAAAGAAAATTTTTGGTCGTGATCATCCTCATACCAAACGTAATTGCAGATTTTTATCATTTTAGCATTGTTCGAGGTCGACTGTATAAATGTAAGTACTTTATTTTCTATCTGTTTTATTTTGTGCGTCATCTAGTTTGCATTGAGGACAATGCGAAATTTAAGTGTGGGGTTGGGGACTAGTCATTTTTTCTTTCTATTTTGTCCTTTCTTTTCTTTTTATCCTTTCTTTTCTTTTTATCCTTTCTTTTCTTTTTGTCCTTTCTTTTCTTTTTCTTAAAAAGATATTGTCACTTACCAACTTTATAAAGTTAATTAATAATTTATTTATTTTATAAATTCTAAACTCTCTAGTTATTTGTTAGTCTTATACTCAAGTTAGCCCGCTTATGATAACTCTAAATGAATTTGTAAGAAGTAATTTTCAAAATAGTATACTTTATCTTAGCTCCAACTTAGGACTTTATTTGAAATAATGAAATTTTTTCATATTTAACTAAGAGTGGATAACAAGTTCTTAAAGTCCTCTTGATCTAAAATTTTTCTCAAGTATATATATATATATATATATATAATAATAATAATAATAATAATAATAAAATGACCAAGAGGATTAGGAATTTTTGAAACAAATAGTTAACATATTCCTTTTAGAATTTCAAGTAAATTTCTAAGTTAGACTTGGTTTTATATAACTATAATGAAAATATTTTCTAAGAAATTTACTTTGAAGTTATACATAAAAATATTTTTAAAGTATAAACTAACTTTAATCGATTGTTTAAAGTTATCACGTGAATTAATTATATATTGACTTCTTTAAATTGGCAAGTTGATCCAATTTTATGGGTATATTCTCTGCAAACCCTCATGAGACTACAACTCGTACTCTAGCGTAATCTAGGGGTTTAAAGGCTTGTGGTATGCGCTAAATATAACTGCGATTTCTACGAAAGTGAGTTAAGATTTTTCTTTCTTTCCTTTTCACTTTATTTCGTTGCTAGAGGACCAGTAAGAGATTAGGTGTATGGGGTATTTGATCATTATATTTTATTATATTTTTATATTCTTATTATCTATTTTATTTGGATAAATATATCTGTTAATAATATTCTTTATCTTAATTTGCAGGTAATAACAAATTATCGAATAAGAGTTCAAATAAGATTACCTCGAGCCTAAAAGATCTCTAATGAAGCCCAAAATGAATAAGTCCAAAGCCTATGCCCAAGTCTGGAAGTAAAATATCAGCACTTATCACTTTCATAGTCAGTAATTATCAATAACTTGGCCTGCAATTGAGCATCAAATTAAATCTGGAAAGAAACCATCTTGCTCAACTGCAGGCCAAGTTATTGATAATTACTGACTACGAAAGTGATGAGTACTGAGATTTTGCTTCTAGACTTGGTCATAGGCTTTGGACTTATGCATTTGGGCTTCATTAGAGGTTTTTTGGGCTTCATTAGATGTGCTCCTAACCCGCCACCATGAAGGTCTCGTATGATCTGCTCTCTTAGCGAACTCTGAGTACAACTGATCTCTATGAAATAAATAACCATCATGAATATGAAAACTTCTGGCCGATTGATTCTTTAGATAGTTGTTCCAAGCCTCCTTGAAGTCTTCATCTTCTGGATAGAGCTCCTTTAAGTATTCAAATCCAGTCACTTCTACATGCAAAGTCACTAACAAAGCAGCTCTCCGACTGAGTGCATCTGCAACCTTATTCTACTGTCCACACTTGTGCTTCAAAATAAAGGTGAAATGCTGTAGAAACGCTATCCATCGAGCATGTATACGATTGATGGTAGACTGACTGCTGAGAGACTTCAAGGCCTGATGGTCGGCGTTGAGCAAAAACTCTCGCAAGATTAAATAGTGCTTTCATGCTTCAAGGACTAGACTATGACATACAACTCTAGCTCATATGTGGTCTATTTTTGCCGAGCTTCACTGAGTTTCTCTCTAAAAAGTAACTGGACACCCTTCTTGGGATAGGACACCACCAATACTTACGATGGATGCATCAAATCAAGCTCGAACACCTTTAAAAAATTTGGAAGTGTGAGCACTGGTGCTATGGATAACTTCTTCTTAATTAGTGCAAAGGTACGATCTACATCTTCCCCCCAATTAAACTTGCCTTTCTTCATGTGGTGATAAGTGCAACAATGTCGCTGAAGTTTCTCACAAATCTCTTATAGAAGGTTGCTAGACCATGAAAGCTAGTAACTTCGCTAATAGTCTTTGGCTTGGGCCAATCTCGAATAGCACGCACCTTTTCCTCATCAACATGGATGCCCTTTGCATTGACTACAAAGCCCAAGAATAATAGGCTACTAGTCATGAAGGTACACTTCTTCAGATTGATGTACAACTTGTTCTCTTGCAAAGCCGTTAGTACCTCCCTCAAGTGGTCTAGATGCACGAACTCATTTTGGCTATAAATTAGGATATCGTCGAAATAAACTACAATGAATTTGCCGATAAAGGGTTTTAATACTTGATTCATCAACTGCATGAAAGTGCTACAAGCATTGGAAAGCCCAAAAGGCATGACCAACCACTCATATAGGCCTTCTTTTATCTTAAAGGCAGTCTTCCACTCATCTCCTTCTCTGATGCATATTTGATGATAACCACTCCCGAGATTAATTTTGGAGAATACTTTTGATCTCGACAACATATCCAGCATGTCTTCCAAGTGAGGGATGGGAAACTAATATTTCACGATAATCTTATTGGTAGCCCTACTATCCACACACATGCGCCACTCTTCGTTTTTCTTTGTGACAAGTAATGCTGGCACGGTACAAAGACTCATGCTAGCTCGTATAAGGCCTTTCTAGATGAGATCATCCACTTATTTATGCAAGATCTCCCCTTCCTTCGGGCTCATCCGATAATGTGGTAGATTTAATAAGCGTGATCCAGAGATGAAGTCGATCTAATGTTGGACGTCTCGAAGCATCGATAACTCGGTAGGAAGTTCTTTAGGCATAACTGCTTCAAACTGTTGCAAGAGGGTCTACACTTTAGGTGAAATTTCAGTGAGGGCAGAATCCTCTTTTCCTGATACAACAAGAGCATAAATCTCTTTAGACTATTTCAACTCTTCTATAAAATCTTCATTGTCAACAATCAAAAAGGTCTTCCTTTCAGCAACATCTATCTTGGCCGACCCCTTCTCTGTAAGAAGCATGAGCACAACTCAACGTCCATCATTCTTAAAGATATAAACAATATCTTTCCCCCTGTCCGTGGCATCAATATCGAACTGTCATGGCCTGCCTAACAGTATATAACAAGCATCCATCTCAACCACATCACACAACACCTCATCAACATAATTACTACCAATGGAAAAAGGCACCCGACACAACTCATCAACCTGCACATCAGTACCCTTATGAATCCAACCGATCTTGTAGGGGGCGGGGTGTTTCTTTGTCTTCAAGCCTAATTTCTTCTCCATACGCCGAGAGACAATATTCTCGCTAATGCCGCTATCAATAATAAATCACAATTCTTCTACATCACGGTGCACCTCGTGCGGAAGCTATTATACCTCTGAGGCGGTTCTTCTATCTTTGGGGCCAGTAACAATTGTCACACAATACACGAAAGCTAATCCCCATCATGGGGATACTCAACCTCCTCATCACCATAGTCTTCAGCGTCGTCTTGGTATGCATCCTCCTTGCCACGGGTCCACCATATTCACAATATTTCTTTTAGGGTACTGATTGGATTGATGATCAGGTTGGCTGCATCTGTAACACTTGATTGGATCTGGTTTGGCATATGGGTTTGCTAGTGTAGCCTTTTTCTTGCTATTGTCGCCAGTCATGTACCCTTCTCAGCTGCAGAATCTTGATCAGGAGTAGATTGTGATTGTTTATTCCCGCCACGATTATAATTCGTGCGGGAACCTTCTAAAGCTACCTATGATCCTCAAGTGTTCCGTCTAAGTTGTCGCTCTACCTTTTCGGATAGGCTAACCATGTCTACCAAAGTATATGTTTGTTACAAAGACACGGTCCTGAATCTCAATTCTCAATCCCCCGACATAACGAGACATCTGTTGGGTTTCATTCTCGTTCAAATTGTTGCGGGATGACAGCAAGTAAAACTCCTGCGTGTACTTGTTAACTATTCTTCCACTTTGTTTGCAATTCGATATTATCCAAACAAGACTTGTTCGTAGTCACTAGGCAGAAAACAGGCTTTCAGCAATTTCTTCCGTTGACGGGATCAATTCATGCATACTGATTCTCACTAAGCAGGTGCTCCATCCTTAAGTGATTAGGCCACCAAATTAACCTTCCATTCATTTGGGACCTCCATATACTCGAAAAACCTCTCTCCCTCTGCAATCCAATTGAGAAATTCTTCAATATGGAGTTGTCCGTTGAAAGATGGCATATCCATCTTCATCTTGAACCCTCCAGCATCATAATTGTCCCATCGTTGGTGCTCTCTGTGATCATAACCGTGGTGTGGGGCTTCATAGTCATCGCTGTCGCTATTGAATTCGTCCTGTGGAGTTGGATCACGTCGTTGGCGACTATTATCGCGATTTTGAGCACCTACCATGTTCAAATGCTCCATTGGCGATGCAAGTCAGTCCATGGTAGTCTTAATCTGATTAACATTGGCCTTCAATTCATCGAACTCAGTTCGGAAATAGCGGCTTCGTCGTCTGCCATCGGACCGGAGAAACAAGGCTCTGATACCAATTAACACAGCACGAAAGTAATAAACTTCGAAATCCACCAAAGGTTATTCTTTGAATCCACAAAGAATGATCTTGAATCTACGAAGAACTTTGAATCTATGAAGAACTTCGAATCTACGAAGAGAATATAATAAAGAGGAAGTTTTATTGATGAAAAATTATGCCTCTAGGGCTTAAAATCCTCTTCGTAAATAGAAAACAAACATGACTCATACTAGAACCCGAACTTTGCTAAAAATAGAAATAACAAAACTCTCCTTAAAAGACTCCCTATAATTGAAAAACAATATCAAATTTGAAATCAAACCGGATTTATTTCCTAATAAAAACAGACTCCTAGAATATTATCCAAAATAGTAAAAAACTGATAAAAACTCTGATATCTCTCAATCCGGAAGGAATTTTACAAAATAGATGGTAGCAAATAGAATAACAGTTAGTTTGGTTGACTCCGTCTCAAAAAATATGCGATTTTCATATATAATTCGTCCAATTCTGACTTACGGTTTGGGAGATATGACATGTTCTTCATTGCTAGTCATTTTCCTCTGCCGGGCCGCGTTTGGGCTTCTGATGGTCCAGTTTCTCCATGATTATATCCGCAATGTGTTCTACATCAAGAAGATTGAAAGCCTAATCAATATTAGAGAATGCAAAGGGTGAAAGTTTGATCCTCAAGCTTTATCATAATTTTAGAGTTTTGATATAATGGTTAGAGGGACTTTCACATGGTATCAGAGCCAACCCCGGTTCGAATCTTGTTGGCCACGAATTTAATGTGAATTTTAAAAAATTATTACCACTACGTGAGTCTATGTTTCAGCTCATAAAAAAGAACATTCAATCTGCAGGGGCATGTTAGAATATAAAACTATAATCCTCTAGCGAGAGAGAGGTGATCTTTTTAGAGCTCTTGAACGATCAATATTCTCGGGTTCCTCAAGTGATGTGAGATATGCAAGGGTATTTAAGTTGCGTCTATGCAAAACTTGTATTGATTGTATTGATTTATAGATATAGTGAATCCCTGATGAGGGATCGTGATCATGATTGACTGAATCATGTAAAAAGCTCTGTGTTATGGTGTTGCTTGCGCTCCTTGTTATGTAGTGCTCATTTGTGTCCTCCATAATCCCCAGCACTCTCCTCCTCTCCTATAAGCATGTAACCTCCTCAACAATAATTTCCAATTGTTCATGATATTTTCAAAGTTTTGAAAGTTCATAGTAGTTTTCTCTGATGATAAATTGCATGATATGTTTGTGCAGTTTGAGACGATCATCATACTAAATGCTGTCATACAGACATATAGACCAGAGACCAAATAAATATTCAAACATTGATACATTCATGAATACTTCTTGAAATCTATAATTCCTTTTAAATAACTCTTGAAATGAGCATAAGCAAATCAAAACGAAATCAATTATAGGTGTATATGAACAATGCAAGAGGTTTTCTTTTACAATACTTACCTATCAACCTATCATTTACTGTTTAATTTTTTCTTCCTACAGGTACACGTATTACACCTGAAAGATGATAACAAGTAGATCTTAGGGCAAGTCTCATTGATTCTCTCCTTCATCAACCAGATAAAATCATGGGAGCAGACAAAATGGTCAATAATATTCTTCCAGAATTTCTTGATAGCATCTTTAAAGAGCAGCTAAGTACAGGAGAAGAAAAATTCCCAGAATCTTGAGCATCTGGCTTCTATGCTGCAGTGAATATGCAGATGATTTCCTGGAAGGCAAAACGAAGAGGTCAGTTATTAAAAAAAATTACAGGAGATGGAAAAATATGTATACAGTCTTTTTTTTTTTGATTGAGAAATGATAAGAAACTAATAATTATTTTAATGATAAGTGAGAAAATTCATAAAAATTGGTGATCATATTATCATTAAAAGTTAAACATATCAGATTATTGATAGATTGAAGGCAAGCATCGACAAAATTACGACAACAGTTATATTTAGCAATAATTCATTTGACAAACTTAAATCTTGCGAAAACGTTGAAGAAGTATGTACATGAATAATTTCCTGAATCTATATTTTTAAGAAGACAAGATATATGTAGAAACTTCAAGATAATAAGAGCAACATAAAAGAATTTGTTTATTAAGCTAATGCAAAACACTTACTGTGAAGACAGATACATGCACGATGCATAACCTGCAACAAAACAATAAAAAATAAAAAAAGACCACCAAATTAATCGACAAAAACATTTAAACAGTCAAAGTTCAGTGATCAGTGAAGCAAGAGACTAGTACTTGGATTCCTCTTGGTGATGGCTGCAGTCCCCCCAAAGTTACAAGCAACATCAGAATTCCCATTCTGCTGGTAATAAACATTGAATGCATACGAAGCATGAGACAGGAGGCTATCTGGCTGATGGCACGGCCCCCGGGCTGCAGGGAGGAGCAATCGGCAGCGCCGAGGCCGCATACCCAGTCGAGGGCATTCTGGAGGTCGACCTGGGACGCTCCAGGGAGGGCCACACACCAAGTGCTTCCGTCGATGAATGTCGTGTTGCCCTCTGGCGGGGAGTTGGTGGGGATCGGGATAGTGGATTCTGCTTTCTGGTGGACTTGTGTTGCTGCTGCTAAGGTACAGACTGAGAGGGGAGCATGGAGTGATGTTAGTGAGGATGATTTCATGGTGGTTGTAACTTAGGATGAACTTCACAAACTATACATAGTGAACTATAGGGGTTCTGCACAAAACTGTAATCCTTTTTCTATCACAGAATATAGGATTAACTTTTTTCGTTAAACTATCATGCTTTGCCCCTGATATAGTTTGAATAGTTTTTCCCTCGTGTACTTTTTATTTATTTATATCTTCTGTACTTTTCTCCAACTTTGCTATTTGTCTATCAAATCTACTATCTACTAAGAGATAGGTGTTGTGCGCGGCGGAAAATTTCGGCAGCACCTCTGCCGAACAATGGCCACAACAAGAGAGCTAGATCGCAATAAGAATTCCCGTCTCACCAAGGAAACAAGAATCTGAAGCAAATATCTCAACAAAGTGGGATATTTACTCTTCCTCTCATCAGTTCTAGGACTGACCTGTCGAGGGAACCTAAAAGCTATTACAAATCAAATCAATAGCAAAAACACAAATTTTACGTGGTTCGGCAAGTTGCCTACGTCCACGGGGCAAGGAGGAGGAGATCTACTATTAGAGAGAAAGAGAATACAAATAGGGTACAAATCTCACACCAAAACCCTAAAACAAAACTCTCTAAACCCTCACAAATATCTCCCTCAAATGACGGCTCAAAACCCTAACCTCAGCCCTGATTTTCGGCCACCAATCAAACCCTAGTTATAGGGTATTTATAGGGTCAAAACGGGTTCAAAGCGGGTTCAAAGCGGGTTCAAAGCGATGGCAAAAGCGGCGTGTGCAGCGTTCCCAAGAAAAAGCGTTCAAAGCTCACGTGGGCTTGTGGCCCCACTGAAGGCTGCCGTGAACGCCAGAACGCTTACGAGCTTCTCGTGGGCTTGTGGCCCCCGCACCCACGTGAGTGCTCACAATTCTCCACCTCGGCGAATGTTTTCCTCCAAACTGAGCCGACACCAACACGAATTGAGCCAACACCAACACAAATTGAGCTGACACCAACACGAACAAACTTCTCACTTGTTGTGTCCAGTACGAAGTGAAACCATTCACGACAACGGACTCAATCCACAACAAGTCGAGACCCAATCGAGAATGAGAACATTCTCCAAACATCGATATCAACTCACCAAATCGGCTGCATCATAACTGACTGCCTACGTATCCTCTTGCCTAAGGAATCAAGCCTTCACGTAGTTCACCCAAATGGCCGTCAACGGCCTCAACAATCACGAATGTGCAACAAGTCTCTGCAATGATCAAACTTGTTGTTCGGAACCACCTTCGTGAGCATATCTGCCGGATTATCCTTCGTGTGGACCTTCACAATCTCCACATCACCATCTTCAAGAACATCACGAACGAAGTGATAACGAACGTCAATGTGCTTCGTCCTCGCATGAAGAGCCTGGTTCTTCGCCAAATAGATAGCACTCATGCTATCACAATGAATGGTGACGGACTGTTGCGATATACCAAGTTCCTCCAAAGTCCTCGAAGCCAAATCGCCTCCTTCACGACCTCGTAATTGCCATATACTCGCCTCCGTCGTAGACAAAGCAACCATAGATCGCAAGGTGCATCTCCAACACACCGCGCGACGAGTCAAAGTGAACACATAACCCGTCGAGACCGGCGTTTATCCAAATCCCCGGATAATCCGAATCAACATAACCAACGCACAACCGCCCACCAGAGTGTCCGGCCATAAACCAAACCAACATTGAGCGCCTCGAATGTACCTCAAAATCCATTTCACGCCCAATGACCCACTCACGGATCGTGCATGTATCTCAAACCATGCTCACCGCTGTGACAAATCTGGTCTCGTACATACCATTGCGTACATCAAGCTTCCAATCGCCAGATATGGAGTCTTCGACATCAACTCTCGATCTTCAAGCGTCTTGGTGAAAGGTCAGTGAAAGCTTCAAATGGGCTCCTAATGGTACACCGATCGGCTTCAGATCCATGCTAACATGGAACGTAGAACCTTCTTCAAATAAGCCATCCGTGTCAAACAAATTTTGCCCTTTTCTTATCTCGCCGATCTCCATCCCCAAAATGCGCTTAGCCTCACCCAAATCCTTCATCTCGAACTCTTTTGAAAATTTGTGCCTTCAATTCATTTATAGCGGACACGGAAATAGAGGCAACCAACATGTCATCGACATATAATAACAAATAGATATACGCACATCCTCTCAACTTGCGAAAATATACGCAAGGATCAAACCGGCTCGAGTGTAACGAATGACCAAGCATAAAACCATCGAATCGCCTATACCATCGTCGAGGAGACTGCTTCAAACCATATAGCGATTTCTTTAGTCTCGCAAACTAACTTTTCTTTCCCCGCAGCTGAATCCCAATGGTGAGTCATATAGATTTCTTCATCAAGATCACCATGAAGAAATCGTCTTCACATCCAACCGATCTAATTCCAATCCATACCGTGCCACCAATGCTAGCAAAATCCGAATCGACGAATGCTTCACCACCGAGAGAAGACCTCATTATAATCAATACCTTCCTCCCCTGCATAGCCCTTCGAACCAACCTAGCTTTGAACCTCAATGGAGTGCCTTCAATGCCCTCCTTCTTAGTGTATACCCACTTGCAACCAATTGCCTTCCGTCCTTCTGAAGCTCAACAAGCTCCCATGTATCGTTCTTGTGAAGAGACTCCATCTCTTCTGCATAGCTACGCCGCGAATCGACCTCCGAACTCTGCCGGCCTCTCGAATGTAGTAGGTATCATCTCATCGATACTTCCACCGGAGTATATGCAACCGTGGTTCGCATACCGCGGCGGCATATGTATGTTTCTCCTCGTCTCAGAACGCAATAGAATCACGAACCCGAGCCGCCGGTCCCCGATCCCGCACTTTGTACTCATATCCTCCTCCGGTCATTGCGGTTCGTCGGCATCACCTCACGGCACTCTAATGGATATTGTACCATCGGACAATGTGGACAGACGATCTCCACCACTGCGATATCTCCTTCGCCGGTCGCTCTCCACCGATGAGAGTTGGGAAGCTTCAAGATAGAAGCCTCATCGAATGTGACGTCTCTACTCACAATCTTCTTATCAACTGGATCCCATAGCTTGTATCCTTTGACACCACGCTTGAATCCTACAAATATGGCCTTCCTAGCTCATGTTCCAATTTATCTGTTCTCACATGATAAAATGCAGGCACCCAAATACCTTGAGCTGGTCATAATCTATCGCTCTCCTCGACCACTTCTCCATAGGGTCTTTCCCCAATCGCAGATGAAGGCGTACTGTTGATGAGGTGGCTCGCGATATGTAAGTGCCTCACCCCAAAAGATCTTCTCCAAACCACTATGCGCCAATAAACATCGAACCTTCTCCGGCAAAGACCGATTCAACCTCTCGCCACCCCATTTTGTCGGTGTATGACTAACCGTGAAGTGTCTCTATGCCCTCGTCTCGACATAGGCTGGCGAAGGGGTCTAAAGTATACTCACCACCGTTGTCGGATCTCAACGCCTTGATCTTTCTCCCGGTCTGCGGTTCTAATCTCTTCTTCCACTCCACGAATATATCTAGGACTTCACTCTTCTTCATCATGGTGTACACCCAACATCGCTAGAATAGTCATCAACAAATGTGACGAACCAATGTCTACCATCAAGTGATGCCGTCTTGGTAGGACCCCAAACGTCAGGTGCACGTAGTCCGAATACCCTTCGCCCGATGGATGGTCGTTCAACTTCACCTTTGTCCGCTTGCCAAGAACACAATGCTCACGAACTCAATTTTTCCACTCTTGGCTCCTTTAATAGTCCCTCGCTGCATAACGATGACCTTTCACTGTGTGCCCTAACCTATAGTGCCAAAGCACGCTCTGTCGCCTCTGAAACAATCAAGCAACGTGGCCAATCTCGGTGCTTCCATTCGGATAGTATAAATTTCGACACGGACTCCCTTCATCACCACCAAAGATCCTTTAGTAACCTTCCTACACCGCTTTTGAAAGTCACATTGAATCCCTTCGCCTCCAAAGCTCCAACCGAGATAAGATTTTTCTTCGGTGAGGAACAAATCTCACCTCCTTCAACTCACGGACTACTCCATCGTGCATCCTAATCCATACGCACCTATCCCACAAATGCCACGGGGTTGATCATTTCCCATGACAACAACACCCCGCCGACTTTCTCAAAAGATGCAAACCGGTCTAGCCTAGGGTCACATGATAAGTAGCGCCGAATCAAGCATCCAATCGATGCTTCCACATGATTCACCTCCGAGTAATCAATAGAGAATAGCACGAATCGTCGGAATCATCGCCTTTAGCAATATTCACCTCATTGGCCTTCGGCCCTTTTTCTTACCATTTTTTTCTCCTTGAGCTTTGGACAATCTCTTCCAATGTCCCCGCTCTTTGCGAGAATGCACATTGGTTCTTTGATAATTGGTGGCGCCTTCTTGACTTTGACCTCCTCTATTGCCACCTTTCGGATATGGGCTTCTACCTCTCGTCGACAAGGCCTCGAAGTAACTCGCGACGGGAAGTCTCCTTGTCCTTCCTCCTCAAATCATGGTTGGTCAATGCTAGTAACTTCACTATAGTGATAGAATGCGTCCGTTCAACAAAGTGAGTACAAAGGTGTCGTACTCCTCATCCGGTAAGGAGCCCAATAAAATAACTGCCTTGTACTCATCCGTTATCTTCTCATCAATATTTGCCAAGTCGGACAACAACTTAGTATAGTTGTTCACATGAGCCGCTAGTGAGGTGCTCCCGGACATCTGAAACCTGAAGAGTCTTCGCAGCAAGTGCAACCTGTTCTCAACACTCTTGAGATACTTATTATTGAGAATTTTCCACATCTTCATTGCACGCCACCCCAATCACATCATATTTCAGCTCTCGTTCCAAACAGACCTGATCACCCCACACGCGTTCCTATTCATCTTATCCCATACCTCCTCTTCATATTTAGGTGGCCTCTCTTGGACCATGATGGTCTCCTCCAAATTTTGAGCATTGAGCGCATCCTGTACGTCGCTCATCCACAAACCAAAGTTGATTTTGCCGTCGTACTTCACCACATTAATTTTGGTGTTCTGAAAACCAACTTGCATTTGCATTGTACTCGCCATTGACTTGCTGCTTTCACTTTCTTCTCCCATTGCAAACTAACTCCAAATTGTAGAGAAAGAACAACTTTGATAGGATTAAAGAATCACCCAACTGAACCCTAGATCGGATTCCAAATAGATTTCCTAACCACACGAGGAAAGCGAAATCTCCAACGGCAACTCCTAATGCTATCTCCACCGAAGCCGAGAACTCCAAGAACTAAGCTTCACACAAGAATCTTCCTCCACCAAACTTCAAAACCCTAGATCTGAAATCTGGGCTCTGATACCACTTGTTGTGCGCGGCGGAAAATTTTGACAGACCTCACAACAATGGCCACAACAAGAGAGCTAGATCGCAATAAGAATTCCGCCTCACCAAGGAAACAAGAATCTGAAGCAAATATCTCAACAAAGTGGGATATTTACTCTTCCTCTCATCAGTTCTAGGACTGACCTGTCGAGGGAACCTAAAAGCTATTACAAATCAAATCAATAGCAAAAACACAAATTTTACGTGGTTCGGCAAGTTGCCTACGTCCACGGGGCAAGGAGGAGGAGATCTACTATTAGAGAGAAAGAGAATACAAATAGGGTACAAATCTCACACCAAAACCCTAAAACAAAACTCTCTAAACCCTCACAAATATCTCCCTCAAATGACGGCTCAAAACCCTAACCTCAGCCCTGATTTTCGGCCACCAATCAAACCCTAGTTATAGGGTATTTATAGGGTCAAAAACGGGTTCAAACGGGTTCAAAACGGGTTCAAAACAAATGCAAAACGTATCGCCGCTCCTCAGGAAAAAACGCTGCAAAGCTCACGTGGGCTTGTGGCCCCACTCGGCGCGTTCGTGAAGCAGCGTAAGCAGCGTTCTGAGCTTCTCGTGGGCTTGTGGCCCCCGCACCCAGGTGAGTGCTCACAATAGGAGGGTCTGTGGGCCCCACAGTTTTATGGGGCCCACCGGCCCCCTATCTCTTGGTAGATGATAGATTTGGTAGACAAATGGCTTTTTTGATTTTCCTCTCTCCTATTCTCAAGTGGATCATCCATCAATGTGTTGTGCTTCCCTCTAGCAGGGTGTTGATTGTGATTGGACTAGCGGAGAGCGGACTTGCATTGTCAAGGCACAACAGAGCGTTAGCATGTACTGATTTTAGTGGGGGAACGATTTTGTAATGCTTTTAACCTATTTATACTACGCAACCAGAGATTTTTAAAGATCATTCCACTCTATAAAAAATCCGAAGGTCTGATGATGATTGAAAATTATAATTTTAACATTTAACATATCACCAAATTAGGATTAATTATGGCCTGGTTCTCCCAAAAAAACCACCACCACTTAACCTAGTTATTTCAAGTTGCCACATAATGCTCTTTATGCTCAATCTGATGAGTGTGCCACCAGTGGCAGATTCAGGATTTCTGGGAAGTGGTGTCACTACATGATTAATAACTAAAAAAATTTACAATTGTCTTCAATGAGTTTTTGTATTTTGCAAAAATACATAATTGCACCATTAATAACACTATCAAATACATCGTTTTCAGTATATGTTACTAATCACGGGTTCTAGATATATCGTCCTCAATATATGTCACTAATCACTGGTTTTCGGATTCGGACCTTGTATTGCAGCATGAATGTTTTTAGCGGGTAAATTTTAGAAAAATGCCATTAAAATTTGAGGTTCTTAGGAAACCCCCTTCAACACTTAAACATCTTTTGAAAAAAAACCTGACTTTGTTGACCGCTATTTTCACATGGATGGATAAAGTTATGCAAAAAAGTATTCCTGTTGATGAAAAATGTGGCTCACGTTTTCTGGAGGTTTTTTGGAGAACATGAAAGTCAAAGGGAGTTTTCTAATAAAACACAAAGTTAAGAGGGATTTTGGAATGGGTTATTGGTCCACCTTGATCAAAGTGCACGTGACCCCACTTTGATCAAGGTGGATCCGCCACTGAGTACCACATATGGTGTTTTTGTTAATTTTTGTTTGTACTTAGTAACAAATGACAATAGAAATTTGAGTTTTTTTTTTTGGAGAATTTTGTCTAGTATGCATAGAAAAATCTTTTTAAAATCAATAAAACACAAGGAATGATTAAATAGACATCAACAAAATTATTTTTATTTTCTCATCCGTGACACTTGGGCCCCCCAGCCCGACAATCCTGGACTCGACCTTGGGCGGGAGTGGAGCCGATAAAAAGGTGGAGGTTGATGGAGGAGTGAGAGTGTTGGCGGAGGGAGCATCGTGGTAGAAGGAGGGGAGCTCAAAGTCGTGGTGACCCCGGGCCTCATTGGAGTGGATTTTGATTTCCTAATTGTCTCATCCACAACCTAATTGAGCTAGTAAACATGGTTGACATATAGATTAAGAGACGGAAGAGGTTGATTCTCCTAAACCATATTAATTCTGGACCAAGATAGCTTTGAACAATCTAAACCTGATTATTGACCCAAAATTTACCTAACAAAACATGATTAAGTCCTGGTCCGGTTATTTTCCAAACTAGGATCAATCGTGGCATGGTTGTTTTTCCACTTAACCTAGTTATTTCAAGTTGCCAAACATGCTCTTTACGCTCAACCCGATAAGTACACTAAAAAGATGGTTAAGGATATAAAAAGATGTACATATGTGACTTAAAAACCCCATAGTTAACTTTTATTGCTGAGAACACTCCATTTCCTTTCTAGGTATTTTCACAACTGCTCCTTTAGCATGTTTGTAGAAATTTTTTCTCAAAAGAACATATTTATAGAATATATATTAACTGCTTAATAGATGAATTCTATGTAATGGAGGATTCTTAAAATTCTCTCCGACTACACTAAAATTCTGATGTTTTCATGAGGATTCGAGATTATAGTTTATTTAAACATGTGTGTTAAGGTTGTGCCATCCTTATTAGTTGAAACATTGGCATTTCTTTTTATGCAACGAAATTTACGGGATTTAAATTGTTTCAGTAAGATCCTAAGGTCGTTATATCACATTGATACTTTCAAGTTTTGGTGATGGTTGAGAATTATAATTGTCAAAGGACCTTGTTACTACACCAGAACTCCAAAGATTTGGTTAGGATTATAATTTTACACTCTAACATGCCCCTGCTAGTTGGGTACATTTTCATTGGCTGAAACATGGACTCACAGAACGATATCTTTTTTTTTAAAAATCCACTTTAGAAATTCGTGGATAATAAAATTTGAAGATGGTTGCTCTAATACCATGACAAAGATCCCCTGCCACTACGTCAAAACTCTGAAGTTTTCGCGAGGACAGAGGATTATAATTTTATACTCTAACAATAACTTTATAATTTAGTAAGATAAATAAAATGAATAAAATAACAAAAAACCTAGTATTCGATCAACCATGACCTGCAAAAAAAGAAACAGATAATGTACTAATGACATGTTATGCATTCTTAAGCTGAATACAATGCCAAGTGGGATGATTATGTAGGTCATTTATCATTGGAGCAAAAGGCAATTATATCTAAACTGGTGATGATGTTTGAATTAATATACACTTCTAGTTCTAATAATTTCACTGACTAAATATATTAATAAAGTTTTCATTGAAAATAATCTCCATTCTAGCCCATACTAAAAGGAGGTTTACCACAGAAAATAAATTAATCAAGTGTAAACTAAGGTTAGCATATGAAGAAGAACATGTAAAGTAAAAGAACTGCCAGAACAAGTAAAGTTCACCCACAAATGAAATATAAAAAATTAAAGAAACCAAGAGCAAAGATTAAACAAGCATCTTAAATCAACAAAGTAAAGATCAAACAATTAAGAGATGAAAAAATTGAGATTACCCATGAAGTACTCCAGAATTAAAAAGCCAATGCCATGAAAAATCCTCCCTCTCCTCTTCATTCTCTGCCCAAAAACCAAACTCTCAAGAAGAAGAGGAAGTATGAACTATGAGGAGAGCCTTGCAATAAAAACAGAGTGGTATTCTTTCCTTTTTCTTTACAGAAAAAAAGGGGCTTGTAGATACTGAAGAAATGATGATTTTGGTAATAAATTATTACTGCTAAGGTATGGCTGAAGAGTTAAGAGAGAGAGAGAATACCGTTAGAGATCAGTGTCTAGTCTTGTTGCCGTCAAACTTAAGTACAGAAGTTTTCGGTTGCAACTGGACGAAGTAAATGATCTCCTAGATTTTGTTCTGTATTAATGTATTAATAAATCCCTTTGAGAGCTATCTTTTTTGGTTATGGGTTTTTTTTAGATATTTTGTATTAGTCCCTTAAATCTTCGTATTTTGATATTAGTTCCTCAAATTGCTTTAATGTGTTGATATTGGTCCCTGCAGTTAGTTGCTGTAAAAATAGTTAGAGAATATTCCGTTTTTTTAAACTCTTTGTTGAATGGACAATCATGCCCCTCAGTTCATATACCCAAATCCAAAATAATTTAAGATTATACCCATTAAGACCCTTAACCCAAACCAGTTTAATAAAAATCCAAAACCATTTCACTTATATTCTCCTTTCAATCTCTATTCTTGATCTTTCCTTTCCACCGATCTTCCGGCCTCTCCTTTCTCTCTTTCCTTCTGCTTTCTCGTCTTCTTCCTCTTCTCCCTAATCTCCAACCCTTTCCCTGTCTCTGTCCTCACCTTTACTACCTCGTCCTAACTCCTCCCTCCTCTTCCTCTAAGTTCTCCGATTTCTCTCTCTTTGTGGTCCTATAACACTGCCGTCACCATCCTTGCCAACCTCTCTGTTGCCTTCAATTCCCCCTCCCTCATCGCATTATATAGAGATTTTTTTCTTCTTTGGGCCAAACCTATTAGTTTCTTGAATAAGAATATTTTTCCCTTTCATTTTTTTTTCAGGAAATGGGACGGAGAGAGCAAAAGAGAGAGAGAGAGAGAGAGAGAGAGAGAGAGAGAGAGGAATTTAGATAGCCTAATTCGATGAGTGGGATAGTTAGGTACTTACCCATCTAGGGTTAGTACTAACCTAACCACAGTTCACCAATTTTAACCATGATATTAACAGAAGGACCATTATCAACAACTAAATGCAATTTGAGAGACAAATATCAAAATATGAAGATTTGAGGGACTAACATCAAAATATGAATATCTGAGGGACTAATACAAAATAGCTCAGATGTAAGGGACTAATATCTAAAAAAACCCTTTGGTTATATGCTTGGTCTTCTTCACGCTTTGACTACCCTCATGCATGGTGCATGAGCACGGATACCATCATTTACATCTAGAACTTTGTCTAGTTTTTTTAAAATAAATTTTTTATTTATGATTGAAGGATTTTTATCGGTGCATTAGGCATAAAAGTCACCCTTGTTTAATTGATATATAATAGAATATATTGTTCTTATTCAATATTTACATTAATGATGTATCAAAAATATCAACATTAATAAGCTAGACTTAATTACATGTTTGGGTCCTAATCCAACGTCTTATATTCTTTCGCTACCTTATCAATGCAATAAACTGATATAACTATGTACTTCTCTTGTAACATGTATTGTTAGCAACAAATGCTTTAGAAGTCATGACTTTTTGGTTACATTCGAGTTAAAATTTAGAGTTATGAGATTTAAGATTTTGTTTCATTCTCATACATGGTAAGGCATATAAATATAAAATTATAATTTAATTGATAAGCAACAGATTAATGCTATTTTAACTCAAAATTTTCTTTAGTGGCTGCTGGCAAGAATCCAACTCGAGACTTTGTATCATATAATCTTAAGAGCTACATGAATTAAGTAGCAGAAATTATGTGTAACATGAATGAAAATGCATGTCCTAACTTTCCTTTTCTTTTTTAAGTTTGAGGATGTGCCTTGGAGCCCAAGACAACAAAGTGATTCTCTTGCATGTCATTTCTACACTTTTTCCTCTCCTCTTCCGCACATATCCATTGGATCCAAAAGGGAGAGAGTGTAACGTTTTTTGTTCTTTTGAGATGATAGCATTTGATCTTAGATAGGCAAAAGACTGGCGAATAGAGTGTAACTAAGGTTTACATATGAAAAGTTAGCTTTAGTTCCTTGACAATCAAGAGAAGAACCAAGGAATCAAGCAAAGAGTGTGAAAAAGCAAGATAAAAGAATTGTATATTTGTTTGATTTACAGGCTAAAAATGTAGGAATGTTGATTATTATTGAGCCGAAAGTGATTATGGTATATGAAATGAAGATGTTTGATTAACACTGTTCTGTTGGAAATTTTTTTGACATTCTTAAAGTAAATTTCACAGCCCTCTAAGTTTAATTTTTTGAGATAACTCTGAACTTTACAAGTGTCACTTAACCTCTTAAAGTTTTATTAGATAAACTCCATAGCTAACATCGTTAGATCTAATTGTGCATATGCAAATTATGATCATCTAAATGATTGAAATGCCCTTGATTGTAAAACCTCTTTCTTGTGATTTTTAATAATTTTAAAAGGTAATTTTCACAAACCCTCCTGTTTAATAGTTTTGGTCCAATTTTGACCAAAACACCCCTGATTAGTTAATTTAATTTGATAATTAGATGGTTAATTTGGAAAGGCTATTTTGGTCTTTTACAAGTTCATGTAACATTGTTTGGGTTAGTTGAAGAAAGTGAAGGTATTTAGGTTTTTAGAAAAACTCTAAACTTTAGGGGTTTAAGTGACATTTTTAAAGTTTTGGGGTGTTATCTATAAATCATCCAAGCTTAAAGGGGTTTTGTGAAATTTACCCTCAATTTTATTCTTCTACATATGCAATTATGCTAACAACCATCTTCCCGATTATATGAACCACTAATAATAGGGTTTTGCTTATAAACCCAAATATAAAGTTCACCTATCTTAAACACAAAGTACACGATACAAAGTGTATAACTACATAACGTAAAGGGCTAAATTACCAAATTGGTATTTAAAGTAGACCCTCCTTACCAATAAGGTATTTAAAACCTCCGCGATATTATGATATTTTATTTCGACTCTATTTACCGATAAGACACTATTTCTCAAAATTCCAAGGAAAATTCCTCCCTCCTCCTCCTCCTCCTCCTCCTCCTCCTCCTCCTCCTCCTCCTCCTCCTCCTCCTCCTCCTCCTCCTCCTCCTCCTCCTCCTCCTCCTCCTCCTCCTCCTCCTCCTCCTCCTCCTCCTCCTCCTCCTCCTCCTCCTCCTCCTCCTCCTCCTCCTCCTCCTCCTCCTCCTCCTCCTCCTCCTCCTCCTCCTCCTCCTCCTCCTCCTCCTCCTCCTCCTCCTCCTCCTCCTCCTCCTCCTCCTCCTCCTCCTCCTCCTCCTCCTCCTCCTCCTCCTCCTCCTCCTCCTCCTCCTCCTCCTCCTCCTCCTCCTCCTCCTCCTCCTCCTCCTCCTCCTCCTCCTCCTCCTCCTCCTCCTCCTCCTCCTCCTCCTCCTCCTCCTCCTCCTCCTCCTCCTCCTCCTCCTCCTCCTCCTCCTCCTCCTCCTCCTCCTCCTCCTCCTCCTCCTCCTCCTCCTCCTCCTCCTCCTCCTCCTCCTCCTCCTCCTCCTCCTCCTCCTCCTCCTCCTCCTCCTCCTCCTCCTCCTCCTCCTCCTCCTCCTCCTCCTCCTCCTCCTCCTCCTCCTCCTCCTCCTCCTCCTCCTCCTCCTCCTCCTCCTCCTCCTCCTCCTCCTCCTCCTCCTCCTCCTCCTCCTCCTCCTCCTCCTCCTCCTCCTCCTCCTCCTCCTCCTCCTCCTCCTCCTCCTCCTCCTCCTCCTCCTCCTCCTCCTCCTCCTCCTCCTCCTCCTCCTCCTCCTCCTCCTCCTCCTCCTCCTCCTCCTCCTCCTCCTCCTCCTCCTCCTCCTCCTCCTCCTCCTCCTCCTCCTCCTCCTCCTCCTCCTCCTCCTCCTCCTCCTCCTCCTCCTCCTCCTCCTCCTCCTCCTCCTCCTCCTCCTCCTCCTCCTCCTCCTCCTCCTCCTCCTCCTCCTCCTCCTCCTCCTCCTCCTCCTCCTCCTCCTCCTCCTCCTCCTCCTCCTCCTCCTCCTCCTCCTCCTCCTCCTCCTCCTCCTCCTCCTCCTCCTCCTCCTCCTCCTCCTCCTCCTCCTCCTCCTCCTCCTCCTCCTCCTCCTCCTCCTCCTCCTCCTCCTCCTCCTCCTCCTCCTCCTCCTCCTCCTCCTCCTCCTCCTCCTCCTCCTCCTCCTCCTCCTCCTCCTCCTCCTCCTCCTCCTCCTCCTCCTCCTCCTCCTCCTCCTCCTCCTCCTCCTCCTCCTCCTCCTCCTCCTCCTCCTCCTCCTCCTCCTCCTCCTCCTCCTCCTCCTCCTCCTCCTCCTCCTCCTCCTCCTCCTCCTCCTCCTCCTCCTCCTCCTCCTCCTCCTCCTCCTCCTCCTCCTCCTCCTCCTCCTCCTCCTCCTCCTCCTCCTCCTCCTCCTCCTCCTCCTCCTCCTCCTCCTCCTCCTCCTCCTCCTCCTCCTCCTCCTCCTCCTCCTCCTCCTCCTCCTCCTCCTCCTCCTCCTCCTCCTCCTCCTCCTCCTCCTCCTCCTCCTCCTCCTCCTCCTCCTCCTCCTCCTCCTCCTCCTCCTCCTCCTCCTCCTCCTCCTCCTCCTCCTCCTCCTCCTCCTCCTCCTCCTCCTCCTCCTCCTCCTCCTCCTCCTCCTCCTCCTCCTCCTCCTCCCTCCTGACCTCCCTCCCTCCCCGACGACTGAGTCCCTACGGACAGCCTAGAGAAGGAGCTCAAGGCCAAGGGCGTCAAGCTCCCGCGCGTGAATGACACGTGCGACATCGCCTAATGCTATTGTGGGGTCAGGCTGAGGAAGCTGAGCTGCTCCATTGTCGCTGATGTTGCTGTCAAAAATTTGTTGAACAATAGGTTTGTTTCTAAAAATAGTTAAATGAAAGAGATGGAGAAAAAGATGAAAAAAACAATCTTGGGTGTGAATTTAATAATTTTAAGAGGTTAGGGGATTGGAAGAAATTTTCCCATCGAAATTTTAAAAAAAGGGTCTTATTGATAAGCAGGGCCTTAATAAAATACCATAATGTCGCTGGAGATGTTTTAAATACCTTATTGGTAAAGAGGGTCTACTTTAAATACCAATTTGGTAATTTAGCCTAACGTAAAGTGTATAACTACATAGTATAAGGTGTGTAACTGCATACTACAGAGTGTGCAGTTACACACTATGTGATGTATAGCTACATGTTAGTGTATGTTGATGCACGAAATCAAATTATAGGATTGAGTTCGTGTGATTGGACCCTATCATAGAGGACCCCTTGATTAGCTTTGATAACAGAAGTTTATCTTCGCATCTGGGTGTGATTGAGTCTGCTTGGCTTGGCCTGAGATCACTGAAAAAAATGTCAGTTTGATGATGGTGAGCTATCTAACATTGCCCCTTCAATGCTTAAGTCAGACCCTTTTTAAAGAGATCATAAGCAGTAGGTAAATAGGTTAGGGATTTTAGAGGAAGATGATCCCACTTGTAGAAAATGACGCATCTTAGATGGAGCATCCTAGATGGAACTCTTCCATCTAGAATGCGCTGCATCTTAGATGAAAATTTTCTTCTAGGATCTTCTATCTAGGATGCCCGCATTCTAGACGGAATGGTGGTCTACGATGCCATTCAAGGCGAAAAATATATATATAAAAAACTTTTATTTTTGGTGGGCTCCACTATCCAAGACAAGTTTCCATCTAGGATACATCCTAGACGGAGTTCAGTTTAAGATAGTGGACCCACAATCAAAGAAAAACCCGGTTGAAAGACTTGAAGCCCTAATTTCAGTTGCAGCTAGTGTCGCTCCCCTCTCTCGTTCTCACTCTCTCTTGCTTGCTCCCCTCTCTTGTTCTTACTCTCTCCGACCCTGCATCCACCAACATCTTCAGCAATGTCGACAAAGCTCGAGATCTCATCCCAAATCCACTACCATGCCACCACCGCAGCCATCACCGTAGCCATCATCAAACTATCCGACTACGTCGATGCTCCTCCTTTGCTTGGCCATCACCTTCTCCTCTCTCTTCAACTCCCAATCACCGCCATGTTGGGCCTCTAAGCCGCCACCACCATCCCATCTCCGATCTCCCTCATTTAAGGTGTGCTTTCAAGAAAAAACTTTAATTTTTTGTAATTTTCATACGTTATTATTTAATTTTATTTAAATCACCCAAATGGCCCTAATTAAACTACATTTTGCCCAAATACCCATAATCCTAACCCTAATTGAACTTTTAATACTACAACCTTAATTTAAACCCTAATAACCCTAAGGAACTACATTTGGCCCTAATACTCCTAATCAAACATAACCCTAGTTGAACAATTTTTTAGAAATTAACCCTAATTTAAACCCTAATTGAACTACATTTAGCTCTAATACTCCTAACCTAACCCTACTTGAACAATATTTTAAAATGAACCCTAATTTAAACCCTAATAACCCTAATTGAACTGCATTTAGCCCTAATATCCTAATCCTAACCCTAGTTGAATAATTTTAGAAATTAACCCTAATTTAAACCCTATTAACCCTAATTGAACTACATTTAGCCCTAATACTCCTAATCCTAGTGCTAATTGAATAATTTTAGAAATTAACCCTAATTTAAACCCTAATAGCCCTAATTGAACTACATTTATCCCTAATACTCCTAATCCTAGCCCCAATTGAATAATTTTCCGAAATTAACCCTAATTGAAAACCTTAATCCTAACTTTAACTATATTTCCAACTTTATCCTTAATATATTTGCTATATGTGTAGTTCTATAAGTTTGTTTGTGTTGTGAAAATGTTTGATTTAGTGAAACAATTATGTTTTTGAAAATAGTGTGATCTATAACACAATAATGTGTTATATATCCAATTTAGGTGAATTAAAAATAGTTAGCTTTCTCCTCAGATTCCGCCTAATAATTACTATCAATTCTTTTGACTTCTAATGTAAGATAGATGACTCGGTTTGGGTATGAAATTAAGTTTCTATCCAAAAAGGGATCATGTATCTTATGTTATAAAAGAATTGACATTAATTATCGACCTATTCAGCTTTGGACTGATTAGGAATATAGTAGTGCATCATCTAACTTTGTATACTTATGCATTTTTATTTCTAGAAAATTTCGGCAGCATATAATCATTGTTCTCTGTGTACAATAAGCATATGTTATTTTACATTTTAGTCCAATGCCAATACACATAATAACATCCGCACAGTGTACTCGGAGAACAATGGGTAGGTGTTGCTAAAATTTTCTAGAAATAAAAATGCAAAAAATAACAAAGTTAGATGTATGTGCTACTATACTTTTAATAGGATAGAAGCTTTCCTATGACAACTGCGAGAGTGCTCAAATCAACCTATGATTAAGTTTGAATTTAGAAGGAAAAAATAATTTTGAGTTATTAAATGATAGATGCCTATAATTATGTTGTGTGTATGTATGTATATTGTATTGAAGAGTTTAAAATTTAGTAGTAGTAGTGAGATTAATTGGAGTTTCTAATTATACATTTTCTACATATGAGGATAATTCTAGACAAGTTGTGAATAGATATTCCTAGGATTGAAAGATATTGTGATTGACAATATAAGGACGGATGTGAAGCCTTCCTGCACTATGCCAAAATGAATCCAAATAATTTAAGTCGTGGTGCGATGTACTTCTCATGTTGTAGGTGTAGGAATATGTAGTTGAAGAGTAAAGAGGAAATATGGAGCCACTTAACAAATTTAGGATTTTATGAGGAATATGTAGTTGAAGTGTAAATGTCCAGTATGTGGTCTAGAATTCAAAGCCCTTCACTTACCGCATAGCTAAAAGTGCTGTTATTAGTTCAATAGAAGATGGTTACCCTTAGGACCCAAATACAGGAGTAATAAGTTTGATGATAAAGTTGAGACAAGGAAGAAGCCGCGTCAATGGACCAAAGATGATATTGTAAAGTTGCTTGAGTAGCTTCCAAACATAATATTTGGAAGAACTGGTATTCTAAGGATGGCTTGCTCAGAGTTAGAGATTCCGTAGCAAAGAAAAAGACATTGAAGTGGAAGAGAATAGTCTAGAGGGTACATGTTGATAATGAAGCCAAAAATTTATCCAAAGGATGGAGTAAATTTAGTATTTTCTTCCAATTACCATATTGACAGAAGCTTAAAATCTGACACTACTTGGACATCATGCATATTGAGAAAATATTTAAAATAACCTAGTGTCAACGCTCATTCAAGGTCCCAATTAGTCAAAGGACAACTTACGGGTTTGCCAAGACTTAACTGCATTGAATATCTAAAAAGATTTACAAACACAAGAAATTGGACTTAAGAAAAAATAGAAGCCTTCATCTCGTGTTATGATGTCAATAAAGAAAATGCAGATATTTTGTGATGTCCTCAAATCAATAAAGTCGCTGGATGGGTACTCTACTAATATATCAAATAATGCTCATGTGCAAGAGAGGAAGCTCTTAGGTCTAAAAATTCATGATTACCACATCCTTCTTCATCAATTGCTCCTGGTTGTATTGTGTAACAATATGGAGAAAGAAGCATCCAAGATTATTATGGAGTATTGTGGATTCTTTAAAGAATTATGCTCTATAGTTATAGATGTGAATGAATTTAAAAAACTTAAAGCAGAAGTGTCAGTAACTCTATGCAACCTAGAAATAATATTTTCTCCTTTTTTTTACGGTCATGGTCCATCTTAGCCAACAACTAGCAAGAGAGGCTAGAATTGCAGGTCCCGTGTCGTATTGTTGGATGTATCCAATAGAGAGGTTAGGGATTTCACCATCTTCATTAATTTTATATGCAATTTATACATCTATACTTTGTAGTTGTTAATGTTTTTCATTTTTGTGGATATTTAGGTTTCATAAAACACCTAAAGGGCTCAATAGCTGAAGATTATGTGACCAAGGAATGCCATATGTTAGCATCATGTTACATGTGCAATCCTAAAATAGCGCATCAGGCACCAACTAAGGATAAGAAGTGCGTCAAATATCCAAGATCGGACTTAGAGCAGGTTCATGCATATGTATTGAACAATCTTGATATTTTCGATGGCTAGCGAAGTTAACATATAAAATTTAAGAATAGGAACACTATTAACTCATTTACTTTTAATTTACCAATACAATCTCATTTTTTGTATAAATAAGCAATATCAGGAGAAGCTTAAGAATGAAATAACAGGTAGGAATGCAGCTCATAAAATTCAAAAAAATATTTCAAAAATTTTTCTGATTGGTTCGAAATGATGTAAGTGTTGTAAAATTTAGTATTGAATTTTATATTAAAATTTTAAATTAAACTTTTGGTAAATTATTTTTGATTTATGTTGGGTTTAGTTTGATAAAGACATTGTCGTTGATACCTGAGTATTCAAAGAAATTTTAATTCACACTTAACGTCCTTACTACAAAGTGAGATGATGTAGTGAGCACTTTGCTAAGAGGTATAAATTTAAAATAGTAGCTATGGATGATAAAAGGGTAACACAAAATAGTGGGGTCATGGGTTGTTTTGCATAATAATGTTTTTCAAGCATAAGAGATCAGAACCAAGTTGAAGCTAGCATACTATATTATGGCAAATTGGAAGATATCATGGAGATAATATATGGATATGGTAAAAAAAATCAGTGTAGTTACATGATGTTTAAGGTTTGGTGGAGTCCTGCGTTGTGAAAGAAATAGAGTGTGTTGCAAGTGCGCAATAAATTATAGTATAAAAAATATAGAACAACAAAGAGGGGTTTTATTGTCTTTTAAGTTGAAGATTTTCCTTTTTATGAAGTTGTTTGAAAAGAGGTTTTATAAAAAGGGTTAAAAGGTGGGTTTATGGATTTTGTTAAGAGAAAAATAAATAAAAACTAGACAGAGGGAGAGAGGAGAGAATAGAAATACAAACAAAAAAGAGATAAGGGAAAATAAAACAAAAGAAATAAAAAGAAAAATAAGAGAAAAGGTGAAAGAAAATGGAGAGATAAAAGAACTAGAAAGAAAATGCAAAAATCAAAATAAATAGAAAATAAAAGAAAATGACAACTAACATTACTAGAGGGGAGGGGTGGACAAAAGAGAGAGTTAAACTAGGAAATTATGATAGATTCCACTAGATCGCTATTTATTAGATCTAGAAATTATTCTCTGTTTAATATATTTTTAGAATTAATAAGCATAACTTATCACCTAATTAAAGAAGACATAGATTATCAAGATATATTCTAAAAATAATATTAAAATTCATGCATAGACAAACAATTGAAAATAATAATCCTACAATACTAATAAACATAAATTATCAATCCCTTTAAGCAAAGTATAACCTATCAAATTAGAATAGTCTATCAACTATTATTTTAATTGATTAATCTATACATAAATAATTAAGGCATAAAAGAGAAAAAATCTAATTCTAATAAATAAGTTATATTAGTTTTCTATTACCCTAATTATCCTAAGAATTTTAGCCACACATTTTATTAACTCCTATATTATGAGCAAAAAAGAAAGCATGAATAAAAGGCAAGAAAAGAAGCTAATTAAAAAAGTAAGAAAATAAACTAACTATCTAAGCATGAAATTAAATCTACTACTAAATTAAGCAAGAATAACTAACTAAGTATGAAAATTAAACAAGCAAAGGAAAACATGAATTAAATGAATTAAATCTAATCTATTTCCTAAACATGCTATTCTAGTTAAACAACAAATTAAAAAATTTAGAAATCACATTATAAGGGATTGGCCCCTTGTGTACAACAAAATTTATTCAAGCCTCCATGAGAAAAAAATTTTAAAAGAAATAAAATTATTTTTATTGTAAAACTAAAGTTTTACAATATTTGGAAGACCTACAGAAGAGGGCCCTTCTATCCTCCAAAAAGGATTTATAAAAGTTTCATATCTCTCCTAACTCTACCCTCCTATGTATAGATTACAAGAATCTCTCATAACTTTAGATTAGACTTGGCCTCTAAATAACCCTCACGACCATATGATCTCTCAAAACAATCTACACCCTTAATTTTTTTTCTTGCTCTCTAAAATTTTTGAGTTTGATTTTATGGGCTTCATTTCTTTTATATTTAATTTCTTTTAAGCTCTTAGGCTTCTCTTGCATGCTCTTGCATTTCTCTAGAATGTTCTTGGGCTTTATGGGATTTGACTCGGCCTTTAAATAATTGAATATATGTTAAATTTGAATTTCTATCAAAACTTGCTACTACTGATGGAATTTATGGAATCTACCTATTTTGATGGCTCTTTCTCATCAAGGTAGCTGATTTTTATATGTAATATGTTAGATTATGCTTTTCGGATTGAGAGATAATGTATTTTCTTTACAGTTGACCATCCTGAATATAAATTTAACTTGATTTCTTTTCAGATGTCATTTGATGCTTAATTATTGGCCAAATTATTGATAATTATTTACCAAGAAAGTAATAACTACTGAGATTTTACTTCTACACTTGGTTGTGGGCTTTTAGACTTGTGTTTAATTGGGGTTCATTTTGTGTCTTTGGATTTGGATATCTTCATTTGAGCTCTTCTTTATTTTCTTTATTTCTCCTCAATTTTCCTGATTCCCTACAAAATACGATAAAAACACAACATTAATGATTTTTTTTTGCATAAAACATTATTTAAAATAGGAGTGTAAAAATAAAATAAAATATGCTAATCACATATCCCTACACCTAAACTTTGCTAGTCATCTAGCAAAGAAAGAAAATAAAAAAGAAAGAAAGAAAAATCCCAACACACTTTCACAAGAATCGCAGTTGGATTTAGTGCACACAACAAGCCTTTAAACCCCAAGGTTATCCTAGAGGACGAGTTGTAATCTCGTGAGACTTTGTAGTGAATACACCCATAAAATTCGGTCAATTGGCCAATTTGAAGAAGTCAATATAGAATTAATTCACTTGGTATCTTTAAACAATCTAATTAAACTTAGTTTTTACTTAAAAAATATTTTTATGCATAATTCTAAAGTTAATTTCTTAGAAAATCTTTTCATTGTAGTTGTACAAACTAAGATCAACTTAGAAACTTTTATTTAAAATTTTGAAAAGAACACACTAACTCTTTCTTTCGATCAAGTTCCAAGGCTCTTGATCAATTTTATTTTCCAAGTATATATATATATATATATATATATATATATATATATATATATATATATATATATATATATATATATATTGTTGATTTTCATATTCTCAAGTTAGTATTTTGATGATAACAATATATGTTATATATATATGTGTTGTTGTGTGTTTTATAACTTGTTGATGCAGATATCATTTGTATCAAATTTGGACAAGTACAAGATGAGTTCAAGGCATTATGAAGTATTGAAGATGAGAAGCAAGATAAATGTAATTTTTCTCTTCTTTACTTAGATCAAATTGTACAAGCCTTGATCACACACACACACACACTTTTAGAACACACTAACACATGTTTAGTGTGTTGGTTAACTATAGAAATCCCTATGTTAACCATTAGAGTTTTAAAGTTAAAAATATTTAATTTATAACATTTTTGGTCTATAGTAGTCGACCAATTCAAATAGTAGTCGACTAGTTATTTGATTTGATCAATATACAAGTTTCTGACATTTTACAGATTAGTCGACTAATGATAATAGTAGTCGACTAATGAATACTTGAACAATTTTCCGTAAACCGTAAAATTATGCATTAGTCGACTAATACATATAGTAGTCGACCAATTCAAATAGTAGTCGACTAGTTATTTGATTTGATCAATATACAAGTTTCGACATTTTACGATTAGTCGACTAATATGAAATTGTAGTCATTCTGATCTGATTTTCGACTCTTCTAATTTGAATATTTGAACGCTTTTATCGGTTTATATCCGTTTCTTTGGTTTTAAATTGTGTCTTT
Source organism: Asparagus setaceus (assembly GCA_012295165.1). Classification (NCBI taxonomy): domain Eukaryota; kingdom Viridiplantae; phylum Streptophyta; class Magnoliopsida; order Asparagales; family Asparagaceae; genus Asparagus; species Asparagus setaceus. The sequence continues at coordinate 32,273,267 of CM022709.1, read as the reverse complement.
TCAAGAGATATAAATAGGTAAAACTTCAGAAAAGAAAACGAAATTTTATGCATTGATCTTGAATTTTGATATTAAAAGAGAGTTCCAAAAATTCAAAAGTCAAAATTATTCTTGCCATTGATTCAATTGCAAGATTCAAAAGAGTTAAACATTATTTTGAGATTAAAAGTTCTTAAGCCATCACGCACATCATCAACACTTCAAGGCTTATAGGACTCAGACTTTGCTTCTTCAAAAGGAATTCTCGTGTGAGAATTGTTGATCTCGATTTGAGATTGTTGCAATTTGCATAGGCTTGCAAATTGGTCGTTTGTGTTTGATTTTGTAAGGGTATTTCAAAATCATAGTGGAAACTCTCAAGCGGGATTTGCTTGGGACTGGATGTATACCGGAGGTGGAACCAAGATAAATCTCTCGTGTTTGTGATTGTGAAATTTCGAGCTTGTGCTATCTTATTGCAATTTATTATCTATTTTGCATAAAATTTTATAAAATACTATTCACCCCTCTAGTGTTTCATTGAGTTAGATCAACGATCCTACATATATATATATATATATATATATATATATATATATATATATATATATATATATATATATATATATATATATATATATATATATATATAACTTAAGTTCATAATGAATAGTGGTGCACCAACTTTTTATCCACTATTTGCCTTGAGATTTGTGATGCACAAATCTCAAAGTGGCCTTTATATCTTTCACTGATCCCAAAGCAAGATGAGTGGTTAGAAAAGTTGGTGCACCACTATTCATTATGAACTTAAGTCATATATATATATATATATATATATATATATATATATATATATATATATATATATATATATATATATATATATATATATATATATATATATATATATATATATATATATATATATATATATATATATATATATATATATATATATTGTCACGCCTAAAACCACAATGGATGATAGATACAGTGCGGCGGCAATGACGACCCATACACAAGACAAGTCTCATGCACGTGTCTAGTCTGGCACTTCATATCACATAGCTTTTCTCAAAATATATAAACCTACTGATGATAGAAGTTTAGAGCAACAATATATATAAAATTAGTATGTACAACCCAAAAGTTTACTATTACAAGCATTTTACAAAACCAGAACACATTGTTCAGCTGTACATAATACAAAAGAGAGGCTTTTCCACATAACACCTGCTAGCAATACACCACAACTAAAAGTCTAGCCTATATGCGTAGCTACGCTAGATAAAAAAATTTGAAAACGATGGGGTGAGCTAGGGCTCAGTGAGAACATTTTCCACTAGAGATCGTCGATATATAACAAACTAATAATAATTCTTAGAAATAGTAAATTATAGGTTTTGCACCTAAAATTCTGAAATGACAAAATATTGTGTAAAAAATACATTATTATTATTTTCAAGAAAGGATGCAATATTTTAAAATTTCTTATTATGTGCAAACTGAATATATTGTCATAAATTTCGAATTAGACTTTTCTAAATCATGATAAATACCGAGAAAGAAAATAGACTATTAAATTTTGTGTGAAACCAAAAGATTACCATTTTCACAAATTCACAGTTAAATGTCAGAATCTCAAATCTTGACAAATTATTTACAAAGTGTAAGAATCACCTCATAGGTCACACTAAGGCTACAAATACTATAACTCAGTAGCATGGGAATGCGTAAAATGCATCACATAACACATAGTTCCTCAGAACAGAATGCACCTAACACTATCATAGGCTGCCGGCCATATCACAAATGCCTAAAAAGGCCACATAAAGGTGAATTCAGACCATATGGTAGACATAAACACATCACTTCATAGTGGACTTTCGAGGGTTTTGAAAACATCGAGAATCACTTATCAAATAGTTTGATTTTGAAAAAAATATCACTTGTCAAATCACTTGATTTAAAAACACATCACTTGTTAAATTGCTTGATTTTTGTCACTTGTACCAAAATAATATTGGTATATTCATTTGTCAAAATTATAAACACTTTAAATCATGCGGATGAGCGTAAATGTCATTATCTTAATCAAAACAGTTCACACAATAAATTTTTATCAATGTTGTTTTTTTCAAATACCAAATCAAGGGAAAATCTCTTGAATCCGTCAAACTGTTGAAATACAAATTAAATCACTTTTTTCTTCAATAGTTTCAAATAAAGCAATATTAATAGTTATTTGAGCACATGAGAACCAAAATCATATATCACATTTACATAAAATTAAATTTACTTTTAATATCTCATACAAAATCAAAATCGATTAGTCACATGTAATAGATCAAATCACATTTCATTTTATATACATGAAAAATAATAGAATAATTATTTTTCAAGCATAAGACCAATTAATTATAATATTCATGTAATTTTATATTATAAAAATACTAGTGAGAAATGAACTCACCTTTTACCGTCCAAGTCTCCCAAAAGGATCCTCCCTCGGTACTAACCAGATCTTATAGTATAAAATTATAAGGTTAATACCCCACTAATATAAACCTATACTAATCACTTCATAATCTAGGTCCAAATAGAGTAAAATATATTCAAATATAATCAAATAGTAATCAAAACCCATAAATAGGGTGCACATAGACTTATTGCTAACTTTAGCAATCTATCATAATTTTTATAAAACTTCTGAACTAATTTTGGACCCATTAACAAATTATAGCAAGGCGAGGGGGCTGCAAATGATTTTCCAGACATGTTTAGAACCCTATTCTTTTTAGTCTGGACCTGTTTGTAATCCTTATAAGTTTTAGGGACTAAGACTAAATTTTGGTATTCAGATGGACTTAATAATAAATTCTAATCAACTCAGGGACATATGACTAATTTTCATCCCCCTTTTTGTAACCTCCAGATCTGACTCTTCCTCCTCCTCCTCTTTTTTTTCCTATTTTTTTTCTTTTTCTTTTCTTGAGTTTGATTTTACAGCCAAACACCAAGCTTCCTAGATGCCCTCCTTGCTCGCGGGGCATCTTGACAATGGTGGACCCGCTGACGACCAGCGATGGCCATCACTGAAGCCCTTGCCGAATCTAGATTTTTTTTCAATTTTTCACAAAATTCTAACTTCTCAGTTCTCAATCATGCTAATTAGTCTCAGTTCATCATTCGTACTTCATCAAGTCCTCATAATCAAAAGAAAAACTAAAGGGAAGGAATTATACCTTGGGTTTATACTAGATGCTACCTTGATAATCCTTGCTCTCTTTTATCTCTTTTCTTTCTCACTTCAATCCAACTCGCAGCAAAGTTTTATGTAACAGAATCTTTTAAGGAGAAGTAGTTTTGATAAAAAAAATTTCATTTTATTCTCTCCTTCTTATCTACCTCTTTGAGGTGGTGCCTCATTTTTCTTCCAATGGCAGAGAGCCATCAATCAAGTTGAGGTGGTAATGAGCAATAATAGGATTGGGGAATTTTACATAAAAACTCTATTAATATTGTCATTTGCATCCACTTGTTTCTGGAAGAAAAATGAATTTTACTAATTTGTTCATGAGTTATTGCACTCTCCCCTCCTAATAAAAAGTTTCATCCCCGAAACTTAACATACCTTAATTCTTGAAAAGTTCCAAATATTTCTTTCATATAGAATCTTCAATCTCCCAAGTAGCTTCTCTCTCTGAATGATTCTTCCATTATATTTTTACACATTGGATAGTTCGTCATCGAAGTACTTGCTCTTTATAATCCATGATACGTTCCAGTTTTTCTTTGTAAGTCAAGTCTAATTTGAGCTCCACTAGAGACAGCTCAAAGACCTCCTTTGAATCTCGGATGAACTTTGGAGCATCGATATCTGAAATACATCATGTACTCTATACAGAGATGGCAATAAGCCTAACTTATACGCTACTAGACCAACTCGTTCCAAGATTTTAAAAGGACTAATAAATCTTGGGTTTAACTTTCCTTGGATTCTAAATCTTTTTACTCCATGAGTAGGAGAAACTTTTAAGAAAACATGATCGCCAACCTAAAATTTCAATTCTCTCCTTCTTCGACATGCTGTTCTTTTCCAAGTACTTTGTGCAAGCATGCTTCTTTAACTAACTAAAATTTATCAATTGCTTGTTGTACAAATTCTAGTCCAAGAAGTTCTCTCTCTCTCTCTCCAACATCGTCCTAATGAATAGGAGACCTACACTTTCATCCATATAGAAGTTCATATGACGCTATCTTAATAGCTTGATAGCTGTTGTTATATGTAAACTCGGCCAAAGGTAGATAGTCTTCCCATGACCCTTTCATTTCCAGCACACAACATCTTAGCGTATCTTCAAATGTTTGTCCTTTCTGATTGGCCATACGTCTGTGGATGTTAAGCTAAGCTAAAATTAAGCTTAGTCTGTAGAGTCCTATGTACACTCTTCTAATATTCTGATGTGAACCTAGAATCTGTTTGAACCTATAGATATTAGTGTGCCATGCAATCTCACAATCTCATTGATTCTTAGTTAGCTTTTCTAATGAAAATTTCATATTGATAGGTAAAAAGTGCATTGACTTGGTCAACCGGTTAGTAATCACCCATATAACATCATTCTTTTTTCAAGGATTTTGGAAGGCCGGTGACAAAATCCATGGTGATCTTTTTCTCATTTCCACATGGGTATATCCAAGTTTGAGAGCAATCCAACTGGTCTTTGATATTCAGCTTTTACTTGCTAGTAAGTGAAACATTCTGCAATATAGGTAACAATCTCATTCTTCATGTTATGCCACCAATATATTTCCTTTAGATCTTTATACATTTTTATTGATCCAGGATGCATGGTATACACAGTGTGGTGTGCTTCCTTTAAAATCTTCTTCTTTATCTCTAGTATGTTAGGCACACAGACTCTAGTGCCAAACCTCAATGATCCATCTTCATGTATTTTAAATTCTCCCTCAATGTTTGCAAGATACATCTTAGGTGTTCTTCATGCTCTTCTTGCTCCTTAAGTATGTCAAGATATCATCAATAAACACTGCAACAAACCGATCTAAGAAGGGTTTAAACGCCCTGTTCATAAGACCCATAAATGCGCAGATATATTTGTGAGCCCGAATGGTAATTAGAAATTCATAATGACCATAATGGGTATAAAATGCAGTTTTGACACATACTCTTGCTTGATCTTTAATTGATAGTAACCAGAACGAAGATCAATCTTGGAAAATACTTGAGCTCCTTGTAGTTGATCAAATAGATTATCAATTCTTGGCAATGGATACTTGTTTTGAATGGTTACTCTATTCATTTCATGAAAGTCATTGCATAGTCGCATACTGCCATCTTTCTTCTTCACAAATAATATAGGTGCACCCCATGGTGACACACTAGGCCTAATAAAGTCTTTGTCTAAAAGCTCTTGTAGTTGCATCTTAAGTTCTTTCAACTCTGTTGGTGCCATGCGATATCGAGCCTTGGAAATTGGACTTGTACCAGGTATCAAGTTAATTAAAAATTTAGTTTTCCTATCTGGAGGCATTCTAGGCAGTTCCTCTTAGAATACTTCTGGAAATTCTCGAACAACTGGGATATTCTCTAAGCTTGGTTTCTCTTCGTCAATAATTTTAACTAGAGCCAAATAACCTACACATCCAATTCTCAGTGCTCGATATACTTTAAGAGCTGAGATGATTCTTAAGGGTTCTCGAGAATTATAACTCTCAAAATAGAATTCTGATTCTCCTGAAAATTTAAATACTACTTTCTTTTTTCGATATAAAATAGAAGCATGATTTTATGGTTACTAATTCATTTCTAACTGTAGACGATTAAAATATATTCTATCCAGGCCGATATTCAGCTTGGATCCAAGAAGTGAACGTCTATGGGCTAAACACTTCAAATGGGCCCAAAGTCAAGCCCACAACAGGCTATAGTGAAGCTCACTCAAACAAGCACGCGAATATCACCATACAACCCACTTCGGCTCAGTCCAAACAAATCAAAAATGAGCCATGCAAAGTTCGTCATTTAATGTCAGCGAACTTCGACCGCAGCTACCCACGCGGGCAACATCACCCATGATTCAGAAGTGATAGCCCACCCACGTCCAAGTGAGCCTCACCCAAACACTTCCAGCAAGCTTCACCAACCAATTAATCAGCGAACTTCACCAATCAGGCGTTTGAGAGCTATTCTCAAGGGGATAATCGCTCCCTCATTATCTTCTATTTTAATGGCCATTTAATCCACAATTAAAGGCCATTAATTCTCTCTCTTAGCTTATAAGAGGATGAGGAGATTGTTCTTTTAGGAGGATCACCAACTGAAAGATTGAACACCCCCATACACACGCGGAATTAACATTTTCTCTCTCTTTCTCTTTTTGATATTCGGTTCTACGAGAAGATGGAGCTATCTTTCAAGCACCCAAATCAGAGATCAACAGCAAGAGACCCATCATCTTAATAGGACCGTCAATGGAGTACAAGATCGATGCTCCATCAGCACACAGAAAAGGACCCAAGAAATGTAAAATTTTCTTATTTCTCTTAGAATTGTAATCTGTGTCAATTATAATTCAAAAGATCTGAAACAGTATGGCAACTCCGCTGGGGACTTTTTTCTCCTCCGACGAGAAAATTGTGTCGCAGTCTGACACCATGACCCTCAGGTCTTTTGCTGAATCGCTGGTCATAGAATTTGACCAAGCGAAGTTTGAGGAATTTATTTCATCGAACTAATTATCAATGGTGACTGTGAGGAGTTGTTGCAAAATTCACCGCAGTGTGAACCTAGGGTCTCAATCGACCCCGCGTGTGTAAAGGCGACCTTCTTCAAAGACGGTTTGAGCTTCACTGGAAGACAAACGAACTTCATCCAGAGTGAAGAAATATTGACCCTCACCTCGAGCAGAGGTCAAGAAGTTCTCACGTCTTTTGATTTTGGATATCAGTCCACAACTCCCTTCGGGGTTCGATTTAAAGCATCTCACGATGCTCGCTATGCTTCCTCGATAGAAGCAAAGAATGGGGGTAACCCCTTATCCAAATTCTCGTAAGGGAATGATATCACTAGTGGTGATTTATTTGACCCTGCTAAGTGAAGGTCAGGCCAACGTCGCTATAGGCGACGCTCGCGCGTCAAGACTCAAAGTGGTGAAGTTGGCTCGAAAAAGAGCCATAACCCAAATCAACTTAGAGCTCCTAGTGATCTGAGAGAGTTCCTATCTCTGAAGAGAGCTTGCTAATGTCAGCATTGTGCGACCCTTAGGGATGTAGTCACGGCAGTTCAAAAGAATTGCTAATGCAAAACTATTCCTAAAAAGGGATCAATATTTAATCATCTTAGTCACAATCCCGAGCCTTCAGAGGCCAGGATCAAAAGACAACTACGTACCCGAAAGGGTAAGAATATACTCCATGAGTTCACAGTCAATACGACTAGTGTAGTCTCAGGAGATGAAGAGAAAGAAACCAACAGTCTTTCTGAGCTAATATATTCTCCTGTTATTGGAGGCATATTGCTAGAGATTGATGGTGTGTACCGCCACACCAGATCAAGATAGAGAGCTGTGATCCCTTTCGATTATTCCCTCCTCCCAGTGCATGCACTGCGAGCATCGCCTCAACGCGATCAGCCCACTGCTAGTGACGCTAATTTCACCATAGCGTTAAATGTTACTCCTAGTTCGAGTCAAGAACGACAATGAGCTGTAGATATGATGGAGTGAGAAGATCTTCTCCAACAAATGGAAGCCGAAAGAAAAGCTTCTAAAGAGTGATTCGAACGATTAGAAACGATGATAGGTCAGCTCATGGCAACCTCAACCTCATCCGTGTTCTTCGAAGGGGAAACGACCAATTATCGAATTCTTCCCAGAAGAAGAATAAACACATCAAGAAGATGCAGATTTTGATCATGTAGGATCAGAAACATCGGCGTCTCCTAAGCTAAATCAGGAGGCAAAGGTCCTCAAGGAGCTCTAAAAATAGCTCAACACTCTTTCTCAGCGAACGGAGCTTAAAAATGTTAGAATCACCTGACCTTATTCCATCGAGTGGGGCATGGTTCCCTATCTGATGAAGTTTAAGCCACCGACATTACATATGTTTGATGGCAAAGGTTCTCCGAACCAGCACACTAACTACTTCCACCAATAAACTGGGAATGTAGTGGGCAATGACGTCATTAATGCGTGACTTTTCATTAACACCCTTCAGGGGGTAGCCTTCGACTGGTTTCAAAATCTGTCTGAGGGATCAATCAAGTCATGGGCTGATCTGGAATCTAAGTTCCTCTCACAATTCCATGAGAAATAATCAGATGTTACTATAGCCAAACTCCTCTCTGAAAAGTAAAGGGAAAATGAGACGATCAGTGAATACATCGAACGGTGCCGCAATTTGACATTACGATGTCGAGATATGCCATTGCTGATGCTACTCTAAACCTATCGGCATAATTTCATTGGTCGTGTAGAAGCTCATATGGGCGCTGTCACGGCCTATACATGGAAAGACTTAATGGAGCAAGCTGAGATAGCAGAAAAATCATCAGATTGCTTTAACAAATTTAAACCCCGTACTAATTTTAGGGGTAACAAATCAAACAATGGCAGTCCTCCCAACCAAAAGCCAAAGAGACTTTCGCGGTCGAGGTCAAGAGACCTGACAGCCAGAAGAGGGAGCCCAGAAAGAACATTCAGCATAACTACTCCTTCAAGGATGAGCATACGGTGGCTATCTTCCATGTCCTTAATAAGGGCAATCAGCTAAAGCTTTCTGAAGCCCGACGCCCTAAAGAGATTAGAAAGACTAACGATCCTAACTACTGTCTTTATCACAGAATATTGGGACACCCGACAAAGAACTGCTACATCCTCAAGGATTAGATATAGACTTTTATTGAGTCAGAAATCCTCAAGCTTAAGCCTGAGCAAAAGAAAAAATGATCAACAAAATCAAGCCTGAGCAAAAGAAAAAATGAGCTAACATGGTAACTCTTCAATTTAGTTCCGTGCCAGAAATCCAGCCCAAGACGGAGTTATCCCCATTTCCACTGCAAGGATGGAAGTGGTCAATCATGATCAACAAAATCAATAAAGCCAAGGCTTGGTCCCTCTTACTACAGCAAGAGAAAAAAATCAATAAAGCCAAGGGTTGGAGAATTACTATACTGACTCTCTCTTGCATGATAATAATCATACAATCGAGATTGCTCTTCTCAATGGTAAAGACAGTGGTAATGAAGCGGACAACGAGCTAGATCCGTATGATGATCCGATCTGAGAAATTGAACCACTTGTAATTACCCTCGAGGAACCATGTACCTACTAGTTAGCCAAAAATTAGGGCAACTAGATCTTTAATGAAGTCGAGTTTGCTTATGACTATTCTTTAGACTCTGAGTATGAAAGCTCAAGAGTCGAAGCTCTGATGTCTAGACTAGCTTTAGAACTAACTTTGTACATGCTTATAAATGAGTCTTACTCGACTCATCAGCAGCTAGGTGACTCAGAGGATGCTACCTTCATGGTCCAAGCTAAAAGGGTTATCCAAAATCCTATTGTCTTCGGAAAGGTCGAGTCGTGACCACACTTATCAAGCTCGGATGAGGAAGCCAAAGGAGTTTCGGAGTTCTCTCGCTACAGCTAGCAATCTCAGCATATAATGGCAAAAAATGGGGTACGACTTCGCTCTAAAATAAGAATTGAATTTCAATCAAGGATCAAGAGTTCCTCTAATCCTCTTCGTACCAGAAGGAGAGGCCTTCGATTACTATAATCAAATTAAACGTGGACTCGGATACATTTCCTCTAAAGCCAACTCACTAATAGGACTAGCATCTGATGATTCCCTAAGTAGCTCCTCAGGCATGTCTAGCTGGGATTTCGATGTCAGTATCGAAGCCATGTTCGATGAATTCACAGTTAACATGGTTTCATACAGTTTAGCCATGAATCTGGATGAATCCGAAGTGTTTGAAGATCTTGAAGATGATCCCTGGGCGAAACATCTTGGAAAATAATAGGAGTCACCTTTTGAAATCAGCGAACCACCCACTGAAGACAAAGTCATCCAAGTCAACATAGGTGATGAAGCTAATCCTAAGCCCATCTTCATCAGTGAAAGTTTATCACTCGCTGAGAAAGAAGAACTCATAACTCTTCTTCGAGAGTATATTGACGTCTTCGCCTGGAGTTACTAAGACATGCTTGGCTTGGATCCTAATGTGGCCATACACCGCCTTAATATTGACCCCAATGTTAAGCCAGTCAAACAACAACAACAACGCTTTTATCCTGAGCTGATGGAACAAATCAAGACAGAAATCTGCAAACTCATTGAATGCAGGTTCATCCGTGAAGAACAACATCCGGATTGGCTGGCCAACATCGTTGTGGTAACAAAAAAGAATAGCAAAATCCGGATCTGTAATGACTTCAGAGATCTTAATCTCGCTTATCCAAAGGACGAATTCCTTCTCCCTATCACAGATATCATGGTTGACAATACGTGCGAGTTTGAGAGGATGTCGTTCATGGATGGGTTTTCTGGATACTGTTCGCGGGAAAGGTCATTTCGATCTTCATTGGTGAACTCATTACAGCTTTATGCATTTACAAATGAATTCAAAAGCTCGTCCTTTTATAAGACTCGATTACAATGAAATCAAAGGAGAAAAGTTGCAACCTTTTTCCTTAAACAAACGCAGGACCCTATTTATCAGACTCCTGCTTACGTAGGATCTTTGCCTGTGCCGGGGTTAATCCGTGGACCACCGCGTGATATAATCTGGTGAAAGATCTAGATCTACACGATCAAGGGGATTATTTCACGAAGAAAATAATCGCCGAAGTGCGTGAAATCGACCAAGCGAGATCACCACTCTTCTCGGGATCAAAACAAAGTTTGATCCGGAGGAATCACGTGTAGATCGGACCTAAGATCTCTCGAACTCCTTCGCTTTGTGCCGACGGGTTTGCCAAAATCTCAGATCTCGTGCAAAAGTTCAGATCTCTCGTCCAAAAGTCCCTCCTTTTTTATCAGAAGTTCAGATCTTGATCCGGCAGAGCTTCAGCTTCTTATCAAAAATCCGGATCCCCAAAACTTAGACCCTCCTCCACTATTTATAGGCTCAAAAGCGGGTAAACGGGTCGCGGGTCAAAACAACCCGTCTAGCCACCCCTTGGTGGCTCGGCTTTGGCCGACCCACCACTTGGTGGCTCGGTTTTGGTCGAGCCGCCAAATGGCTTGTTTTCGTCGTCTTTTTTTTGAGTCCAATCCGGTTCGATGTTCGCTAATCTGAAGCTTCAGAATTGGGTTTATCCCATTGCTCGCATGCGATTCGTCGCTTCGTTGACTTGCACGCTTTGCCGACTCGCTTCATGCGTTTCGTCGACTCGCTTCATGCGTTTGTGTTGCAGTCACTTGTTGTTACGTCGTCAACGGTTCACCGTTACGTCGTCGGATGGCTCGTCGATTGTCAGCTCATCGTCACGAGTCGTGTTCGGGGACTTATAGGCAATTTTCAACGCCTACAGATACAACCAAATCAAGATGCATCCAGATGATTAGAAGCATATAGCTTTCAGAACACCTATGGGGGTGTATTGTTACACGGTGATACCCTTCGATATGAAAAATACTGGAGCAACCTACTAATGCGCGATGAACTCAATCTTTAGTAAACATTTGTGCAAAATAATGGAATGCTATGTCGATGACCTTGCAATCAAGAGTCGTCACAAGCAAGACCATGTCAATAACTTGAGAATAGTGTTCAAAATCATAAGAAAGCACTAACTCAAGATGAACTCAACTAAGTCTTTCCTGCTGGTATCATCAGGCAAATTCCTGGAATTTATTGTAACATCCAAAGGAATACATGTCGACCCCGAAAAAATAAAAGCCATCCAAGAGATGCCACCTCCGAGGAATTTCAATGAACTCAGAGGCTTACAAGGATGATTAGCCTACATCCGCAGGTTCATAGCCAATCTGTCAGGAAAATACCAACTCTTTCAAAGGTTGATGAAGAAAGACATTTCGTTTGTTTGGGATGACACTTGTCAAAAAGCTTTCGATGAGATCAATAATTATCTTACAAAGCCACCTATCCTAGCCACACCGGTTTCAGATAAACCTTTCTTAATCTATGTCAGGGCGATGGATCACTCCCTAGAAGCACTTCTTACCCAGAAGAATGACAATAGCCATGAGCAAGCCATTTATTATCTTAGCCGGATAATGATTGGTGCCGAACATCGCTACAATCCGGTCAAAAAGAAATGTCTAGCATTGGTCTTTGCAATTCAGAAGATGCGGCATTACCTGATGGGTCAATCCATCCACATCATTTCAAGAGTCAATCCTCCATGGATACTCATGATGAAACCCGAATCTCTGAACTCCAGGTTAGCTAAATGGGCAATACTACTTTTATAGTATGACATGACATTAGTGCCATAAAAAGCAGTCAAAGGCCAGACAATAGCTGACTTTTTGACGGATCATCCCATCCTCGAATCTTCTAAGCCCTACAAACACATTCCAGATGAGGTCTTTGAGTTGAATGTTGTCTCGGGTCACTAGGTGTGGCAATTTTACTTCGACGACGCGTCAAGATGAAACCATAAAGGAGCAATTATCGCAGAAGTGGGGGTAGAGCTTATTGATCTCCACGAACACATCTTCCCTCGGGATTATTCATTGACCAAGCCATGCTCCAATAACATGGCTGAGTATAATGCCCTCATAATTAGTCTACAACTTGCTCAAGATATGGGTATCAAATACCTTAAAGCCTATAGCGATTCTAAATTGATCATCAACCAGATCAAAGGAGAATATGAGGTCCACCACTACGACCTTATACCCTACCATGAAGCGACAATGAAGCTTGCTCATTCATTCGAAGGCTTCTACATTAGTTATGTAGCCCGCCTCGAAAACACTCAGGCGGATGCTTTGGCGTCCCTCCCAACCACTCTTGTCTTGACTCCCAAGTTCACTAGGCGCATCATAGTGGCTAGCCATCAATTATACTCCCCAGAGCAAATCCTAGAAGCTAATGAAGTACATGTCATGCCAACTCACTTCGAATCTAATGATTGGTGTTTCCCGATCATTGATTATGTCTTGCACGGAATATTACCGGATAATCCAAAGCAAGCAACCTCCTTGCAAAGAAGAGCTTCATGCTTCTTCTATGATTCTACTACACAGACTTTGTATAGTCGATCATTCGACGACGTGTTGCTCCGATGCTTATCACCAAGTGAAGCTCGAGAAGCACTTAAGGAAGCCCACGAAGGCACATGTGGAGCTCCTCAACCGGATCCTAAACTTCAGGACCGACTTTATTGTCTAGGCTATTACTGGTCAATAATGATTATAGATGCAGTAGCTCATGCCAAGTGGTGTCATGCGTGCCAATTCCACGCTTATTTTCTGCACCAACCTCTGGAAGAATTACATCGGATTGTTGCCTCATGGCCATTTGAAACATGGAGTATGGACATCATCGGGCCAATTAGCCCACCATCTGCTAAAGGCCATTATTTTATCCTGGCCATTACTGATTACTTCTCTAAATAGGCTGAAGCTATTCCCTTAAGAGAGGTTAAGACATCTAACGTGGTTAAGTTCTTGAAGCACCACATTATTTACCGATTCGGCATCCCTCGGAGGATTGTCCATGACAATGGTTCACAGTTTATCAGTCGACCGTTCTTCAGATTCTGTAACAAGTTCAGGATAAATGCCAACCCAAATGGGAGGGTCCATTTGTAGTAGAGACAGTTTACTCAAATGGAGCATGTCGCCTGATTGACCAAAACGGTAATAGGCTCATAGCACCAATCACCGGGAAATTTCTCAAGAAATATTACCCTTAATTCTGGTCAATATCAATCTCCCCACAGAGATTCTGGTCACGTTTAAGTTTTCACCTCTGAGGAGAATAAGTTCTCACCCTATATTGTTGATCATCTTGATCCAAAATCCAATCAAAATCCCCAGCGTGTCATCAAGTTAACATCACACCTCTACTTGACTCTAAATGTGTTACCACCGTCATGTTAACATTACACTTCTGAACGGTTGCACCTTTATGTTTTGACTGATTAACATTACACCTCTGTCGGATTATTTTGTCGACTGGTTAATATTACACCTCTATCGGCTTGTCTTTTTGGATTCGATTGGTTAACATTACACCTTTATCAATCCGCCTTTGCCAAAAAAGTCGTTAAGTTAATATTACACTTCCAAACGATAGTCATCCTTGGACTCTTCAACTCGACGGTTAACATTACACCTCCGTTTAAAGTTCTATTTAACACGCTAACATTACACCTCTGCCGGATTATTTTGTCGACCGGTTAATATTACACCTCTATCGGCTTGTCTTTTTGGATTCGATTGGTTAACATTACACCTTTATCAATCCGCCTTTGCCAAAAAAGTCGTTAAGTTAATATTACACTTCCAAACGATAGTCATCCTTGGACTCCTTCGAACTCGATCGGTTAACATTACACCTCTGTCGAAAGTTCTATTTAACACGTTAACATTACACCTCTGTCAAATACTCTAATACTATTATGTTAACATCACACCTCTGAACAATACTAACTCAACCAAACTTGATACATTAACACTACACCTCTATCAGTTTGATTCTATCAATTTTCTCCCCAGCAAAGATATCAATACGATATGTTAATATTACACCTCTATCATGCATATATCAAAATGGCAAAAGTTCTTTATTATCAAAAGAGCTAATTTATTACAAAAAGGACAATTCTAAAGGGAATATGGATAAAAAGATTGAATTTGAGCAATACACTCGGCTATCTTGGTATCCCTAGCTTCAAGAGCATATTTTTGAGCTCTTTCCCTCAGAATCCTAAGATTAATTGGAGCAGCTTGAACCCTGACAGCTTCCAGCCTAGCCGTCTCAGCCTAAAGTTGAGAAGCCTTAAGATCCCGCTCCTTAGCCAACTCAAACGACTTGAGTTCGAGTTCCTCCTTCTGCTGTTGAGCTGCCTCCAACCTACTTTGAGCTACAGTAATAGCCACCTTGACTTCATTGATGGCTGCTTCCCATTTCAGAATGGCATTGTTAAGCTCAGCCTGATTACCATCAATATGTGCAAGGCTAGCATTCAGTTCTTGAAGCCTCTTATTGATCTGCTCCATCTCCTTGCTAGCGGACTCTTCAACCTCATGGCGCTTCGCTAAGAGATGATGAAATTCAAGTTCAGTGACACTATCAACATCAGCTATACGAAGTAGTTGCAATCTTTGGAATTGAAGCTCAGCCTTATCAATCATCCTCTTGAATAGCTTAGTACGTTCGACTCCCACAATCGTCGTTAAAATGCCAAGTTGATTCCTCAACAAAGTAAGAGTGCGAGCAGATAAGCCTCTCTTGGCAGCCAAAGTAGATTCGATACTTTGGTTGTATAGCTTCATCAAGCTCTCGATCAGAATTTGAATATCCAATTCAATTAAATCATCTGAGTCGGGAGATGGTGGAATTTCTGCACAACTTGAAGGACTCGCTCCGCGGAGACCACCAATGCATCCGTTGTTGTTGAAGAAGTGGTTGGCGGGACTTGCACTTGACTATCACCCGATAGGAGAATTGGTGCAAGTGTAGCTATCATGCTGGAAACATCCACAATGGTAGAAGCCACATACGTTGCCTCAACCAACGGGGCAACGGATCTCACAATCAATGTCGTTGTCATCGGCACGTCTGTTGACGCAATCTCAATATCAATAGTTGCGACCTCCGGCTCGACAAACTCATCTGCTATTCTGGTAGGATCATCTTTAAGCTGAGGCTCAGAACTTGGTGGAACTATTCCTCTAACTCCTGCTAGAATCGGAGAAACTGGTGCGTCATCATCTTCCTCAGATGACTCGTGAGCAATCAATATGCGCCGCGCTGTGAAAATGGATGTAGGTGCAGGATTTGCCACTACGTCAGTAGTTAGCTCAGGCTCAAGAGCACCAGAAGCACCATCAAAATCAACCGTCAGTGCAAACTCATCACCAGCAGGAATAGATATGGGAGCCGCTTCGCTCCTGGTCTTCAATTTAGGTTCATCATCTACCAGAAAAATGGAAAAAGCGTTAATTATCAAAATAAAGAGACTATGCAAGACTGGTCAGGGAAAATCATACCTGGCATATACAAGGAACCACCTACATCACCCTCGAAGCCAGTGTCATCAGGCTCGGTAAAATAGGCATCGGTATCAGCCTCGTAATCCACCTTCTCTTCGCCATCAGAATCTTCGTGCTCAAGAGAAATGGGTTCTTTGCCGGCATATAAGAAACGCACGTCAATCAAGTGCACTTTAAACAAATCAATGAAAGGATATAACTAAAGCTTACCCAAGGATACAAGAGGCTCAGCTTCAGGTTCCTGTGCCGGAACTGTACGAAACTCTTCCCCGATCCCATAAGAACCTCCGGGCACATGGCTCTGATCAGGTTTTGAAGGCGTTATATGTCACTTCTTTGATGGCTCTTGTGGAAGATGGGCTTGTAATGGCCTCTTGCCCGGAGTCCCCCTTCCTCTGCCAGGTGCTTCTCGATGAACTGCAGATTCAGACGATTCTCAGATACTGACGCCAATTGGCATTTGAGGAGAAGGCTGCCTGCACCTTCCGCTAGAAAGTGTGGATTCCAGGAGCTCTACTCTTCAAACCATTCCTATCCAATTCCTTATACTTTTGGGTGATCCACCGTAAATCAATTTTGTTCACCTGAAAGTTGAAATTGGGGACAATCACCATGATGTACCACTTGTAGAACTCTAACATCATGTAACAATTAGGTATATGGTAGGGGAGTATGAATATGGTCCCTGTAGCTCCAGCAACAAAATGATACCAAGCACGAGCACCGTCCACCAAGCTTCCTATGCGCAATAATCCTGTATTCAGATTCCCAACGTAGAGCTAGTCATATCCGAACTGATGAGCAAATCGACATGGCAAGTATGGCTCAATATAGCATTTAAATCCATTCAGCCTAGCAACGAGATGGCCTGGCCTAATGTTGAGCAGCCATTTGAAGCATCCGTTGGTTAAGCAGGTGGATCCTTCGGTACCTGGACCGTCCTCAAATTCATCTCCGGGATTGGTACCATCGATATCAAGAAAACAACAATAGAGGAGGTAATGGTCTTTTTCTAAAGGATCCAACGGATCCCTACAAGGTACTTGATGGTCCATTCGGAGCGTTCATACCTCTGAAGTAATGAGACACCATCTCCACTCGCAGCAGTAGCCGACATCAATGAGGAGCAGTGTGAAGTATACCATATCACCAGATATGTGTATGATAACTCCACTCTAGGGTTCGGGACCCGATCTCTTAGACTATTATCCTCTTGGTTCAAATACTAAGTAGCCAGTTCCCTTAGCCCATAATGTATGTAACTGACCATTGCCGTAAGTAGGGCCAAGTTATACCCGGTGGCGAGCATCACAGTAGGGAATAACACCTTGATAGAAATGCGGTCTTTTGGCCGGGAATATACAGTGCATCCCTTTAACCAGATTGAAAGGAATCCTGCGAGCAAAGCCAATTCAAATATCGGTTCCTTGTCTTGATGATGGAAACTTTTGAATTTATCCCCTGCATGGAACCCACATTCATCTGGTTCGGCAGTATGAAGCACCTAACCCTCCTTGAAAATCTGAGTCTCAACTTCAGCTTCAGTCGCTGGATGGATTGAGTCGACATTCTCCTTCTTACTGACATTGGGGAATAGATACTCAGCCCAAGGGACACGAGTAATAGTGAAATTATGCACAACATTTGCGATGACCCTCTGGCAGATATGGAAGTGGTAGACCAACTCCCTGAGCACCTCTCTGAGATGAGCATTCTGCCTAAAGGTGTCCAACTTTGTGTTGGTAGGGAAGAACCCTTCGTACGGATGGTCCCCCATCGGTAGCCGTGACACTTCAAACATTTCGTGCAACGCTATCCCAATTTCACCCACCGGAGTGAAGAAAGTATTGCTATCAATGTTATACAGCTCTAAAATATTGTACAGTAACGACGCACAAATTTTCACGCCGTATTTTGAGGCTCTCACTCAAGAATGGAGCCCCAGTCTTCTCAAGCTCTCCTCAAAAGTAACGAGAGTATAATCTACCAAATAGGTTCACCATTGGGTGTCCATTGATCTGACCCAGCCAAAGAATCTAGTATCCCCCTTCGGGTACTAGGCATTAGTTTTTTCAGGTTCACTTCTGAATACGTTCGGGACTATAGGAACTTCATTGACAAGGGCATCCTAGTGAACAAAGTCGGGACGCAAACCTATGATGCTAACGCCGAAGACCCCTTCCTGTCGGAAACCACCATCATACTTTAAAGAGCTCACCTTCACACTATCTTCTTTGTTGGTGAGGACAAAGCACATTAGGCGAGGCACGACGAGATGTTGCAAGTACACAAAGGACACTTGACGCTCTATCGCTGGCAGGTAGTAGTGGCGGTCCCCTTGAGTATAATACCAGTGCTCCTTCGCCTAATTAAACATGGAGGTGCCGTTAGGATTACTGTCCCCAAACAAAAAGTGAGGCTTCCCCGATGTGTCCTATTTGGGAATGGAGAACTTGGCGTCTGTAATGATCTCCCTCAGAGTTCGATAGTCCCCCAATTGGATCACATCAATCCGTTCTTGGCTGCTATAGTCTAGGTAAAGGGGAATGTGCCCGTCGAAAACATGCCTCACTTTGGAGTCACGAGTCCCATCATGCCAAAAGTGGTTGTGATGGTTGACAGGCGCTTTCGATAAGCAAACTGTAAAAAAGATGCAAAAAACAAGTTAGAAGACAAAGACTAAAAGAAATCAACCAAGTCTTTGCACTCAGATGCGACGCTCACCAAGATAACCATGGGCAAAGCTCATTCATAAGTGAAAGTCATCACAACACTTGCATTTAAGCTAAGTGTTGACAAGACGAGCGAAGTTCACGCTGATGGTAGCAAACTTCAGCGCCGCAATCAAATCCACTCAAGAAACTAAGAGGATCATAAATTGATTAAGAGACTTGAAAAATTTATTGAAACAAAAAGCTAGCATGTTCTCTTCAAAACTTTTATTTTTCTAAGTTAAACTTGGTTTTGTATAACTATAATGAAAAGATTTTCTAAAGAAACTTACCATGGAGTTATGATAAAAACGTTTTCTTGAGTATTAACCAACTTCAATTGGAATGTTTGAATATATCAAATGAATTAATTATTTTATTAACTTCTTTAAATTGGCAAGTTGACTGAATTTTGTGGGTATATTCACTGCAAATCCTCACGAGACTACAACTCGTCCACTAGGATAACCTAGGGGTTTAAAAAGACTTGTTGTATGCGCTAAATACAACCGCGATTCCTGCGAAAGTGAGTTCGATTTTCTTTTTATTTTCTTTGCTAGAGGACTAGCAAAAGTTTAGGTGTGGGGGTATTTGATTATCACATTTAAATTATAAATTTATACCCTAATTATCTATTTTATATGAATAAAGATATTACTAATAATTATTTTTACCTTATTTTGCAGGTTAATAAAGAAATAATGAATAAAAGCCCAAATGACTCAAATCCTCTGATTTTCTATCAATTTTTGAAGCCCAAATATGAAGACAAACGAAGGCCCAAGAAGACCCCAGGATCCAAGAGAAATTCGTAAAGAAAAATCAAGAAAAGATAAATTCGGTTGGAAACCAACCGGTTGGCCAACCGTTCGGTTGGCCAACCGATTGGTTCGCAACAGATTTGATCAATGGATGATTTCTCTTCCTTGGTGGCCGAGTTTGATCCAATGGTACACATCAACTCCGTTGGGCTATAAATAGAGGGGTAGAGGGAGAGGTTTGAGTGTGAAATATTTTGTAAAAACTCCATTTGGAGAGGTGGATTACTCATAATTGAGAAGACCTTCCAAAAATTATAATTTTTATTACACAATAAATAAAATTTTTCACCCCTTCAATTTCCTTTCTCTTCTTCTTTTCTAAGGACCAAAAGGAGGATGAGATGAAGATCAGAGTTGTTGGTTTATCTTTTATTTCTTTTTCATTTTTTTTCATTTCTTGTTTATTTATATGCTTTGTAGCTTAGATTTACTTTCATACAATTTACTTTCATGCAATGTCTTTAATTCTTGTATTTACTTTCTAGTATAGATTTTTCTTTTCTTTAATTCACCTTGAGCCTAGAACCCTCTAGGGAATTACCCTTTTCTAAGTGTGGAGCTAATATTTGTGGGATCCCTAGAGATTATTTGAAACTAGCTAACAAATCTAACTTATTCCCATAAGATTAAGATAAGCTAAGTGGATCTACTCTAGATTCCTCATATCTTTAATTAATCCTCCATACTTTACCTTCTTTATTTTTCTCTTATCCTTGCTTTTCATTTATTTCCCATCAGCATTCTACAATCTTGCATAAATGCTCACGAAAGATCATGTTCATCGCGCATTGGTAGGTGGCTCCAACATTCTTCAGACTAAAGGGTATTACTGTATAATAGTATACTCCCAGAGGTGCTCTGAAAGCTGTGTGCTTTTGATCATCTGGATGTATTTTAGTTTGGCTGTATCTGAAAAAGGCATCCATGCATGACATCCTCTCAAACCCGCACGTATTATCAACCATAACATCCATGATAGGGAGAGGGAACTCATCTTTTGGACAGGTGAAGTTGAGACATCTCAAATCGATACAGATCCGTATCTTGTCATTCTTTTTCGTCACTACGACAATGTTGGCCAACCTATTCGGATGTTGTTTCGACACTCAGATCGATATTGAGGCGATACATAGCTACCGCCGGATCCAACCTAGGCATGTCTTCGTAGCTCCAAGCGAAGACATCGATATACTCTTGAACGAGAGATGTAAGCTCTTCTTTTTCAATGAGTGACAAGCTCTCGCTGGTAAAGATGGGTTTGGGGTTGGTTTCATCATCCACGTTGACCTGGACCACCTTATCCTCAGTGGGCGACTCACTATGTTTAAAATGTGATTCCCACTGTGCTCCAAGGTATTTTTCCCAAGGATCATTCTCGGGGTCCTCAAATACTTCAGATTCATCGAGATCTATGGTTAAACTATATGAAACAATGTTCACTGTGAGTTCTCCAAACATAGTGCCAATACTGACATCAGAATCCTAGTCAGACCTGTCTGAAGAGCAGCTAAGGAAATCATCAGACGCTAGTCCTGTTTGTAAGTCGGCTTCTGGGTAAATGTACCCGAGTCCATGTTTGGTTCATTTTAATAGTTGATGGCCTCTCCTTCTGGTACGATGGGGGTTAGGGGAACTCGCGGTCCTTGATCGAAGTTCAACCCCTTGCTTTAAGGTGAAGTTGTACTCTATTTTTGCCATCATATACCGAGACTACTAGCTATAGTGAGAAAACTCCGGTACTACCTTGACTTCATCATCTGAGGTTGATAAATGTGGTCGTGGCTTGACTTTTTCAAAGATAATAGGATCATGAGTGCTCTTTTTACCATGAACCACGAAGGTAGTGTTTTCTTAGTGGTCCATCGGTTGATGAGTCATGTAAGACTCACTTACAACATGTACAACATTGATTCTGAAGCTAGCCTAGACAATAAAGCATCAATCTCTGAGTTTTTATGCTCAGAGTCTGAAGAAGAGTCATAAGCAAACTATGTGTTATCATTAAAAACCAGTCGTCCTGATTTTTTGCTGACTGGTCTATACAAAAATCCTCTAAGATAATTACAAAAGGCTCCATCTCCCAGATAGGATCGGATTCATTATCCGCTTCATCACTGCTGTCCTTGTCTTCGGGAATGGCAATCTCGATTATATGCTTTTCTTCATACAGGAGAGTCGGTGAAGTAATTTTCAACCCCCTTGAAGGGATTCTTTTCAGCATTAACCTTTTGTAGAACCCCCTATTCATTGACATATTTGAAATATTGATGAAGTGTCGAGGGGACAATCATATTGGAGTGAATCCAAGGTCGTCCAAGGAGCAGGTTGTAGGGAATTTCAACATCGATGACATAACATGTCACCTCGATCTTCAGATTGCCAATCTGACACTTAATTCAAATTTTTCTAAGCGATCGGCTACTATTGGAGTCGAATCCAACGATGGTAGCAGTTGTCTTCGAGAGATTATAAAGGGAATACCCAAGAAGCTTAGTAGTCTTCACGGAATGATACTCAATGGGGACCCTAGATCATTGTGAATCGGCTCAATCTTTGTCGAATCAACATACCTAATGTAATAGAGCGGTCGGTTGTGGTGAAGATCTTTGATGAGCTTGTCATCCGAGGTGAAAGTGATGCAAGGTTTCTACTATTGACATTGGTAACATTGCCTTTGCTCCTCACCTTGCTTAGGCTTGGACATGTGAGCGAGAAATGCTTCATTATCATCTAATGCTTCTCTCAAGGGCCTCTCTCGTATCTTTAGACAAATGTAGAAGTTAGTATAAAGTTATACAAGCTGGGATGTTGGTCAATTGAGCCAATATATCGTACCAAAATGGAGCTTTGGAACCGGAAGGCAATTGTTGTAATGTCTTATCAAACCACGTCTCTTTTTATTTGACAAGTTCAGGCTGTTTGGAAGGTCTCGGTTGATCATAATTCCTCAAGTAGCCTTTCCTAGATCTTGTTCCCGTAAGTGGGCTTTGATCGGGTTGAACCGTCATAGCAAGCTTCTCTTCTTCTAAATCTATGAGTGAAGAGATTTGTAGTTATTCCTCGCCTATGATTGCGGAGATGGTGTTATAAGACCTTATTTTAGCTTTTGTATGGGCCATTGGTTTTGGAGACGCCCAATACTCATCTTGGAGGAGGTCGGGGTGGACCCACATCATCTCTCCTTTTGCTGTAGAGAGTGGGACAAGGCCTTGACTTTGTCAACCTTGTTGGTCATGGTTGACCACTTCCATTCTTGTTGTGGGAATGGGGACAACTCTATTTTGGGTCTAAGTTGCCGGCATCAACTAGAATTGAAGAGTCACTATGTTAACAGTGACCTTCTTTTGCTCAGTCGAGGTTTGAGAATCCCTAAATCAATGAATATCTGTATTTTATCCTTGAGAATATGACAGTTCTTCGTCAGATATCCCAACATTCTGTGATAGAGGCAATAGTTGGGATCATCAGTTTTTTCGATTTCATCAGGGCGTTGGGCTTTGGGGAGCTTCAACCGGTTGCCCTTGTTGAGAACATGAAAGATGGTAATAGTGTGCTCATCTTTAAAGGATTAGTTTCGTTGGTTACTCTTCCAAGGCTCTTTCTTTTAATTGTCGGGCCTTTTGACCTCAGCCGCAAAACTCCCTTTGGCTTTCGAATGGGATGACTATCCTCGTTTGTTCTTACCCCCTTTATTATTAGTGTGGGGATCAAACTTTTGAAACGTTTAGCACACTTTTTCACAATTTCTGCTTACTCCATTAAGTCCTTCTATGAGTTTGCTTTTACAACACCCATGTGGGCTTCTATATGGCTTAAGAAATTGTGCTGACATGTTTGAAGCAATGTCCAAAGTGGCATATCCTGACAACATAAACTCAGATTGCGAAATTGCTCGATGTATTCTCTGATCGAATCATCACCTCTCTGCTTTTTCGAGAGGACTATGGCCATAGTCACATCTGATTGTTCCTCATAAAATTGGGAAAGGAACTGAGACTCCAAATCAGCCCAAGACTTGATCGATCCTTCGGGTAGATTCTACAACCAATCAAAGGCTATCCCCTGAAGGGTACCGATAAAAGTCACGCCTTAATGGCGTCATTTCCTACTACATTTCTCTCTTGCTAACGGAAGTAGTAGATGTGCTGGTTCGGTGAACCTTTGCCATTAAACGTATGTAACATCGGTGGCTTAAATTTTATTGGATAGGGAACCAAATCCTACTCAATGGGGGCAAGGTCGGGTAATCCCAACTTTTTTTTAGCTCTGTATGATGTGTGAGAGTGTTGACCTATTTCTAGAGATCCTCAAGAACCTTCGCTTCATGGCTTACCATAGGAGGCGCTGATGTTTCTGATCCTGAGTGGACGGAACCTGTATCACCGTGATACAATTGCTCCTTTCTTAGAGGGATCTCGACAACCGGTCATTTCCCTTTTAAAGAGCTTGCATTCTATTGCTGGGAGAAAACCATAAGCTACTAAAACATCATTTCGAGATGTTCAAAGCGATCATCGAATGCTTTCTTCTGGGCTTCCATTTGCTGAAGAAGGTCATTATGAACTTCTCTATCTGCCATACCTATCAACCACCCCCCGCTCTTGACTTGAACTAGGGATTGCGTTTGACACTATAGCACAATTGTCATTGTTGGTAAGTTGGTCAATTTGGGATGAACCTCGTGGAGCATGCATTCGAAGAAGGGAGTAGTCGAAGGGAATAGCCGCCCCTTGCCTCGACCTAGTGTGACGATACACACCATCGGTTTCTGGAAGTATACTTTCGATACGAGGAGAGTATCTGGGATCAGAAGGACTATCGGCATCTTCTTTTTCATCTACAGAGACTACACTAGTCATATTGACCATGAATTCTTAGAAATTATTTTTACCTTTTTGGGTGCGTCATTGCCTTCTTATCCTAGCCTCTGAAGGCTCAGAAAATTGACTGAGACGGTTAAAGACTGACTCTTTTTCATGAATAGATTTACATTGGCAATTCGTTTGAACTGCCATGATAATTTCTCTTACGTGACACAATGTTGACATTGACGTGCCCTTTTTAGAGAAAGGAATCTCTTAAATCAGTAGGAGTTCTGACATAGTTTAGAGAATTGCTCCCCATAGGGGCAACTTCGCCTATTCAAAATTTAGCCTGATAACGTCACCTATGATGATGTTGCTTTGACCTTCGGCTAGTGTGGTCAATTAAATCCTCATCACAAGTCAGAGCCTGTGATCTAGATGAAGAATCACCATAGGTGATATTGTTCTTAGATGAGGAATGACCCTCATTCTTTGCTCCTATTAAGGAAGCATAGCGAGCATCGCGAGATACTTTAAAGCAAACCCTCAAGGGGGTTGTGGGTTAATGTTCAAAATCAGAAGACATATGAACATCTTGACCCTCGACTGAAGTGAGGGTCGATACTTCTCAGCTCTGGGTGAAGTTTGTTTGGCTTCCAACGAAGCTTAGATTGTCTTTGGCGACATTCACCTTGACATGTGCAAGGGTCAAGTTTAACCACACTTTCGCGCTGCGGTGAATCTTGCGATAGCTCCTGGTGGTAGCCATTGATGACTTATCAGAGGAAATGAATTCCTCAAACTTTGCCTGGTCAAATTCGGTGACCAACAATTCAGCGAAAGACCTGATGGCCTTAGTGTCGGATTGCGACCAATCTTCTCGTCAGTTGAGAAAGTAGTCCCCAACGGAGTCGTCATCCTATTTCGAGTCTTTAAAATTTATAATTATCTCAGATTACAATTTCAAAGAATAACAAAAGAAACAAAAAAATTTATGTTATCTTGGTTCTTTTCTGTGTGCCCGTAGAGTGTCAATCTTGTGCTCCGTTGTTGGTCTGACTAAGATGAAAGGTCTTTCGCTAGTTAACGATCTCTGATCTCTCTGAAGATGCCAAAGTCTTCTTTGGATGAAGAGATGCTAAGTGGCTAAAATCTTAGAAAACCGATTTCAGCTACCAAATCTCAGGTACCCAAAAATGAGCAATCTCTCCTCCTCTTATTGGTGAGAGAGAGAGAGAGAGAGAGAGAGAGAGAGAGAGAGATAGTGGCCGTTAAATGTGAATTAAGTGGGCCATTAACTTAGGAGATAATTGGTAGAACCGTTTTCTTAAAAATAGCTCTTGAAATAATCAATGGTGAGGTTCATCTATAACAGTCAAAGACGAAGCTTGTTGGGCAGTTCTGGGCGAAGCTTGCTGAATAATTCTGGGTGAAGCCCGCCAAATGGCTTTGGGTGAAGTTCGCTCTAGCGGATTTCGTGAGAACGTGGACAACCCATGTTCTTTGAGATGTGGATGATGTGATCCACGAAGGTCTCGAGGGGCGAAGTTTGCTTGAATCTTGGGCGAACTTCGTTATTTTTTGGGTGGGTTGATATGGGCATATGCTTGGGCTCATGCGAAGTGTTTAGCCCATGGGTATTCACTTCTCCGACGTGGACTAAGCTGCATATTTTGACCATCTACAAGGTGATCATGCATAAAGGTACTAACTAAATAGATATGCAATACAAGCAAATAAAAGTTAGTACATGCCAGACTATTTCATGCATCACCCAAAAATATAAATACAACAAGTAAGAATTATAGAATATACCTAGAGCTTACCCTTATGAGAAGATAATATAAAACATATATCAAATATGTATCTCCACATATCCATGCATCAAGGACTAGATTTTGATAATCTGAACCTGCAAGTAATCATCGTGTGTTGCCTCAATCTTCGGTCAACCTGCAAACCTACAAAAAGGCAGATAATTGTGACCTAGGTATCCACATAGGTCTACGTTGGTTAGAAATAAGGCCTTTCGGTACCCAAAATTTATTTGACTGTCTTGATTCTATATCTCATACGACAGCTCATAGAAACATGTCTAATTCTTTCACATAATGAGCATATAGAATGATAAGTTCTATTGGGAATAGGATCAAAACAACCTAGACTATTTTCTTTTATAAAAAAAGGTTAAAACTTTGTATGTTTTCCGAATATGAATAACCAAATCTAGTTTTAGCTTTTGTAAATCGTTGATTGGAAAGGATCATGTTAAGACCTTTTGAGCTCAATGAAAATTCTTCATGGCCTTTTCCAAATCACTATTTTTGGACATTAGTTATTTATTTTTGAAAATAGTAGTAGTACATCACGTTTCAAACTTTATTTATTTCAGAAGATAGCTCACCAAATAACTCATTTACCTTAGCAACAAGTTTTTCTTTTTCACATTGATTATTTGCAAGTTGCTTAGATAAATAAGAGATTTAATTTTGTAGGTCAGAATATTGTATGCACATGAAAGAGGTGATATCATGAGATGAATTATCTAAATTCAAATTTAAAGAAGAAAATTTTACTTTCTTTGATAAAAGTTTATTTTCTTTCTTTAAGTTTGTATTCATCCTTTTTATTACTTCATTCTTTTTAGCAATTTTCTCAGGGTGAACCAACATTTCCTTATATTTAGAATATAAACCATCATATGAATGATATACCTCTTCATCTGAACTTTCAGTAGCAGGGCCACTCAAAATACCTTGATCTAAATCTGAAATTGAAGCTTTTCTTCCCATGAGACATAAGTGTGCGCTTTTGTCATCATCGCTCAAGCTACTCTTTGAGTCTTCCCAAGTAGTCATTTTGAACTTTTGCCTTTCCCTTTATAGCCCTTTTTGTTCAATGGGAAATTCTTCTTCAGGTGGCCGGGTTTCCTGTATTGAGAACAAATTAATTCAGTATCAGAATCACTAGAGTTATATTTATTTACTTTGCTTGTATAGTGATTCTATTTGTCTTGCAAGAATTTTTGACCATCCTTTGACTAGAGGAAGGATTCATAGTCTTTAACAATTTGATCAACTTGCCTATTTTCTTCCTCAGAAATTGAGCTCGGCTTTTTCTTCTTCTTAGACCGGGATTTTTCCTTCTTAGCTTTGAAGGCTAATGACTTCTTCTTTGAGTCTTCTTCTGAGACATCTTCTCTTTCCTTCAGCCTAACTTCATGTGTTATAAGATTTCCTACAATATCATCAAGAGATATATTAGAAAAAATTTTAAAATTCTTCGATAGCCGTTACCTTAGGTTCCCAATCCCGAGATAGAGAATGAAATATTTTTCTACACAGCTCCTTATTTTCGTACTCCTTTCCTAGAGCTTTTGATTTATTTATGATGTCGGTGAATCACATGAACATGTCATGTATGCTCTCCGAGGCCTTCATCTTAAAGTTTTCATACTTACTTACCAACATTGTAAGCTAGGCCTCCTTTACCTGCGAAGTTCCTTCATGAGTAACTTCCAGTGTCTTCCAAATTTCCTACACAGTAGTACAATTAGAGACACGTTTAAATTCTTCAGCAGTAAGAGAGCAATATACAATATTTATAGCTTTCGAATTATAAGAAAAACTCTTTTTGTGTTGAGGAGTCCATTTATCCATAGGAATTTCAGTAACGATTCATCCTTTATCCTTAGTAGGATTATGATACTTATGTTCAACACTCTCCCATATATCAAAATTAGTACATAATAAAAAGATTTTCATGCATGCTTTCCGATATGTGTAATTGGTACCGTCAAAAAATAAGGGATGGTTGATGGCGTGTCCTTCAGGAAGGCTAAAACGGTGGTAAGGCTTGACATCTCTATCCTAGGTTGTGATACCTAAATATGGGTACTGAGGCTCTGATATCACTTATTGGAACTGGGATGCAAGCCTAGAGAGGGGAGGTGAATAGGATTGCTATAATTTTTGACAAGACTCAGGAAAATACAGCGGAAAAATAATAAGCAAAAAACTAAAGGCAAATCAACACTAGAACACACAAGATTTTTATAGTGGCTCGGATCAAAATCCTATGTCCACTCTTCCTTCTCACAAAGGATCGTCCTTACTATGACCAGAGTTCACCTAAATCACAACCCGATTCAGTAGGCTTCAAGACCGCACCTTGGAATCTACCCGAAACCAATTGTCTAGCCTAACTCTTCACAAAGATCAAAAGAAACCTAGCCTAGCTAGCCAAACCCTCAATTACCCCAGCTTGAGTATGCCATTAAACTCACAATTTTGAAATACAGCCAACCAAATTAATTAAAGCAAAAAGAATAATCGTACAACCCTTTATCAAATCATTCTTCAAATCAATGAAGATGAAGATCTGTAAAGAAGCAGTGTAGCAATGTAAGCGTAGGGCACTCCTTCTCACTGAATCAAACTCTGATGAAAAGTTTGCCGAGAAGCAGCTGAATGAGACTCAGGGGATTTGATCAACTCTCTCTTTGTAGAAGCATAAAAAAATTTGCACGTCTCAACAAGCCAGAAACTTGTTAATTAAAGGGGGCTTAATACCTTTGAACAAGGTTTGATAATAAAATCAATTTGAGGATACCTACACCTCATTTATTCAACAATAAAAGTTAACTTGAGGATAGCTTATCCATATTAATTAATTGAGAGAGGCAATGCCTTTCCCCTTATATTTGTCAAATTTGATGAGTATAGCAAGGCTTATCAACAAAACCTATTGTGAGTACCCCAAATAAATTAAAACTAATGTGAGGATGATAGCACCTCATGTAAATTTGAGAATTAAATTTGAGAGCATGTGCACTCTCCACTAATCCTACACAAAGGGACATGCCTCAGCCCCACCTCATGTAAATAAAAAATTTCTAACTTGAGGGTGCATGTAATTGGTATTGTCATGTGCTCATAAGACTTGGCAATAAAATTTAACTCGAGGATACTCACCCTCATATAATCTTAATTTCAGCTTGAAGGTACGTGGGTTCCTCATAGCACTAATGATAAAGAACACAAAAGTCAAAATGTGATAAGCACTTAAGAGGTGAAAGGTAGAGAAAGAAAAGTTGGTTGAGATAAGTAGATGTAATAAGTGGTTTTATATCATAACTTCCCCACCAATCTCTCCTCGACATCTGGCAACAAACTCCCCCTTGCCTTCCTATAAATTGAGACCTCATTTGCCATTCATGAGGACAACAAAAAAAAAAGATAGAAAAAAGACTAAGAGAAATTAGAAAGAAAGAGAGACTTGAAGTGTTAAAGAGCAACAACAAGATCCTCTTCAATTTTTATTTTTGAAAGGGAGGAGAGCTCCAGAACATAGTCTGGAGATCCAAGATCTCATCTCCTTTTCCTTAAATTTTGTAATATATTAGAAGGACAATAAAATTAATATCTCTCTGTATTTTACTTCTGATATTTATTTAATTTTTACTTTCTACTAATCAGGGGTTTCTTTTAATAAGAGTAATTAATAGAAAGAAATAAATTTCTGGAAGCATGCACCTCATAATATTTTACAAACAAAGTGATACTAATATGTATCTAAGGAGTAAATATTTAAGGATTGCTCTACTCTCCTTGAGATCGGTGATACGGCTTGGTCAAGAAGAAATTAGCTTACCCAAATATTATTTCTCCTCTGATGGACACCAGCACTACTTTAAACTTTTTTTGTAAAATATACACATCGGGCATTCCGACTCTTACACTCTCAAACCATACAATAAAGATCTCTCTTTTATATATTTGCATCCTTGAACTTCGTTATCAATTATGATCTCCAATTCCCTTTAAATAGACCTTGATAGGACAGTAAAGAGATACCCAAATTTGAGTGCAAATAGGAGATCAAACGAATAGACGAACGGTTGAGATTAAATCTTGAAAATTTCCAAATTTCATCATAACCATCGATGCTGGATCACGACCATCGATGGTCCCTTGGTAAACATTGATGGTTCAACTATAGCTATTGATGGTGCTGATTCTAGTTTTTGGATTTCTTCGATTGAATCCTGTCACCATCGATGGTTCCCTATGACCATCGATGGGTCATTGTAGGCCATTGATGGTGCTAATTTCTATTTCTATTTTTTCCGATTGGCTCCTGTAACCATCGATGAGATGCTTGACCATCGATGGGTGCCTCTTGACTATCGATGGTTTGAAGGCAGAAATCAACGTTCGTATTGATTTTTGGATCGTTTCAAACCACATCTTGCTCGTACCTATTTATACCTGAAATATATCATCTCACAAAACATATTAGTAGTAAATGAGAGTTTGTTATTATTCAAACAAGAGATATTTTATGAACAACATTCTAACAATCTCGCATCGAACAACGTTCTAACAATTGATGTCAAATAGTTTCAATGTAGATGATTTAGACTTGGGTATGAAGATTTCTACACAGTTCCATCATCTTTTATATCTTTTATACGTTTTCAATTTATATATGGAGTTTTGCATATTTACTACTCAAATCTTTCATATTTATAATTTAGTCTTCAAATATTAGTATTTTCAAAACTACCTTTAATTCTCTCACATTGAGTTTTCCTACCCTCCCACTTGACAGCTTCTAGACTTTAAACAAAAATATCACAAATCTATCGAATTTGAAAATTTTGATTGCCCTATATATAAACCAATATTGTTAAGTTAGAGGGGTAGAAAACCCAATGTGAGAGTTTGGAGAATAATATTGTAAATACTAAGATTTGAGGGGTATATTCATAAAAACCGTTTATATTATATATATATATATATATATATATATATATATATATATATATATATATATATATATATATATATATATATATATATATATATATATATATATGAGACAAATGTAGAAACTTGAAAATAAACATAAGTTTTTGTTCTGTGAGTGAGTGCCTCCAATCTCTCTACTCTCCAACCCATGTAAATGTGATCCCCATTTGAATGAGTGGATGAGAATGTCCCACCTCACTACCAAGTACAAAAAACTTATGCTTGGTACAAACAATTCCTCCATATAGCTCTCTCTCTCTCTCTCTCTCTCTATATATATATATATATATATATATATATATATATATATATATATATATATATATATATATATATATATATATATATATATATATATATATATATATATATATATATATGTAGAGCAAGGCTCTATAAACTTAAGTTGATAAGAGATAGTGTCTACCAACTTTTATATCCATTGATGTTGCCTGGGATAGGTGAAATCAAGATGCACACAAATCCCAAAGATGGGCTTTATATCTTTTACGGATCCCAAGGCAACATTAATGATTAGAAAAGTTGGTGGATGACTATTCCCTATCAACTTAAGTTTATAGGAGTTTTATATATATATATATATATATATATATATATATATATATATATATATATATATATATATATATATATATATATATATATATATATATAATAGTTCTCTATAAACTTAAGTTGATAGGAAGGAGTGTCCACTAATTTTATATCCATTGATCTTCCTTGAGATCCGTGAAATCAAGATGCACACAAATCTCAAAGTGGGCTTTATATCTTTCACGGATCCCAAGGCAACATCAATGAATAGAAAAGTTGGTGGATGACTATTCCCTATCAACTTAAGTTTATATGGAGCTTCTCTCTCTCTATATATATATATGAAATAATGTATATGATGCATACCATTTTACTAAATGAGTATCAAGATATAATATGGTAGGCCCATATATATCACATCAAAAGGTGTGGACCTCACCATTTTATCTTTTATATTCATTTAGCAAAATGAGTCACCACTCATACCCATCATTCCTATATATATATATATATATATATATATATATATATATATATATATATATATATATATATATATATATATATATATATATATATATATATATATATATATATATATATATGTATGTATATATATATATATATATATATATATATATATATATATATATATATATATATATATATATATATATATATATATATATATATATATATAATACTATTATAAAAGTTTGTTGGTATGTTAAAACATTTTGAAAATACCTTTAAAACACATACATGCATACATAAAACACATGCATCCATACATAACCATGCCCCATACATACAGAAGCCCCAAATAAATGTATTATTATTCATAACTCCCAAATAATTTCACCATGACTAAGTTGTTTATATTTTGTAACCTCCCATTAATATATTAATCTCCTATAATTTTACTAATTATCACTATTATAATTAAAAATATTACAACCATTCATCTTCTTACTAAACCACTATAAATCATATCTAATCTATATATATATATATATATATATATATATATATATATATATATATATATATATATATATATATATATATATATATATATATATATATATATATATATATATATATATATATATATATATATATATATATATATATATATATATATATATATATATATATATATATATATAATCTATTTGCATTCGTAACATCCCCATTAAACAGTCATTATATCAACATAACCTTACCACTAATAATTAATATTAAATATACCGATTACTCATTTAATCACCATTATAATCTCACCACTAATCCCCCTCATTATCACCATTAATCTAAAATTAAACTCTCTGCCCTTGAGATCTCATCATCAGTAACCCCTCTTCCATCTCTACTCTATGTATTTTGGTCTTCTTTAACCTTACAATTCCCTTCAGTCCAAACCAATTCCCACATCAACATCAACAAAGCCATCCTCAGAAGATCAAAATTATTCCAAAATACCCATATAAAAAATCTTACCCACACATTCTCCTTTCAACCCACACCACAACACTGCCTTCTTCCCCTTTGCCCATCGTGAGCAACCAGTAAACCCATTCAAAAAATACTATCAAATCCAAATGATATAGACCCACTAATCTTCTTGCTCAAAAGCTATCTCTCTCAACCAATGAGAACCAAATGAAGCACCAAACAAGAAACAATGCAAACATCAGCACCACCTTGCTTCGTCGTCGTAGTCGTCAGTTCTCCATTTCTTTTCGTCACCGAAATTAACACTCCGCAGCCTTTGCCTCTGCATCGACCACTACGCCATCGCTCTGGCCACCTCCTCAGACCTCATGCCTCATATACATGAATGAAATCTTTGAGTTTATATGCTTTGTAATAAAAGTTGGAGAGCTATCAAAGTGACCATTGCCAAGAAAACCTTTTACCTATTTGTCACATTTAGTGTTGCATAAACTAACTATAATCCTATAATTGCATTGCTTATTTCATCCATAATCTACTTCAAGATTTTTGCTCACAAAGATCACGGTAATGCATAATAGAAATTCTCTTTTGAGTGAAGATTTTTTTTTGTTCTGAATCATGCAGCACGGACAAAAATTCAAATCTCACAATTGCTATTTCAATAAGAAAAGTACAATATTTCTTTCTTATTTTGAAATTAGACCTTCAAAGCATTAAAACTGTTATTAGGCCCCCCAGTTCTTAACTTATTTTGAAATGAATCCCTCAAATCAAGAGTAGAAGTGGCAACTAGAGGGATTAATTTAAAACAACTTATGAAAAGTGGGGACCTAATTAATTTCAATGATTTGAGGGATTTGTTTTAGTGTACTTAAGAATTGGGGGATCCAATAGCAATTTAATGATTCAAGGGACTAATTTCAAAAATATTATGAAAGGTTTAAACACAAATAAATAAGAAATATGGGTTGGGCCTATTCAAAACTTAAAAAGTTAATAAAATAAGGAGGAAATGAAAGAGCCGATATGGCACAAACGAAAAAGAGGTCAAATTTTAAAAGTTTGGCAGCCCAAACTAAAAAAATAACGTCAATAATTACTTATTTCGGTTAATTTCACAAAATCCCCCCAACTTTGGGGGTGTTGCACATAATCATCCTGAACTTTGTCTATCTAACACATAACTCCCCTGAACTTTGAGGTGTCTCATGAAACCCTCTAAAAGTTTGAACTTTCTTACCAGACCCCCTTCGTGTAATTTGCAAATAGCTAAAATTTCTTCAAGAGAAAAAAATCTAAAATTTATAAGAAGAAGTATATTGGTTGTAAATGTCTAGATGACAAATGACAAGGTTTGAAATTTTTTGTATCAAGGATGTTTTATTTATTTACAAAGTACATGCAAGGGGGTCATATGTGGTATAACATGGGGGTTTTGTAAGACACCTTAAAAAGTTTAGCAGGGGTTATGTGGGAGAAACAAAGTTCATGAGGGTTAAGTGCAATACCCTGAAAGTTTTTTTTTTAGGTGTTGGGGTGGGAGGGTTGGTGTTCGGAAATTAACCCAAAAATTTAAGGCAATCAACCCAACAAGCTTAAAGATGATGATGATGATATAATAATCAATATTTACTTATTTGTGTGTGTAAAAGCTTTGTTACCTCAATAGTTTTATGCCAATATTGTCATTTAATCATATGGAATATTGTCATTCAAACTATGCATTGGCAGCTTTTGAATCATTTATATGAGTGCATATAGCAGGGATGAAAAGAAATGACCAAGATAGGGAGACTATTTGTCACCAAAGGTTTTGATTCTCACTGTCTCTTTAAATTTTTAAGCTCTTTTGCAAATATTAATTAGGGATTCCAATCTTTTACTCTTTGCATTGTTTGTGGACATTTTGTTAGGTGTAGATTAGGTCTAAGAATAAAGAATCCTATACTTTCTAAAATATGCCAGACATTATGTTTAGGGATGGGTCTACATCAAGCGATCAATCTTTATAAGAAGATCACTTTTATAAGAAGCTTACACATGGAATTTTAAGAATGTTGTCTCCTACTTTAGTTGTTCAAAGACATGATATATGTTATGTGTGAACCATGCATGTGCAATATAAAAATCTGTGATTAAAGTATTTCAACTCAAGTAGAAAGAAATAAAATAAATGAAACATCTATATGCTATAAACTGAAGTTATCTATATGGTATATATCTTTCTAATCAAGTAACTTAAAAATAAACTACAAGAAATAGACACGTTAGTCGATATAAGCTTAAGATGCTCCAATTATCTTTGCGGTGTGTTTAGTTTAGTATCCTACTTATGTTAGAGCCACATCAATTTAAGTTTGTTCAGCAACAAATGTATGCCTCTAACTATCGATACACAATTCAGATAGCTTCAAAGCTTCTAATCAAATATGTCTACCATATCATCCATAACTCCTACAAATTAAATACACATTCAAAGCTCAAACCAAAACTCAATTTATATTGGGATGGAAAAGTTAGCATAGTCGAGAATGTCATCTTCTTCGAGGATTGAATTTGTCCAAAATGTATTAGCAAAAATGCTTTCATCTCTAAGTCAATTAGAATTTTGAGAAATTGTTTCGACATGAGCCAGCTTTGATGTGATTTTGATTGATATAATCAAACTTAAAGTTCGTTCTTTCTTTTGAATGGAATAACCTATTATGAGACTATAGGAGCGCCATTTTTTCACTTGCAATTTTTATTGATATATTGAAATTGAAGTTCTTTCATTTGAATGAAATAACCAACTTCGAGTATAGTCTCTTTGTTTTTCACTTGGATTGTATCAATTATGATTTTTATTTATGTAATGATATTGAAGTCACTCTTTCTTTTGAATGGAATAATATGAGATTATAGTAGATTTTTTTCACTTTGATTGTATCAATTCAAATATTTTGTGGATTTTGTGATATTAGGAGACTCAACTCAAACAATGTGAAAATTAACAAGTATTTAGCATTTTTATTTTGGAGCATTTTATCTCTTAACAAATGTAACTATGTGCAACGACGCACACTATACTAGTGTGTTTGTGTGTGTGTGTAGAAAATAATGTATGAGGTATGGCTCATTTTGATAAATGAGCTACCAAGAAATAGCCAGGGTGAGGCCCACCTTGTTAGTCACATCAAAAGCTGGACCTCACCAGCCTATCTCGGTAGCTCATTTTATAAAATGAAGCCACCATACCCATCATTCTATATATATATATATATATATATATATATATATATATATATATATATATATATATATATATATATATATATATAGTCATGTGTGACTCAAATATCAAAGGTGTATGATTTGGTTCGGGTTCTCAATCTTGATTGCATGTAGAAACAAGTTAGTATTTGAGTTGGAGCCTTGCTGGAGTTCTTATGTCCAAGAGTTGCTAGGAGTTGGGTTACCTAATCCTGAGTAAACTAACATTAGGATTTCACTCCTATTGGATTTCCTAATGGCCAAGACTTCATGCGAGCATGTGAAACAATTCTCGGTCGTTCATTGAATTGGGGAATCTCCTATAAAAGGAGAAGTTCGTAGAGCGGACAGAGGTAATATCATCAATCTGCAGTTTACACCAAAAACAGAGAACAAGAGGTTTTCTCGTCAAGCCTATTAGTTATATTTCGGCTCTCTTTTATTCCTTTGTTTTAGAGAGATTGTATTAGGCTTTTGGGGTGTGATTTATGATTGAGTGATTGAGAGATTCAACATTGTATTCCTCACAATTAGTAAAGCTATTCTCCTCCTTCGCCCGTGGATGTAGGCTACAAGCCGAACCACGTATATCTTTGTGTTCGTGTGCTCTTGATATTTTTCATGCTTTCGTGTGATTGATATTAGTTTATCCTGGGGTTTGTCATAACAAATTGGTATCAGAGCCATCAGCTATCGATCGGACGAGAAGATGACGACAACCATTAAGAAGTGGGATATCGAGAAGTTTGACGGCAACATCAGTTTTAGCCTTTGGCAAGTTAGGATGATCGCCGTGTTGACACAGAGCGGATTGAAGAACGCTTTGTTCGGGAAGTCGAAGAAACATGCTACAATGACGGAGGAAGATTGGGACGAGTTGGATGATAAAGCTCTCATAGCGATTCAGTTATGTTTGACAAACGAACTTTTATAAGAAGTTCTCATGGAGAAGACATTCGCTGATTTGTGGTCTAAATTGGAGGATTTGTATATGACGAAGTCGCTCACTAATCGCCTCCTTTTGAAGCAGCGTTTGTACACACTTCGGATGTCAGAAGAAACACCCATCAAATCTCATATTGGTGAATTTAATTCTGTGATTATAGATTGAAATAAGATTGATGTTAAGATCGATGATGAAGATCATGCCCTATTGTTATTGTGTTCTTTGCCGCCTTCCTACAAGCACTTCAGGGATACTATGATTTACGGTCGAGATTCTATTGGCATCAAGGATGTCAAAGAGAACTTGTTGAATAAGGAGAAGATCGACAAAGAGTTAACCATAAGCGAAAGTGGTGATAAAGCTGATGGCTTGTTTATTCGAGGAAGATCGGAAGAAAGGGGCTTTGGAGGTAACAGGTATAAGTCGAAACACAGGAATCTGACCTGTAGATATTACAAGAAGAAAGGGCATATCAAGACCGATTGTTACAGATTGAAGAACAAGAATAAACAAGATGAGTATGAAGAAAAATCAAAGGAGGACTCTGGTGAAGTTGGTATTGCTGAAGATGTGATTTTGTTGGTTACTGATGATAAAACCAGGAGCACTGATGATTGGATTTTGGATTCGGGTTGTTCCTATGATATGTGTCCTAATCGGGACTGGTTCACCACTTATGAACCTATTGATGGTGGAATTTTTCTCATGGGGAATAACGCCTCATGTAAGACTGTTGGGATAGGCAAAATTCGGATTAAGATGCATGATGGAGTCATCAGGACTTTGACTGATGTTAGGCATATTCCAGGGTTAAGGAAGAATCTCATCTCTTTGGGCACTCTTGATCGTCATGGGTGTAATTTTTCAGGTGAAGGTGGAGTTCTTAGAGTTACGAAAGGCTCTCTTGTGGTTATGAAAGGAAAGAAGATCGGCAGCTTGTATGTGTTGCAAGGTTCTACCATTACCGGTTCGGCTGTAGTTATATCATCGATATCAGGAGTTGATACTAACAGATTATGGCATATGAGACTTGGTCATATGAGTGAGCGCGGATTGGCCGAGTTGAGCAAGAAGGGTCTTTTATGTGGACAGAGTATAGAAAAATTAGGATTCTGTGAGCATTGTATTTTCGGGAAGGAGAAAAGAGTCAGCTTCAGTACGGCAGTGCATCAGATTAAAGGTACTTTGTATTACATTCATTCAGATCTTTGGGGACCTTCTCAAGTTGCCTCGAAGGGTGGTAGTTCGAGATATATGTTGACCTTCATTGATGACTACTCCAGGAAAGTTTTGGTCTACTTTTTGAGACATAAATATGAGGTGTTTGTGACTTTTAAGTAGTGGAAGTCTTTGATTGAGAAGCAACTGGAAGGCTGATTAAGAGGCTTAGAACTGATAATGGCCTTGAGTTTTGTGGAGGAGAATTTAATGAGTTCTGTAAGAAGGAGGGAATCGTTAGACATCGTACAGTCTCTCGCACACCATGACAAAATAGAGTGGCAGAACGTATGAACAGAACCCTATTGGAGAAAGCTTGTTGTATGATGTTCAATGCAGGTTTAGGCAAGGATTAGTGACGGTGAATCTGACTTGTTACTTAGTGAATGGTGCTTCATCACGCTATTGGTTGTAAAACTCTAAAGGAGGTTTGGTCTGGTAAGTCTACGGATTATTCTAAACTTAGAATATTTGGTTGCCCTGCATATGCGCATGTTAGTCAAGGGAAACTTGAGCCACGAGCGAAGAAGTGCATATTCCTAGGTTATGCATCGGGTGTTAAAGGTTTTAGGTTGTGGTGTTACGTCCAGAAGTCTCTTAAGATTATTATCGGTCGTGATGTTACTTTTCTTGAAGTCGCTATGTTCCACCGGCGGTCATCGATTTCAGTTGATGATAAAGCAGCACTACAAGACATAAGGTAGAGTTAGAAATTCGTGATTCAGCTCTTCAACAGGATAAAACTACGGGAGTTCAGCAGCCATATCCCGTTCAAGTAGATGAAGCACATCAGCAGCTGCAGGAAGAGCAGGAATACACTATTGCTGGAGATCGATCTAGACGAGATATTCGACCACCGCGAAGATATGAAGATACAGTAGCTTATGCATTGTCGGTTGACAATTTTGTGCCATTCAGCTATTCAGGAGCTACTTTAGGTGATGACTTCGGATAAGATCATCGTCTCGCGGACAATTCAGTCAATTTGTTGAGGAGGCCTCTTTCAGTTGGCAAGTTCAAGCCGGGCTTGGACTTGATCAATACGTGCCGCACTTAGATGCCCTACGAGGCTATTGGAGAAGGTGGGGTAAGTTAAGCTTATTTTGGAGTGAGGAATTTTTGGCATATTTAAGTCAAGGTGGAGATTTGTCATGTGTGACTCAAATATCAAAGCAGGTATGATTTGGTTCGGGGTTCTCAATCTTGATTGCATGTAGAAACAAGTTAGTATTTGAGTTGGAGCCTTGCTGGAGTTCTTATGTCCAAGAGTTGCTAGGAGTTGGGTTACCTAATCCTGAGTAAACTAACATTAGGATTTCACACCTATTGGATTTCCTATTGGCCAAGACTTCATGCGAGCATGTGAAACAATTCTCAGCCGTTCATTGAATTGGGGAATCTCCTGTAAAAGGAGAAGTTCGTAGATCGGACAGAGGTAATATCATCAATCTGCAGTTTACACTAAAAACAGAGAACAAGAGGTTTTCTCGTCAAGCCTATTAGTTATATTTCGGCTCTCTTTTATTCCTTTATTTTAGAGAGATTGTATTAGGCTTGACGTAGGCTATATCTTTGTGTTAGGTGTGTTCTTTATTTTTCAGTGTTTCGTGTGATTGATATTAGTTTATCACGGGGTTTGTCATAATATATATATATATATATATATATATATATATATATATATATATATATATATATATATATATATATATATATATAGAGAGAGAGAAGCGAATCTATATAAACTTAAGTTTATAGGAATAGTATCTTACCATTTTTTATCCATTGATGTTGCCAAATTTGTCTTCAAGAGATGCTCAAAATCTCAAAATGGCCTTCATATCTTTCATGGATCCCAAGGCAACATCAATGGATAGAAGTTGGTGTATGATATTCCTATAAACTTAAGTTTATAGAGATTTATATATATATATATATATATATATATATATATATATATATATATATATATATATATATATATATATATATATATATATATATATATATATATATATACTCTCTCTTACATCTTGCTATTTCAGAATAAAATTGTTGTTCTACAAACTTTATTTTAGAAAAGCTTTG
This sequence comes from Asparagus setaceus, assembly GCA_012295165.1. Classification (NCBI taxonomy): domain Eukaryota; kingdom Viridiplantae; phylum Streptophyta; class Magnoliopsida; order Asparagales; family Asparagaceae; genus Asparagus; species Asparagus setaceus. Next base: position 32,232,395 of record CM022709.1, on the reverse strand, counting down.
GTGGTTTTATTCGAGCATAGGCTGAACTCAGGCTTTTTTTTTAAGTGGAGGAATGAATTTCGAATTAATTGATATAACAGGGGTCTAAAACGACTCGTTAGGGTGTTGATTTTAGGAATTGGCATGCCTAATCAAAGAGAAGTGTCCATCTTCTTAGCTAACACAGATGCACATATTTTGATGCAGAAGTTTGAACAAAAGAAAAGGATGCATTAGTTATAAATCAATAGATAAAACAACTGTTGTCAGTTCTCAACTCTCCTTAGCACATATAATAATGTAATCCAGAATAGCATCAAGTTACAGAAAGTTGACATTCCCGAACTTTATACATCTTTTCCATGAATCGTCATGATAAATATACTACATACCGAAACATCATATAGGAAAAACTTTCAAGTTTAAAGCTTTGAACCTATAAATCATGCTGGTGAATATATGAAAAAAGGAAAAACTAATTTCTTTTGTGCATACATGGTATTCAAAAAGATGCATGCAAAATAAAATTATTTCTAGAGCATGAGAATGAAAACTACATTTTTCAAGTAGCTGAAGATATGAAATAGTGTCAATATTAATTCTCAGAAAATGTACAAAAATATTTGAGGTAGCGCATCGGATTACCCTGATAGAATTCATATTATTGAACAGAGGAAACAACCCATTTGAACTTTGTTCATTTAGAATTACCCATAAAACAAGCCTCAATTCAGGTTTCTAACAATCTAGACCTATTCCATAAACCCAATTAAATAAAATTAACAACCTACAAAACTTAATATAGTTAGAGAGAGAGAGAGAGAGAGAGAGGAACCCAAATGAACTTGGCTGGATGGATGCAGGGCTTCAAGAGCTTCAAGGATGGAGCTAGAATTCAAGTGATAGTTCAGGCAGTCAGCAATGACGGAGAATTGAAGAGTGAGCGCCTAGCTATCTACAGTGATTCTCGGCCTTTCTACTCGCAGCGCGGTCGCCTCATTGTCTCTTCTTCAGAATGTCATTGACAGCATGGATGCCCCAACTCCAGAAACCACTATGGTATAGTGAAATTTACCCCACGATAAATTCTCTTGTAAAATAAAATAATGACCAAGAAGCTACAAGGACCTATACCATACAGACCAAATGGTCTTAGTTTTGCAATTCATAAAATTGGAACAAAAAATTTTGACTAAGTACCACCGTTTTTAGTTTCCAGACTAATTAAGCCCAACCTACCAAACAATATTGTCTTGAAGCTGCTTTATTAGTGGCATAATAATCCATCCATCATAAGGCTCATCAACTGAACTTGGCTAGATTTTGAAATTGGTAAGAGAACAATCTTTCTCTGA